>JAQQAC010011331.1:793374-804168 GCA_029783875.1 Phataginus tricuspis | reverse complement strand
GGGGGTTTTGTTCTTGGGTAGTTTTTTGATTACCGCTTCAATTTCGTTGCTGGTGATTGGTCTGTTTAGTTTTTCTGTTTCCTGCTTGGTGAGTCTTGGAAGGCTGTATTTTTCTAAGAAGTTGTCCATTTCTTCTAGGTTTTGCAGCTTGTTGGCATATAGATGCTCGTAATATTCTCTTATAATTCTTTGTATTTCTGTGGGGTCCGTCGTTATTTTTCCTTTCTCATTTGTGATTCTGTTTATGTGTGTAGATTCTCTTTTTCTCTTAATGAGTCTGGCTAGGGGTTTATCTATTTTGTTTATTTTTTCAAAGAACCAGCTTTTGGTTTCATTGATTTTTTTCTATTGTTTTATTCTTCTCAATTTTATTTATTTCTTCTCTGATCTTTATTATGTCTCTCCTTCTGGTGACTTTGGGCCTCATTTGTTCTTCTTTTTTCAATTTCAATAATTGTGTCTTTAGACTGTTCATTTGGGAATGTTCTTCCTTCTTTAAATAGGCCTGGATTGCAATATACTTTCCTCTTAGAACTGCCTTCACTGCGTCCCACAGAAGTTGTGGCTTTGTGTTGTTGTTGTCATTAGTCTCCATATATTCTTTGATTTCTGTTTTGATTTGGTTGTTAATCCATTGATTCATTAGGAGAGTGTTGTTAAGTCTCCATGTATTTGTGAGCCTTTTTGATTTCTTTCTGAAATTTATTTCTAGTTTTATACCTTTGTGATCTGAGAAGGTGGTTGGTAGGATTTCAATATTTTTGAATTTACTGAGGTTCTTTTTGTGGCCTAGAATGTGGTCTATTCTGGACAATGTTCCATGTGCACTTGAGAAGAATGTGTATCCTGCTGCTTTTGGGTGCAGAGTTCTGTAGATATCTGTTAGGTCCATCTGTTCTAGTGTGTTGTTCAGTGCCTCTGTGTCTTTTCTTATCCTCTGCCTGGTTGATCTATCCTTTGGAGTGAGTGGCGTGTTGAAGTCTCCTAGAATAATTGCATTGCTGTCTATTTCCTCCTTCACTTCTGTTAGTATTTGTTTCACATATGCTGATGCTCCTGTGTTGGGTGCATATATATTTATAATGGTTATATCTTTTTGTTGGACTGACCCCTTTATCGTTATGTAATGTCCTTCTTTAGCTCTTGCTACTTTCTTCGTTTTGAAGTCTATTTTATCTGATACAAGTACTGCAACACCTGCTTTTTTCTCTTTGTTGTTTGCATGAAATATCTTTTTCCATCCCTTCACTTTTAGTCTGTGTGTATCTTTGGGTTTGAGGTGAGTCTCTGGTAAGCAGCATATAGATGGGTCTTGCTTTTTTATCCACTCTGTTACTCTGTGTCTTTTGATTGGTGCATTCAGTCCGTTTACATTTAGGGTGATTATTGATAGACATGTACTTATTGCCATTGCTGGCTTTAGATTCGTGGTTACCAAAGGTTCAAGGGTTGCTTCTTTACTATCTAACAATCTAACTTAACTTTCTTGTTAAGTTATTGTGAATGCCGTCTGATGTTTCTTTATCTCTCCCTTCCTATTCTTCCTCCTCCTTTCTTTATATATTGGGTGTTTTATTCTTTGCCTTTACTTAGTATTTGGATGGTCTGCTTTCTTTGCTATGATTTAATTTTTTTTTCTGGTGACATCTTTTTAGCCTTAGGGGTGCTTCCCTCTAGAGCAGTCCGTTTAAGATATCCTGTAGAGGTGGTTTATGAGAGGCAAACTCTCAACTTTCGTTTGTCTGGAAATTGTTTAATCCCTCTGTCATAGTTGAATGATAATCATGCTGGATACAATATTCTTGGTTCGAGGCCCTTGTGTTTCATTACGTTAAATATATCATGCCATTCTCTTCTGGCCTGTAAGGTTTCTGTTGAGAAGTCTGATGACTGTCTGATGGGTTTTCCTTTGTAGATGATCTTTTTTCTCTCTCTAGCTGCCTTTAATACTCTGTCTTTATCTTTGACCTTTGCCATCTTAATTATTATGTGTCTTGGTGTTGTCTTCCTTGGGTCCCTTGTGTTGGGAGATCTGTGGGCTTCCGTGGACTGTGAGACTATTTCCTTCCCCAGCGTGGGAAAGTTTTCAGCAATTATTTCTTCAAAGACACTTTCTATCCCTTTTTCTCTCTCTTCTTCCTCTGGTACTCCTATAATGCAAATATTGCTCCGTTTCGATTGGTCACACAGTTCTCTTAATATTCTTTCATTCTTAGAGATCCTTTTATCTCTCTCTGCCTCAGCTTCTTTGTATTCCTGTTCCCTGTTTTGTATTTCATTGATCGTGCCTTGTACCTCATCCAGTCTGCTGTTAAGCCCGTCGATGGCTTGTCTCATTTCTGCATTGTCTTTCCTCATTTCCTCCCTCAGCTCTTGCACATTTTTCTGTAGTTCTGTCAGCATGGCTGACTTTTATTCTGAATTCTTTTCAGGAAGACTGTGCATGTCCATTGCTTCAGGTTCTCTCTCAGGGGTTGTGTTTGTCTGAAGCTTTGTGTGTATCATATTCTTCTGTCTTCTCATGACTATAGAATTGGTTGTTGGTAGTTGTCACGTATGTCAGCTGGGCTCTTTATGACTGCCTCACCGGGTGCCGAGTCCTCTCTCAGGTGTAGCTGCCCGCCAGAGCGCTGGGGTGGAGGGGCGCTCGGGTCTCGCCGAGTCGCGGCTCCCTATCTTACCCGCCTCACTGGGTGCCGAGTCCTCTCTCAGGTGTACCTGCACGCTGTGCGCTTTCCTGTGTATTTTGGTCTCTCTTTTAGGAATAGTTGTATTTGCTGTGTTTTCGTGAATAAATATAATGTTGGGAGGAATTTTTCTGCCAGTCTGTTCATGTCGCCATCTTCCCGGAAGTCCCCTGACTTTTTGTTTTTTAAAAAATAAATTGATTATAATAGAATAAACGCTTAAAATACTAAGTTCTACTCATTGCTTTGGTTTCTAATGATGTGACAAATAGTGAACTCTTACACATTTCCATCTACTCCCAAATAGTTCCTAGTTCATTTATGACACCAAGATTAAGTGAATGTCTTCATGAGAAAAAGGTTTGCAGTCAGATTGAAGGAAAAAAAATGCATTTCACATGCATGACTAGAAAAAGACTACAGCAAAATTCCAGGACTTAAAAATTGAAGGCTTTAAAGTCAATTTGAAAATGTCATACAAGTAAATATGTACATACAATAAACACTTCTGCTTTGCAGGACACAAAATAGAGAAATGCCTATAAGTGACATCCATAGCTTAATAAGTTACTAGGTTTTATCTGTAATGACCTAAATATAATATGCAGTAAAATAGTCTTAGAAAAAATAACGAACTGGAAAATGATTAGTATTGAAACTTCATCTATCCTATTACTTTTTTTCAAAGAGAATGAATTAGTTTAATTTCAAAACTGGGCATGTTCACACAGATATGGAAGAAATACCCTGCACTCTAAGCTGCAGGAATCTGAAAAACGACCAAACTGTATCTCCCAGAAAATAGCAAATTCTTTAGGAATAAGTCATGACTGCACAGAATATAGAGCTAGAGCTGTATTCATACTAATTCATACCATTCAAGTATGGATTACATCTCTTGTTGTTTTTTAAAGGATTAAAATACAGATTTTTTTTAGATTTGTCAATAATTAAATAATACTAAGAAAATAAATGCTTAATGTAAGCGGATTCCAGTTTTTGGGCATTAGTTCAAGTTACCTTCTCTCCTCTTTCTTTTGACACTTGTCTTTTGTCATTCATATCACATTTGTTACCCAGGATCATTCTTTCAACATCTGAAGAGGCATGCTGCAGGGAGAAAATAGTATGTTATAAAAACAGCCTGAGAAAAAGTTATTCAGTAGACAGATACTAACCTGTCAGAAACATATCCATGAATTTAATAAAGACAATCTTCACTCAACTCAAGGCCTGACACAGAGGAAAATTTAAAAGATGAGAGGAAGCAAAAAGCTACAGCAAAAGAAACAGCCTGTGCAAACTTTTTTCCCAAAGGCAGCAGTCTTCTCACGTCTTTTTTTGTACATGAACAAATAGAAATACAGTTTATGGGTATCTAACAACAAAGCTTCCAAATATAAGTTTGGGTCAAAGGAGAAAAACAAATTGGGACTGAGTGAGCCAGTGGGGAAGGTATTCTGGAATCTGAACTACTTAAAAAGTAAATTAATATAAGTTAATAAAATGTGTACAGAATTATTTCAGAGTCATATTTCTTTCTGAAATGTCAAAGACATTTAAGAAATCTTAGTATCATCCTGGGATTAAACCCAATTTCAAATATCTAAGATGGAGAAAATGTCAGAAGGGCAAAATGATAAGTTACTGGAATAAAGATGTAGTTTGCTAATCAAACAGCACAGCGGAACAGACAGAACCTGGGAATCAGAAGCTTTAATCCTGGCTCTCCTTTTTAAAGGCTTTCTGATCACAGGCAAGTCTTCTTTCTGGCTTCAGTTTTCTCATGTATAAAACAGGGACTTGGCTTAAATTATTTTCAAGATCTGGGCCAAGTTTAAAATTCTGTGAAACTGCTCCTCTGTCCACATCCCCCAGTCCGGCAGAGTAGCCTGATGGCAACACCAGGGCTCCCACCGCCACAGTGCTCCTCGGAGTGAGAGGGCCCTGCCGGCCCTGCCCCTGCAGCCCGCTGCCTCTTCCGAACACAGAAAGAGCCCTTTGTATGTATGCACCAGCAGGACTCTTCTCTAGTGTCATCCTCTTTCCATACATACCTCTTCAATGTTTCTTATCCAATTTTTAATATTGTCAAAGGACTTTTCATTTGTGATGTCATAGACCAGCATAATTCCCTACAAGAGAAAAAAAGACCTTTAATACTATATATATTCAAAGTTATAGAGTATGATGCCAATGTACTCCTCTTCTCCAGAAACCTTGTGTCTTTTTTGTTTTTATAAAAGGGATTCATGATAAAACTTTAAAGTACAGAGAAGTAAAGATAAATTCTTCCATTGTCTCCTCAGGTAAATAAATACTCTGTTAACATTTTCACTGTTGAACTTTAATGAATTAGTGATTATGATAAAGGTGATACACTCTTTCTACATGATAAGAATTGCACCAAGTGGAGCTGAAGGACTGTTTAAGTTAAAACAGAGATAACACTGAGAGTAAGAAGTAATCACTTCTGTTGTACACTTTTTATACCAAGTAGAAATTGTCTTGCTTCTTTACTCTTATACTAAGACTGTAAGCATAATGCTTAAAAATTATTTCTTCATGTGGGTTGATCAAAATGTCACTATCTGTCTCAGTACATTACAGACACTTAAAAATATATGCATTTGTTATACAATCTTAATGAAAGACATTGTCATCATATTTTTAAAGACCTCATGTCTGATATTTCTAAAGGGTTTACCTTCTGAATATATCAAGTGAAAGCTGTATGCTAATTATTCCAAAATCTTTATTACCAGACTACATTTCTGTATTTAGTGAGAGATCCAACCATTGTCCATCCATTCAACAAATATTTAGTGAGCACCTACTATGTACCTGGTACCAAATTAAGTGCTACCAGCAGTGAACAGGATAGACAAGGCCCCTTTCTCTCATGGATGGCAAGTAAAGAAAATAATGAAACAATAATTATACAATTAATGATAATTCTGACACTTGCCATGAAGAAACATGGGGCACAGCCATGAGTACAAATGCTAATCTAATCTGATTGAGGAGCTGCGGTGGTAGGGAAGGCTTCCTTAAAAAAATGACATTAAAGCCAAGGCCTAAAGACTGAGTAGACTTGAAATGGACACAGGGGTTGAGGCTGGGGTGAAGAGAAGCCCACAGCACCTGGCATGTAGCAGGAATGTGGTGTCTTGCTGACCAGAAGGCCAGAACCCACTGGATTTTGTGATGGAGTCAGCCTGGCTCAGGGGCACAGGAGCTCCGGGAGGAGGGCACGAGAGGAGGCCGCAGAGGCAGACGAGGGTCAGATGTACCTTTGAGACCACTGACTGGACATTGGCTCTCAGGTGTCCCCTCTGGTCACCAAAAACTCTAAGTAAAACACGAGGCTGTCTTCATCCCCTCCAAATCTTCTCTTTCTCCTTGCACTCATGTTTTGTAAAAGGGCAATACAACCACGCAAGCGAGCTCAAGCAGAGCCCTGGGAGTAACCTCCTCCACAGCCAGTCAGTCCCCAAGCCCCGCAGGCCCTGCAGCCGCAGGATTTCCAGGTTCTGAGCCCCACACCCACCACACATACACAGCCTTATTCATATCCTCATCAATTAGCGTTTACCTGGATTACTGGCATAGTCTTTATTGGTATATATCCCTGCTTTCATTTTTAGCTTCCTCTAATTTACTCTCTATAAGGGCACCAGAGTTACCACTTTATGCTTAAAATCCCATAGCACCTCTCCATTGTACTCATAAGTATAGGTTAAAATTCCTTAGCATGGGACTTGCAAGATGGCACTGTGAGAGGTGAGACGGAGAGCTCCTCCCAAAACCACAAACAGTACAAAAATATAGTTTATTAATACAACTAACCTTCAGACAGCAACAAGAAAGAAGGCTGCACCAGACTGCAAACATCTCACGAAAAGAGCAGACCTCACGAAACAGGGTAACATACGAAAGCCTTAATCTGACGGGACCCGAGCCCTTCCCCCACCCCAGCTCACAGGCGGGAGGAAGAGAAACGGAGCGGGGAGGGGTAGAAGCCTGGGACTGCTGGACACCTAGCCCTGGAGATCTGCTTTGTGAGCAGAATCCTATAGTGTGTGGTGCTGTGGGCGTTGGGGAGCTCGGACAAAAGGAGTACTTGAGAAATTGACATCGGCCATTTCTGGAGGATGGGATCCACAACCGGCCACTCTGTGTCGGAGGAAAGGCAGGGAGTCTGAGAGGCTTCTTAGCAGCAAGAGGGCTGCTGAAGGGACAGGGGTTGCATGGAGCTTGCTACACGGGAGAAGGGAGAGCTGGACAAGGTTGTCTGGGTGCAATCTGCCCAGCTGGTTGGGAACTTTGGGGAGCTTCAGGTGCTCCCTCCCCCGGGCTGCCTACTCAGCTCCGAGGCCCCCACTGTGACACACAGCCTGCCAAGCCTTCCTCCTGGCCTGTAGGCACCTGTTCGCAAACTGGCAGTCACTGCTCTGGCGTCAGGCAAGCCAGAGGGAGGCCCTGCCTATAACAGCCAGAGATGTAAGGCACAGAGGTTTACACCTGCGTGCTTGGCCCACTGGCTCTGACACTGGAGACAAGCATCACAGACGGAAATCAGGAAACAGATCTTTCCTCCCCCCAGGCACCAGCTCCGCTCCCCTACGACCCCCAACCTCACTCTAGGGGCTGAGCAGCTCCAGAGACTGGAGCTTCTGGGCACTAGTGGGCACCACACAGAAATATGAAACGTCAAACGAACATGGTTCAGGACTTCCAGGAAGATGGCGACGTGAACGGACCAGCAGAAAAATTCCTCCCAACATTATATTAATTCACGAAAATACAGCAAATACAACTATCCCTAAAAGAGAGACCAGAATACACAGGAAAGTGCACAGCGTACAGCTACACCTGTGGGAGCTTGGCAGCCGGTGAGGCGGAAGGGATATGGAGCAGCGACCCGGTGGGACAGAGCGCTCCCCCCCCCCAGAGCTCCGGCCGCCAGACACTCGGGACAGAGGACTCGGCACCCGGCGAGGTGGGACGGAAACGCGATCGAGCGAGACCAGAGCGCCCCTCCACCCCAGCACTCCGGCGGGAGTCCCGGCAAGGCGGGTAAGGTGCAGAGCTGCGACCCGGCGGACCGAGCGCTCATCCCCCCCAGAGCTCCAGCGGGAGGAGAGGATTCAGAGCCGGGAGGGAATGGAAGTCTGCGCCGGGAGCGCCGACACACAGCCTGTGGTGTAGCGGAGATAGGAGAGACAGAGGGCACAGGGTCCCAGCCCGGAACGTGCAAGTTGCTGGCGGCAGGCTCCGGGAAGGAAAAAGAAAGGAAAAAAAAAGGGAAGAAAAGCACGCGCTCTTTCTCAGCGGTCTTAAAGAGACAGGAGCTCAGTAGAGGGGCCGAATAGTCCCGCAAGCTGAGCCCAGCACGCTGGGAGTCCTGGGGAGCTTTGGACCCCTTAGCTGGCGACTGGGAAAGGGTGCCTGCCATTAAGACCCCCACAGAGATCAACAGCTTCCCATTCGTTCCCAACCCAGCCAGAACTATAAAGTGGTGCTGGAATAGTGGAGCAACAGCGTCACCTACAACACTCACACAGAACCCACTCTCAGTGGCTTTTTTGTTGTTGTTGTTATTGTTTTTTCTCCACTTTCTTTTCCTCTTTTTCTTTCCCTCTCTTTCAACAGCCTCCCATTCATTCTCACCCCGGCCACAGCTTTAAAGGGCCGTGTGGAGTGACGTGGCCACGGCTCTGGAATAGTGGAGCAATAGTGCTACCTACAGCATTCACACAGAAACCACCCCCGGTGGGCGTTTTGGTGTTTTTATTTTTTCATTTGTTTTGTTTTTTTTGGTTGTTGTTGCTGTTTTCTTTTATGTGTTGCTGCTTTTTCTTTTTCTTTCTTTTCTTTTCCTTCTCTCTCTCCTTTTACTTTTTTATTATTAGTAGAAATTTCTTTTCTTTTCTTTTCTCTCCTTTCTTATCTCTCCTTGCTACCAACAACCAATTCTATAGTCATGAGAAGACAGAAGAATATGATACAGACAAAGCTTCAGACAAACACCACCCCAGAGAAAGAAGCTGAAGGAATGGATAATCACAGTCTTCCTCAAAAAGAATTCAGAATAAAAGTCATAGCCATGCTGACGGATCTACAGAAAAATGTGCAAGAGCTGAGGGAGGAAGTGAGGGAAGTGAGGAAAGACAATGCAGAAATGAGACAAGCCATCGACGGGCTCAACAGCAGATTGAATCAGGTTCAAGACACGATCAAGGAATTGCAAGACAGGGACAAGGAATACAAAGAAGTTGAGGCAGAGAGAGATAAAAGGATCTCTAAGAATGAAAGAATATTAAGAGAACTGTGTGACCAATCGAAACGGAGCAATATTCGCATTATAGGAGTACCAGAGGAAGGAGAGAGAGAAAAAGGGATAGAAAGTGTCTTTGAATAAATAATTGCTGAAAACTTCCCCACGCTGGGGAAAGAAATAGTCTCACAGTCCACGGAAGCCCACAGAGCTCCCAAAACAAGGGACCCAAAGAAGACAACACCAAGACACATAATAATCAAGATGGCAAAGATCAAAGATAAGGACAGAGTATTAAAGGCAGCTAGAGAGAGAAAAAAGATCACCTACAAAGGAAAACCCATCAGACTGTCATCAGACTTCTCAACAGAAACCTTACAGGCCAGAAGAGAATGGCATGATATATTTAACGTAATGAAACAGAAGGGCCTCGAACCAAGAATATTGTATCCAGCATGATTATCATTTAAATATGACGGAGGTATTAAACAATTTCAAGACAAAAGAAAGTTGAGAGAGTTTGCCTCCCATAAACCACCTCTACAGGATATCTTAAACGGACTGCTCTAGAGGGAAGCACCCCTAAGGCTAAAAAGATGTCACCAGAGAAAATAAAAGCATAGCAAAGAAAGCAGACCATCCAAATACCAACTAAAGGCAAAGAATAAAACACCTAATATATAAAGAAAGGAGGAGGAAGAATAGGAAGGGAGAGATAAAGAAACATCAGACGGCGTTCACAATAACTTAACAAGAAAGTTAAGTTAGATTCTCAGATAGTAAAGAAGCAACCCTTGAACCTTTGGTAACCACAAATCTAAAGCCTGCAATGGCAATAAGTACATATCTATCAATAATCAGCCTACATGTAAATGGACTGAATGCACCAATCAAAAGACACAGAGTAACAGAGTGGATAAAAAAGCAAGACCCATCTATATGCTGTTAACAAGAGACTCACCTCAAACCCAAAGATATACACAGACTAAAAGTGAAAGGATGGAAAAAAATATTTCAAGCAAACAACAAAGAGAAAAAAGCAGGTGTTGCAGTACTTGTATCAGATAAAATAGACTTCAAAACGAAGAAAGTAGCAAGAGCTAAAGACGGACATTACATAATGATAAAGGGGTCAGTCCAACAAAAAGATATAACCATTATAAATATATATGCACCCAACACAGGAGCATCAGCATATTTGAAACAAATACTAACAGAATTGAAGGAGGAAATAGATAACACTGCATTCATTTTAGGAGACTTCAACACACCACTCACTCCAAAGGATAGATCAACCAGACAGAGAGTAAGTAAAGACACAGAGGCACTGAACAACACACTAGAACAGATGGACCTAACAGACATCTACAGAACTCTGAACCCAAAAGCAGCAGGATACACAATCTTCTCAAGTGCACATGGAACATTGTCCAGAATAGACCACATTCTAGGCCACAAAAAGAACCTTAGTAAATTCAAAAATATTGAAATCTTACCAACCAACTTCTCAGATCACAAAGGTATAAAACTAGAAATAAATTTCAGAAAGAAATCAAAAAGGCTCACAAATACATGGAGACTTAACAACATTCTCCTAATGAATCAATGGGTTAACGACCAAATCAAAACAGAAATCAAAGAATATATGGAGACTAATGACAACAACAACACAAAGCCACAACTTCTGTGGGACGCAGCAAAGGCAGTCTTAAGAGGAAAGTACATTGCAATCCAGGCCCATTTAAAGAAGGAAGAACATTCCCAAATGAACAGTCTAAGGACACAATTATTGAAATTGGAAAAAGAAGAACAAATGAGGCCCAAAGT
>JAQQAC010011331.1:704827-788374 GCA_029783875.1 Phataginus tricuspis | reverse complement strand
GCTCTACTACAAAGCCACAGTAATCAAGACAATTTGGTACTGGCACAAAAACAGACCCACAGACCAGTGGAACAGAATAGAAAATCCAAACATTAACCCAAACACCTACAGTCAATTAATATTTGATAAAGGAGCCCTGGATATACAATGGGGAGATGACAGCCTCTTCAGCAGCTGGTGTTGGAAAAACTGGACAGCTACATGTAAGAGAATGAAACTGGACTACTGTCTAACCCCATACACAAAGGTAAACTCAAGGTGGATCAAAGACCTGAATGTAAGTCACGAAACCATAAAACTCTTAGAAAAAAACATAGGCCAAAATCTCTTGGACATAAACATGAGTGACTTCTTCATGAACATATCCCCCTGGGCAAGGGAAACAAAAGCAAAAATGAACAAATGGGACTATATCAAGTTGAAAAGCTTCTGTACAGCAAAGGACACCATCAGTAGAACAAAAAGACATCCTACAATATGGGAAAATATATTCATAAATGATGTATCTGATAAGGGGTTGACATCCAAAATATACAAAGAACTCATGCACCTTAACAAACAAAAAGCAAATAACCCAATTAAGAAATGGGCACAGGACATGAATAGACACTTCTGTAAAGAAGAAATTCAGATGGCCAACAGGCACATGAAAAGATGCTCCACATTGCTAATCATCAGAGAAATGCAGATTAAAACCACAATGAGATATCACCTCACACCAGTGAGGATGGCCAACATCCAAAACACAAACAACAACAAATGTTGGCGAGGATGTGGAGAGAGGGGAACCCTCCTACATTGCTGGTGGGAATGCAAATTAGTTCAACCATTGTGGAAAGCAGTATGGAGGTTCCTCAAAAAACTCAACATATGACCCAGGAATCGCACTCCTAGGAATTTACCCCAAGAATGCAGCAGCCCAGTTTCAAAAAGACAGATGCACCCCTATGTTTATTGCAGCACTATTTACAATAGCCAAGAAATGGAAGCAACCTAAGTGCCCATCAGTAGATGAATGGATTAAGAAGATGTGGTACATATACACAATGGAATATTATTCAGCCATAAGGAAAAAACAAATCCTACCATTTGCAACAACATGGATGGAGCTGGAGGGTATTATGCTCAGTGAAATAAGCCAGTCCGAAAAAGACAAGTACCAAAGGATCTCACTCATATGTGGAATATAAGAACAAAGAAAAACAACAACAACAACAGCAAAAAAAAACTGAAGGAACAAAACAGCAGCAGATTCACAGAACCCAAGAACAGACTAATAGTTACCAAAGGGAAAGGGACAGGGGAAGAAGGGCGGGAAGGGAGGGATAAGAGGGTAAAAGGGGCATTACGATTGGCAGGCATAAGGTAGGGGGGCACGGGGAGGACTGTACAGCTCAGAGAAGACAAGTAGTGATTCTCATCTCACTACACTGATGGACGGTGACTGTGGTGGGGTTGGTGGGGGGGACCTGATGAAGGGGGTAGTTTAATCATCACAATATTGCTCATGTAATTGTAGGTTAATGATACTAAAATAAAATAAAGTGTAAAAATAAATAAATAAATAAAAAGAACATGGTTTAGACCAAAATCTCACAAACCCCAGAAAAGGGCCAAATGAAACCAAACTCACCAATCTTCCTGAAAGAGAGTTCAAAATAAAAGTCATAAACATGCTTATGGAGGTACAGAAAAATATTCAAGAACTCAGGAACAAATTTAAGTCAGAGATTCAATCATTAAGAAATTCCATATCTGAAATGCAACATACAATGGTGGGATTTAAAAGCAGATTAAATGTAGTAGAAGAGACAGTAAATGGAATAGAAATTAGAGAAGAGGAATACAAAGAAGCTGACGCACAGAAAGAAAAAAGGATCTCTAAGAAGGAAATATCGAGAGAACTGTGTGATCAATCCAAGCACAACAATATTTGCATTATAGGGGTACTAGAAGAAGAAGAGAGAGAAAAAGGGATAGAAAGTGTCATTGAGGAGGTAATTGCTAAAAACTTCCCCAATCTGGGGAAGGAGATAGTCTCTCAAGCCATGGAGGTGCACAGATCTCCCAACACAAGGGACCCAAGGAAGACAACATCAAGACATATAATAATTAAAATGGCAAAGATCAAGGATAAAGACAGACTTTTAAAAGCAGCTAGAGAGAGAAAAAATATCACATACGAAGGCAAACCCATCAGGCCATCATCAGACTTCTCAACAGAAACCTTACAGGCCAGAAGGGAGTGGCATGATATATTTAATGCAATGAAGCAGAAGGGCCTCAAACCAAGAATAAAGGTTATCATTTAAAATGTGAAGGAGGGGTTAAACAATTTACAGATAAGCAAAAGCTGAGAGAATTTACCTCCCACAGTGCATTTTGGAGGGCCTCCTATAGATGGAAGTATTCCTAAGGCTAAAAAGGTGTCACCCAAGGGAAGCCAAAGAGTACAGGATATGATTCATAACATACAAAGAAAGGAGGAGGAAGAAAAAAGAGGAAAAAAATAAAAGTACCTTTAGGTTGTGTTTGTAATAGTATATGAAGTAAGTTAAATTAGATCCTTGAACCTTTGGTAACCACGAATCTAAAGCCTGCAATGGCAATAAGTACGTACCTATCGATAATCACCCTGAATGTAAATGGTCTGAATGCACCAATCAAAAGACATAGAGTTACTGAATGGATAAAAAACAAGACCCATCTATATGCTGTCTTCAAGAGACTCACTTCAAACCCAAAGACATACACAGACTGAAAGTGAAGGGATGGAAAAAGATATTTCATGCAACTAATAGTGAGAAAAAAGCAGGAGTTGCAGTACTTGTGTCAGACAAAATAGACTTCAAAACAAAGAAAGTCACAGAATTGGTAAAGAAGATGTGGTACATATACACAATGGAATATTATTCAGCCATAAGAAGAAAACAAATCCTACCATTTGCAACAACATGGATGGAGCTGGAGGGTATTATGCTCAGTGAAATAAGCCAGGCAGAGAAAGACAAGTATCAAATGATTTCACTCATCTGTGGAGTATAAGAACAAAGAAAAAACTGAAGGAACACAACAGCATCAGACTCACAGAACCCAAGAATGAACTAACAGTTACCAAAGGGAAAGGGACTGGGGAAGAGGGGTGGGAAGGGAGGGATAAGGGGGAAAAAGGGCTATTACAATTAGCACACATAATGCAGCGGGGGTGGGGGGATACGGGGAAGGCAGTATAACACAGAGAAGACAAGTAGTGAATCTATAACATCCTACTATGCTGATGGACAGTGAATGCAATGGGGTATGTGGTGGGAACTTGATAATAGGGGGAGTCTAGTAACCATCATGTTGCTCATGTAATTGTATATTAATAATAGCAAAAAATTTTTTAAAATCCCTTAGCATGGTAGACAAGGTCCTCCAGGTCTGACTTCCAACTTTGTAAATAAATATAAAATAGAAATATAAATCACAAAACACATAGACAAAAGAATCTAGGAAATGTTAACAAAATATTAACAGAGCTATCCCTTAGGGTGGTGGGATTTTGGATGATTTCTTGGAATTTTCAGTTTTCTATACTACATGTAACTTTTGACAACCATAAAAGTGCATATTATTGTTTAAATGACAAAAAAAATTCTCTGTCCTCCCTCCTCTCAGCCTCAAATGCAAATGTTTCACTTTGGCTACACTGTAAAGTAGATTTCACAAATGTGTCAGTGTAAAAATTAAAGCTGAGAGTCATACACCTAAATTGTAAATTTTATGTTATGTATATCTTACCACAATTTAAAAAATAATTCAAAGTGGAATCTGAATAATTCCTGATTCAAAGAATTTAGCTGCCTACAATAAAAAAATCAATGAGATAACTACCAATAGCTCTACTATCCTTTGAGCTATATGGACGATCTTGGTCTTCACTGTCGTACGTCTGTCAAGTGGCCCTCTGGGTGGTTAGCACAGGAAGTGTGAACACAACACAGTGTCTGAAGTTAACAGGCTCTGGAGCCAGAGACATCAAGCCTGGGCTCCACCGTGTACTACTACCTGGGAGTCCCTGGAGATGTTATTTATTCCCTCTCAGTCTCCATTTCCTCATTTGTAAAATGAGGAGAGCACATCTTCTACACTGGGTACTTTTCAGGATCTACTGAGATATTATTTGTAAACTACTTAACCTAGAACCCAGGACACAGCTTGGACTCAAAAAATGGCAGCTATCAATGAATATCTTTGGTTTCAATAGCAGAAACCCTTCAACTATTTCCTATGTTTGTAAGCTCACTGATGTTGTGAAATTGGAAATACAAACTCAAGTATACCAGTTAAAACTTCATATGTATCTGGTATACCCCTATAATAACAGCTTCCTTAGCATTCAGAAGATAGTCTTGGTCTGTGAGAAATGTTGATGATGCAATGACACAGTTCTTTCTTCCCCCCAAAGGCCGACTGTCCATCTGGCTTACTTCTGTGCCTATGAATGTTGCTGAATAGTTTGACATAGACCAAGGACTCCGGAGTGTCAGACTGCAGTACAGTGCTTGCCAGCAGGCCGCATACCTGAACCCACCACACTGCACCTGCCAGAACCACCTGTGCCGAAACGACAACACAATGGCTCCATGTCCCACTGGAACATGTGGCCTGCAAGATCCAAGACTCAAGTAGAGCAGGGTTTCCTGAAATTTATCTAAGGTTGTTTCTAGGTCTGAAGTTTTCCACTGCTTCACCTCTTCAGCAAGTATTTATGAAATACCTACTATGTGTCAAGCATGGCATTACAGCAGAACAAGGGAGACAAAAATCCCTCCATCAAAAAGGAAAAGACAACACTACCTTAGAATACCAACAATTTCTAATTATTTGAAGTAATGTAAAGAGAGACTTGGCAAGTAGATGAATGAGAAAGACAGACAATCCTCAAATCTAAATTAAATAACACATTTCAATAACCTCTTTCCTCATACGATGAACTAGAGCCAGACATCCAAGGGAAACATTGGCTCCATATCTTAAGTGTTCCTGCCCTCTCCAGTGAAAACAAGCATGCAAGTGGAATCAATCCATCATTCCTAGAAAATAAAAAACCAGTCAATAGAAAGACTTGTGTTTGTAAGATGCCCTAGTCAAAATTACCTGTAAACTATTCAAAATCATTCCTGTTAAGATATTCTTATTTATCCCTAAAATCCTTCCTGGAAGAAACAAACTACAAACAAACAAACAAACTTCTTTCTGGCACACAAAGTCCCTCCCTCTGATTTGAATCTAAGCAAAACAGAATAGCTGACAACTTTCTTTCTTAAAATACTGACCCGTCACAATTCTTCAAGTATTATAGGGTGAAATACAGAGAACATAAGCGTACAAAACAGGTAGTGGTATATAGCACCAAGGTGATCTAGCTTCAGAAAGGAACCCCTCGTCTTTCGGTGGGGATGTTACCACTACTCAAGTAAGGGAGGGTGAGTGGCCATGGAGGAGGGAGGGAGGGCAGCACGGTAATAAAGGGATCTATGGACCATGATCACATCTTCCGGAAGACAAGGGGACAGCTATCACCTACAGTTCTGGCACCCTGGCACCACTCCCAGAAGCACAACAGTCTTTTAAGCAATGAGCCTGGTATGATGGCAGCTGGTACCCCAAAATCTACTAGGTTGGGCTTCATGATCTCAACTGCTCAACCTTCTAAGACTCAGTGAGCACACTGGGTTTCATCATCATTCAAAGCTCCAACTTGTGTTTGGCTTAGGCCTAAAAGCCAGAGATAAAGCCCTGGTCTGGGCATGACATTCTAGGCATGTCTCAGCACAGCTCTGCTTCTAGGCTGCCCTCTTCACCACCGTACTCCCAGCACACGTCCAGGATTTGCCCTGAGCCAACAAGCAATAAAATGGCTTGTATAGATGAAGCATCTTAGGATGGAAAACAGCCAAGTGATGAGGTTATGATGCCAAGGGTAAGGCTAGGAAATAGCAAAGAAGGACTTGGTCGCCAAGACTGACCAGATTCTAAGCCTCAAAGACCATTCAGCTGCTTCCTGGCCAGTGGCAGAATGCTGGTAGAGGAGACTGCAGAGATCAGCCATGAGGAGCGGATGCTATGGGCCTGGTGGGAGAAGGGATGATGGTGGCAGGGCTGAATGAGGAGAGGGTGCCAGAAATGAACACTTAGTTCCAGAGCTTGTGGTTTGCTGAGATTTGGCAAAGGTAAGGTATTGATATAAAGGAAAGATCACAAAAATATGCACAATCACTCAAGATAGGTGGAGGAGTTCTAGAACATCTATAAGCTAATTACCTGATTAATATTATGAAGACCAATGGCAGAGTATATGGTTACTAAACAAAGAACATAAAAAACCCTTTAAATGTCTTGTTTTCACATCAAAAAATCTGTTTTCCCCATTCTACTAGATGCTAGCTTGAATCCTATAAACTTTATAAATGAATATTCATGTTTTACTTTCACCTGAACAGTTATAAAACCCTAAAACACACTCACCATGGCTCCTCTGTAGTATGCTGTTGTGATGGTTCGAAATCTTTCCTGACCCGCTGTGTCCCTAAAATTTGAAACAAAAGAGACAGTGGTTTTTGAAGTCATCACCAGCATCATTGAGGAGAGGCTCTAAGCTGTAGGAGATATAATTCCAGTCTGCTCACAAATGCAGTGGTTTCAGCGGAAAGGAGAACAAGACACAAAGGGAGCCTGTGTGTGTCTGTGAGCTGGAGGCGGTGGTGGCCACGGGAGCCTGTCAAGGGCTCACAATGACTTGGGTGGAAAACCTGGACCTTGACAATAAAGGCAGCAACAGGACGATGCATGGCCCTGCTAGGAACTGGCACATTATGTTGGTCAAAATATGTGGGAGAGAATAGAGAATAGTTCTGAATTCTTGGACTCCTAGAGGGTTATAACCCTTTTCTCTAAATGCCTAATGACTGAAAGTCTGATTACTGTTCAAAGCAAGAAATTGGGCTGGACTCACTACTGTGTACATTCTGCTCGGCAGAGCGTACTAAAATGATCTCCTCAAGAACTCTTTCAGCTATGGAGCCTGAGATTAAATGGGAACCTGGGGCCAACACATCATTATTGGCAATGTTTCCAAAGACTTTGAAATACATCAACTTTCATATATTCTTGCTTTTTAGCTGATAGCACACCATTAAAATACGTTCTGGAAAATATACAAGTTTCTACAATTAGAAACTTCTATTTTACTTATTTTAGTAAGGCAACCCCTAAAACAAAGTTAAATTTCCTTGACACCTGGAAAAAAATCAATATTCCTAAATTTGCCACTTACCACCAGAATTAATTCACTCCCTGTGGCACTAAGAAAGACAAACTAAACTGTACAATTTAATTGCAGGGGAGAAAGAGGCACTTATGGAAATATATTAGAAATCGAATGCATTCCAGGCCCAAGCAGATATACACACCCACATGTATATATACACTTATATCTATAAAATAATATATGTAAATATAGTATTACATACAGTACATATATACTACATAATTTGTATAATATAAATTTATGTACTATATATATACAAATAAAAATAAATAAATACCTTGACTTTTATGAATACCATATAAAATATTTTCACATGGCGCTCACAAGACACCCACCAAAGCCGTGTTGTAGTATTACCATCCTCCTGATTCTGCAGAAGAGGAGACAGGCTTGGGTGGGCTGTGGTCCCAGCTCAGCCGCTAAAAAGCTCATCCTCTTGAATGAGACTCAAGCCTCCCAGGTCTCAGCTGTTTAGTTCAGGGCCAGGCCCCATACCATAGTCATCTTACCCTGCCATTCTCTCACTAATCAGGATTAGATACACAGGGCACTTCATTTGCTACATCGCAAAAAATCCACAGGGAAATCGAAGTCAAGCACTGTTGAGCAGACTAACCATATTTTGATTCCAACATACTACTTTATTTAGAACCAGTTCTGTGGCAAGGATGGAAGAAAAAATGCACCATACTGAATATAGTTCATAAAGACTGAATGGAGAGCCTTGTGTTACTGGGAGTATTGATAAATAGTTCCATGATAAATAGTACCAAGTTCCAGGTAACTGATCACCTACAGCCTCCTAGAAACACTCATTATTGCTATAACAAAGACTATACAGCACAGACTCAGAAATTCTCTTTGCTTCTCCCTTAAACAAATTTCTTACATCTTTAAATAATTTGGCTTCTTACAAAACACCAATAGATAAAAAGGGCAGGCTGCGGTAACCTTCACAACGTTCCCAATGCGTTACACTGGAAACCACTCTACTAGGCTAATATATGAAGCTGACATGATGTTCCAGGAGATCTGGGTAGTCGTCACAGCTTTATCACTAACCCAGACGTATGCCGTCAGGTGCACTTAACCCACTTTACGTCCTAGTTTCCTCCTCTGTAAAAGAAGGGCTGGTGGATATCCTACACTGTTCCAGCTCTATCCTGGCTCTGAGATTCAAAGCGGAAACACAGCCTAGGAAAAACGTGATATACATATTACTTTACTGTTCTGCCCTGCCTTCATCTCAGTCAATGCTGCACTAAATTTCTAAGCTTTGTCTACTACTGTCATCATACATCATCAGTAAACTCCAGTAAACATTATAAAAAATCTTCCTCAAGGACTCAAATCTACATGGCTCCATGGAAAGCTCTGGAATGAAAGAAATTAAACCAGCTTATAGGAGGTTAAAAAAAAAACTAAGAAGCGTTTCTGAGTTCAAGCCAAAAGTTATCAACTTGGCAATCTGGTAGAAGCTTATTTATTCACTGTAGACTGACAAATTCTTTAGGAATTCACCAGCCGGACGGAGTTGGGTGATCACAATATTGCAACCAGAGACATAAGGGACATGACTTTTTTTCCCTTGCCAGTCAAGTGTTCCTCATGTTTTCATTTAACGAGAAGAAATATGCAAATAAATGATAAAACATCAGATCTGAGGGGGAACTCAGACATAATCAGTCTAACCAATCAATTGTCAAAGGAGGAAAAATAGGCCCTAGAAGGGAAGCAACTGGCCCCAAGGCCTCAATGCAGAGGCAGTCACGGCCAGAACCTACGCCTGCACTTCCTGTTTAGGTTTCTTATCACTTGACTGCTTGGCCTTATCTGATTTCACAGCTGCAACAACTACACTAACAGAGTAATAGACAGTTGACCCTTGAACAACATGGGTTTAAACTACACTGGTCCACTTATACGTGAATATTTATTGGAACATTTTTTGGAGATTTGTGACAATCTGAAAAAAAAAACAACATTTTCTTTTTCCTAGCTTGCTTTATTGTAAGAATACAGTACATAACATACAAAATATGTGTTTTCTGACTGTTTATGTTCTCAGTCAGGCTTCCAGTCAACAGCAGGCTATTAGTTAAGTTTTGGGGGAATCAAAAGTTATACATGGATTTTCAACTGCATGCGGGTAGGTGCCCCTACCCTCCCACACTGTTCAAGGTCAACTGTACACTCTAGAATTTGGTTTCCTCCCCCTATAAAATTAGCATTTTGGAAGAATGAGTTCTCAGATCTCCTCTGGCTTTAAGAGAGAGTGATATCATTCCTTACCTTTCCATTCTTGGTGGAGGGACCTTTGAATTCTTACTCATTCCCCCCTGGGTTCTGATAAGGAAAAGATGTTTTAGCTATCACAGAATATCTCTAACTTAACACAATTTACATTTAGATCCCCACTTTCAACTCCTGATTGAGGAAGAAACTCTGTGCATATACATATCTTTTTACTTACCATATCTGAAGCTTAATTTTCTTTCCATCTAGTTCTATCGTTCTGATTTTAAAATCAATTCCTGCCAGAAAAAGAAAGAAACACATGCTAAATTTCTTCAAATAGGATCCAAGTCTTATTAGGAAAGGGACAAAGATTTCTATTGAAAAACAGCTCTCCAACGCACTGGAAAATGTGAACACAGAGAGGGTGTGAATGGTATGTTTCCTCTGAATATAGGCTGAAGAAAGGAATGCTAATTACTTTGCAAAGAATTCCCACACGTTAAATGCAACGTATTATGTGCCTCATTATTTTGACACAAATAAATCACATCCCTCAAAAGTACATAATTGAGATGGACTGAGAACATGCCACGTTTTCTTCCTGTAACACATATAAACAAGGCTTCCCACCCCGCATGACCCATCCTTCCCCAAAGAAGGCCATGAGACCCTTTATGTCTTCTTCCAGCAGCCGCCATGCTTTCTCTAGGATCTGCAACTGGCTAAGAAGAAACACGCATATTTGAGGGCAGGGACAGGAAAGCCTGCATATTTATCTTATATAGTTAACAAGTATTCTATATACATTTTAGTAAGTGTTCCCTGCATCTTACTGGCAGGAGCTGAAATACCTAGAATGGTTTTTAGCCCTGCTGCACTTTAGAATTATCTGGGGAGCCATAAAAAAATACTCACGACGAGGCCTGCTTCCCTCCCCAAATTCTGAGATTCTGCCTCAGTTGGTCAAGGGTGGGATTCGTGCAATAGTAATTTTAAAAGCTCTGCAGGTGATTCTAACCTGTAAGAAGCACTCAACCAGGCATGACAGGTAGTATGTGAGAGTCATTTGGCACCCTGCCCTCACCTATTTCCCCCCACTACGGTAGCTCAAAACTTACTCAGCAATTTCAACTACCAAGAACCACACAGCCCTTGACAAATACCAGCATGCTTTATCATTTGTCAGGAATGAGCTGCTACTCCTCCTGAAGGCACTACACGAGTGAATACAACTCAGTTGCGATTTGCTAAATCCTCATCTGTCTACTCAGTTTTGTTTTAGTGTTTTCTATTCTTTTGCATTCTATACAGAACCCCTTAAAAGTGGTTTCCAAAACAAGAAAACATGTCAATTATGTATCCTTTACATTGACTTTAACTGCAGTTGTTTTGGGGGAAAAAGCCTTCAGCAGTTATGTTACTACAACGTTTGTAAATATAAACATTGAGAGCACCCAAAACGGCTGCTTGCCAGCTCCAGCTTTATATAAACCCACACGCATAAACCACATGTGTTTCCCCTTCCCCGTTTTCTTTGCATGGCACCTTTCCCCCAGGGAACCTTATTAGGTATTCTTATGAATCTTAAAACAAACAATCCCACCCAAGCTCATCTTTCCCCTCGTTAATAACCATGTATTGTTCACAGATACAATCTGGCAGCCCATATCCTGGCTTATCTGGCTCACATCTGCACCTCTTAGGCACCTCAGGATTGCAGGGTCTGCACAGCATGAATATTATTGTCACCATCACAGAGAATTTACTGTTGCCATCAGTCCCTTAAGCCTTAATACACATCGATTTTCATTGTGATTTATCTTTTTATATACCTCCAAGTCCAGTGTAACAAAGACCCTCTCGGGCCCTCTTCTCCCCTTCATCTCCTTTTGGTCTCAGCACTGAACACCTACTTGGCACTCACTCAAGTGTTTCTTGATAATAACATTTTTGAAGAATCGGTAACTTTCCAAATTCATAGAAACAGCAAGTAGAATGGTGCTTACCAGGGGGTAGAGGGAAGGGGGGAAGGAGAGCTAAGTTTCGCCAGATGAAAAAGTTCTGGAGGCCTGTTTTATAACAATGTGCATGTGCTTACCGCCACTGAACTATACAATTAAAAATGGCTGAGATGGTAAATTTTATGCTACGTGTTTCCTACCACAATAAAAAAGAAAAAAAAAATGACTTTCAAAATGCCTACAGTATGTCTGGAAAATAACTTTCTCAATTGGAAGGTGCATGTCCAACATTCCACCATTTACTAGTTTGCTCACCTTTAAGTAGGTGATGTATATCAAAATGCCTGCTCACATGAGAACTTCCCTTACTATGGCTGATTAAGATGGTAACTCCTGTTCTTTAAAGGCTGTTTTTGCCTGCAGCTGGGAGTCATGGCAACTTCTCCACCTTCAACAAAACCATTCTGAGGCTCCCTTAAAGTCTCAGTTACTCTCCGTTCATTTAAAACATTTAGGACACTTTCTACTGACTTAGCCTTTTGTTTTTTGTATTTGTTAGAAGGATTAACTTTCTGTTATTTGAGGAGGTTCTATCACTATCTGTGATACTTAACCATCTTTTCACTATTCAGAGGTTTTCAATATTTATTGGAGTTGTGAACTGTGGTCTTTAGCTTTCGTTTATGTTGCTGTCAGGAGCTGACTGATAGCCAATTGCTGTATACAGAGCACAGTCAAATTAGCCCAACTTGACCCACAGACCAGTGGAACAGAATAGAAAATCCAAACATTAACCCAAACATTTACAGCCAATTAATATTTGATAAAGGAGCCTTGGATATACAATGGGGAGATGACAGCCTCTTCAGCAGCTGGCGTTGGAAAAACTGGACAGCTACATGTAAGAGAATGAAACTGGACTACTGTCTAACCCCATACACAAAGGTAAACTCAAGGTGGATCAAAGACCTGAATGTAAGTCATGAAACCATAAAACTCTTAGAAAAAAACATAGGCAAAAATCTCTTGGACATAAACATGAGCGATTTCTTCATGAACATATCCCCCCGGGCAAGGGAAACAAAAGCAAAAATGAACAAGTGGGACTATATCAAGCTGAAAACCTTCTGTACAGCAAAGGACACCATCAGTGGAACAAAAAGACATCCTACAGTATGGGAAAATATATTCATAAATGATGCATCTGATAAGGGGTTGACATCCAAAATATATAAAGAACTCATGCACCTTAACAAACAAAAAGCAAATAATCCAATTAAGAAATGGGCAGAGGACATGAATAGACACTTCTCTAAAGAAGAAATTCAGATGGCAACAGGCACATGAAAAGATGCTCCACATCGCTGGTCATCAGAGAAATGCAGATTAAAACCACAATGAGATATCACCTCACACCAGTGAGGATGGCCAACATCCAAAACACAAACAACAACAAATGTTGGTGAGGATGTGGAGAAAAGGGAACCCTCCTACACTGCTGGTGGGAATGCAAATTAGTTCAACCATTGTGGAAAGCAGTATGGAGGTTCCTCAAAAAACTCAAAATAGAAATACCATTTAACCCAGGAATTCCACTCCCAGGAATTTACCCTAAGAATGCAGCAGCCCAGTTTGAAAAAGACATATGCACCCCTATGTTTATCGCAGCACTATTTACAATAGCCAAGAAATGGAAACAACCTAAGTGTCCATCAGGAGATGAATGGATAAAGAATATGTGGTACATATACACAATGGAATATTATTCAGCCATAAGAAGAAAACAAATCCTACCATTTGCAACAACATGGATGGAGCTATAGGGTATTATCCTCAGTGAAATAAGCCATGTGGAAAAAGACAAGTATCAAATAATTTCACTCATATGAGGAGCATAAGAGCAAAGAAAAAAACAGCAGCAGACTCACAGAACCCAAGAACGGACTAACAGTTACCAAAGGGAAAGGGACTGGGGAAGAAGGGTGGGGAGGGAGGGATAAGAGGGTAAAAGGGGCATTATGATTAGCAGACGTAAGGTAGCAGGGGCACGGGGAGGGCTGTACAACTCAGAGAAGACAAGTAGTGACTCTACAGCATCTCACTCTGCTGATGGACAGTGACTGTAATGGGGTTGGTGGGGGGGACCTGATGAAGGGGGTAGTTTAATCACCATAATATTGCACATGTAATTGTAGGTTAATGATACCAAAATAAATTGTAAAAAAAAAAAAAAAATTAGCCCAACTTGAATTTCGCTAAAAATATTGGTTATACTATTATTGAAAAGCACTGGACCTGGAAGTACAAAGACCTAGATTGTAGATTGGGTTCTGTCATTAACAACTTTTTAGAGGTTGCTTAACTGCTCTGAACCTCTATACCTCATCCACAAAAAAGGTTGAGAGGACCTAATTAGATAAATTAATTAATGTGTTTTCATGTGCTTTGGGAACACTGACATTCCACACAAATGTAAGCTTTACACACTCAGATTCTATTATCCAACAGCTCCTGTCACCTCATGCATGGATTGTGCTAATAGCTTCCCAAGACGCTGTACCATTGTCTCTCTCTAATCCAAATTCTCCTGCATTCCACTGCAAGAATAACTTTCAACAATCCCTATGGTAAATAGCCTCTTAAATAGCCACCTTGCTGTTTAAGAAGCCATGGATCCAACTCCTTGTGCCTGGCAGTACTGCCCTTCGCACCAGATGTACCGTTCTCCTGGCACTGCAGCTCTCAGAGCCTCTCTTCAACTCTGACCTTCTGTTTCTCCCAGGGGGCTCCACACCTCCTCCTCCTCCTCCTCCTCTCTGCATGTACACAGCCACCTCATGGCAGCCTCTGAGGACGCCACTCCACACGTGCTGTCCTCTCCTTCCTCGCCTCGGCTCTCCCACTCGGCTGCAAAACGCTGGGCTTTTGCACAGTAATTCAATTCTGTGTTTTCTTAACACACTTCTGAATTCTTCTCAAACCAAGCAAGGGTTCCATTCTCTTTGCCAGGTAGGTTGCACACAGAGACGTGTAGATAATAGACACTAAGTAAACAGTTAAATACTCTTATGTAATTAAATAAAGGTTAAATGCTACCAAGTGTGAGAGGTAAGAAAACCTCCGAGGTTCAAAGTTTTCCAGTATACAGTAGTAACAATAGTCTGGATGCTGAGAAATCTTATTCAAGGAAGAAAATGAAGATCTTTACATTACAGTTAATTTGACAACAGTATCAGTAGAACAGATAGTGGACTAAGGTTCACTTTAATATTTAAAGAAAAGATAACTTCCTGAGACTACTCCAGGATTAAAGGAATGACCAGTCATAAAATACTAATATCATTATATCAATTAGGATGCTTTCTGCAGCAAATAACAAATTCCAAATGAAACTAGCTAAGGTAATGTGTTGATTCATAAAACAAGCCAAGCAGTGAGCTGGGGTTCAGAGGTGTTCCAGTCGGGTAGCTCTGGCTCATTTCTCTGCACCTCCACCGGCTCTGCCCGCCTGGGACTATCAGTTTCATCCCGACTGATAACAGTCTCTGACCACAACAGCAATACCACGCAGAAAAGACATCATCTTCCTGTGTGCCTCTCTCTTAAGTGAGGAAGTGTTTCCCCAAAGCCTCCAGTGACCTTTCCTTCGTGTCTCATTTCTGGATTTATAACCATGGGAAGAACTGTCATGTTCTAGGGGCTACTGCTGAGTTCCTGAACCAATCACGGCCATGGGCAGTTATCAAGATTGGATTAATCAAGGCCTATCCCTGGACCCAAAAGACTGCCAAACACAGAGAGGATGGAAAAGCTTCTGCATCCATCATAACAATCATTAGAATAACAGTCAAATCTACCAATGAGTAAAATTTTATATTCATAGCTATATGAATGAACAAATTGTGATCTGTCAACAGCTCTCCCTACTATTCTGACATGAATGTTATTATATTTAGTGATAACTACAGTATTTCTCTTAAGGTAATTTCATCTAGTGCTCAGCCACAAACAGAAAATATGAAGGAAAAAAATGTGTAACCCAAGCAGCTGCCATGGCATCTCTGTGCTAAACTATGATCTTCACTGCCTGGAGAGTCCCTGAGACCTGGCTGTGCTCCAGCTCTAGATGACTAGAAACTGCAAAAAAAGGAGGGGGTCATTATGGCAACAGCAACAAAAACCACAGCTCGACCTGGCAGCGAGGGAACTTTTTAGTTTAAAAGGATGACACAATCTTAAAACATAGCTTCTACAGGGCATTATGTTAAGGATAAAAAAGCCTTCCATATTGCAACAGCTTTTCAGAAAACATCATTTTCTGGCAGAACCTAATACAATAACTCAAGTTCAAAATGACGACCCTGAGTCATCCCAACCCATGAGCAATCCATGAGCCCTGCCAGGCTGTATCCAGCCCGCCCAGCTGGCAACACAGCCCAGCATCTACATTCAGAAGACAAGACTGCAATGTTACATCCATGTTTGCTCGAATGGATATGCCCCCACATCAATTTTTTGATGGCTTTAAAGCAGTGCCAGTTTTCTCATTAATATTTATATCTAGTCAATAAAATAGGAAATCTAATTGTAAGAAAACATTCCCAAGACTTAAAGACATTTTCATTTTGAACTTAAGTACACACACACACACAACTTTTTTTTCCCCGAATTGATTCTCATGCTAAATAGCTGCTCATCACGGACACGTACTACACACGGTGAGGAAGCGAGGCGGCAGGACGAAAGGAATCGGAGTTCTAGACTTGGAAGTACCTTAGAGATGGTTTAGCCCAGTCCTCCTTTTAGGCCAAAGAAGCCTGAGGCCTGGGGAGATGCAGCAAACTTGCCTAGATTCACAAAGACCAACGCCAAAAGGGGTTAAAGTCAAGTTTTGGCATTTAGAGATTGGGCCTTCTCCTAGAGATGTGCACAGGAATGTCCTTGTCTCCCCGTGTGGGAGAGGGGGGTGGGGGGGCTGCGAAACACAAGCAACAACGGAAATGTCCACCAGCAGAAGCAGAACACGTTGGTGTGAAAGGGACTACTTGGGGGCAGTGAATAAGAGCCATGTGTATCAACATGAGTGAACCAAAAACATCATGTGACGTGCAAAAACAGCAACTGCAGAAATTTACACAGTCAGACCATTTCTTCAAAATTTCAAAAATACCAAAAGTCATAGTATGTCATTTCTATATACATCCATGTGTGATGAAAGTATAAAAAACACACCTGAGAATGATTATCAACAAACCTGGGATAGTTGTTACTTCTGGAGAGAAATGGAGGGGTAGAAGGGAGGGGCTCATAGAACTTCAACTCCATTTATCATTTATTATTGCTAAAACTGGGTGGTGGCACATGGATGCGGAAGTGTTTTGTATTAAGTACACTGCTGTATGCCTGAAATTGTTCATAATTTTAAAAAGACAGTAGTTAGCTGGCAAAATGACAGGTGGAAGCACTCATTCATTAATGATAGTAGAAAAATCAAAACAAACTGAGAGATGAAAGGTACCTTAGAAGATTTAGTCCAGGGGGTAAAGGCAGGGACTATCTGTTCCTCCCTTGTCCAATACACAGAGGGCCTGTGAGCCCTTGGTGATCGGGTAGGGAGTGACAGCAGCAGAAGTGGATCAAGTTCAGAAAACATGGGGCAGATCAGGGGCTTGGGGTAGCAAGGCGTGCTGGCCACTCAGATTTCAAACAGGGGGTTCAGGGACATTGCCTTCCCTGCCTGGAGGACAAGGAGCTTCCATCTGGGCCAAGGAGAATCAAAGAATGCACTTTGGTCACTGTTGGGAGTGGCACTCTGGGACAGGAACAAAGGTGTTCTGATTTTCCATTCCAGTGGGAGAAGGAAGAGGACAGCCCCCTCCCCTGCAGGCTGGGCAAGGAGGGCTCTGCCCTGCACCTCTCCGAGGAGAAGGTAAAGTCATATCGAAGACTCTGCACTGTCCAGGGTGACCCACAGGAACAAGAGCTGGCAGAGACCTGGCGTCGAGGCTCCAAGGAGAGATGTGGGTAAGTACTGCTTCTCAGATATTTCTCAGGTGGTGGCTGGAGACAGCTGGAGTGAGGCCTTGGCCAGCAGCAGAAAGGGAAGGAAACTTTGAACTTGGCCTAAGCACAATTAACAGGCCTGTAACAGGGAAAAAGAGCTTGAAATGAGCAGTACCAGGTCACCTGTCATTCTATAAATTCAATATAATTTAACATGAAGAGGGAACAGATTGACAAAATTATTTTAGCCCAAAGTCAAATCAGTCAGCCAACAGATATTAATAACATAACCTTTCTTGTTTCAAGAGAATAGGAAGGGTGCCCTGGGTGTGTGCACAGGTGAACAGATACCATTGCTGGAGTGCAGGAAAGAACAGGAAGACCTTTTCCTGGCCTTCAGAACTAACTCAGGACAGCCAGTTGACCTGCCCTTCAGCATAGCAGAGACTTGATGCATTTTTGCCTGTGGGAGCTGTAGCTTAAAACACACAGAGCTTTCTCTTCTACCTCAGAACTATCTTGTGTTACTTGGGGAAGTTGGCTGCCTAACCCAGGAAACTCAGGAGTAGAGAGACAGCAGGTACTTTCAGCTGTTTGAGGTTTTCCACACCTGGTTCTCACTGGAGTTCTTTTGAAGTCCAGCTTGGCTGCAGTCAGGAGAGCTATGAAAATAAAAATTCTGATTTCTGGGACATTTAGCCTTTCAAGGAATGATAGCAATGCCAGATTCTAATGCTGGTTTACTCATTAATGGTGCTGTACATCAACAGAGAAAAAACATGGGCTATTTATCCCCTTTGACCCACTTTAAGAAGCAGAAGTTTAACACTGCACTTATATGATTAAAAAGAAAAAAAAGTACCCTTGTTTCAGAGGTACATTTGGAAACATCTGTGATCCCAGGCTATCTGAACAGGGGTTATGTGGTTTGTCTATTTACATTTCAGAGATATTCCAGAAATAGAAAAAAAAGTTTCCCAAGTATTGAAATCCACTTTAAAGACATGCTACATTCACTTCCCTACTCAAGATTGTTATTAATGATGAAGATAGTGTAGATGGATACTGCCAGTTTTGAACCTTTGACACCACATTTTGCTTATGCTTTTTTTGGTGGACTTTTAAGCATGGAGATTAATGAAATTTTATAGTCACTGACTAGGATAATTAGCTAAAATCTCTAATTAGAAAAACATTACTGAAGTGGGAAAAAAACATGAGTCATGGATTGAAGCTTAAAAAATTTTTTTTTCCAAAATAAAGGACTTGGAGAAAACGTGTAAAATAGGAATAAAGTTAAGAACAATACTTAGGTTGAAAGCAAGGAATTCAAGATATTGTTCTTTCGTAAATACACATTTTATAGGCTCATAAAAGCATATTTTCACCAATTACCAATTTTGCTGCATATATTTAGAAACATTTAATTTCTTGTTTTATTTATATTCAAGTTTATAATCTGTTTTCTTGTTTGAAAATTAGAAAATCTAAAGTTGAGGAGGAAAAACATTAAAATTAAGTTTAGCAGACATTTTAACGACAGTTTGAAATGATCTCACTAGCAGCCAGATGCTAGTTTTGCTGAATCCAACATAGGAAAAGGAAGATTTTTTTTAACATGGACTAACAAGTGGTCTGAAAATATAATTTGCCTTTAAAAAGGACACATGAAACTCTAAAGAAGCTAGACTAGAACTTTTCAGATTTTTTGGTTCTCTGTGAATGGCAAGTGGTGAATTAAACCTATTTATGGTGTAATTCAACAGTGACACATATTACCACTTCCTGCTGAAAGAGCTGCACATCTTATACACTATTTTAGAATTTCCTACTTGTTGAATTCAATTCAATTCTTAGCATTCTGGTTAAGAGACTGTAGTATATCTATAAAATCTAATCATGCCAACAAAAGATAAACTCATAACTAGTTTTACACATTAGTAAGGATTTACTTATTTCTCTTTGAGTCATAAACATGTGTGATGGATACAAAAACAGTGCAGTTAAGAAGATCTTTCAGTAATGTCTATATTTGAGTCTCAGGGCTTTATAGATTAAAATATAAAGATCTAACTAACCCTCAAAATGTCTTTGGGAACTAAAAGGGCAAATAACAAACCACTACATGCCAAGCTATGATGAATCACAAATAAAAGGTATTTAACATTAGAACTACCAAAATATCAAGGGAAAAGCAGAAATAGCAAAGTGTGATAACACAGCTAGGACAACTCAGATAAAGTATGCAGAGACACCTAGGATGGATTGAGAATTTTAAATCTGATTAAGGAGCCAGCAGAGATTACCCAGCATTTAGCTTACTGTTTGAGAATGTCCAGATGACTGCATGACAAGTCTCTCTTGCAAATCTTGCACTTTCCAAAGGAAATGTGTTTTAAGTGTTACTCAATCAAGAATAGCAATGTGCTTGAAGTTGTCAAAATGTAGATTTTAGAGGTTTTCCATGAACAGATGTTTTACTGTCAATAAAATCTCTTTTTATAAAGAGGCTAATTTATGAACTAAACTTCCTTGAACAATAACAATTCAGAAAGTCTCTGAGATTTCCATTCCTTCCTTCATTAGTGATTCATGACCATCTCAAGAACCAAACTGCTCTCAAATGAAACCACTTCCATCTGCTCTACTCCATCCACTGTTTCTGAGAAAGTGTACCTTGTAACAGGCAAACCCCTCCACTACGAGTCACTATGGCTTTCGTAAACCTGGAATTTCCTTCTTTGTTATTTTGACAACTCAGGGGTTAGGTCTGTTTCATTTTAAGGGTGAAGAAATACTGTGATTATTCAAAAGATGAAGATAAATGAGCAAATCTCATATTTTACACACTACTGCTATGGGAAAACCATACTGCCAAATTAGTGGAAAAAATTACAACTACATTCCAAAGACGTTGCACCAAAAATGCTGTGAAACTGATCCTTTAGATCTTTCCAAGTATTGACCATGTATCATATTTTCCATTCATTTGGAGGCAAATGAAATTTAAAGAAAAAAAATTATGAAGTAATATAACTAAGTAACAACATTACACGGTGCAACTAAAAACCAATTATTTTTCCTCTTTGAGAATGAATGAGTTCTTAAAAGAGGAAAAACAAAAAAGACTGTTACTGACATAACTAGTCTGCAAGTAAGGGCTGAAATAAATTTCAACTACACTTTTATTATTTTCCAGGAGAAGTTCCAAATCATTTGTTTAAGAAGTGTAACTTCCGAGCCCAGTTAATACAAATCAACTTTTTTTATGGGAGGCATGGGGTAGGGTCTGTACCAAATTACTGGAAGCTTAAAAGCAGAATCATCTAAAGTAATACTATATCCTTCCTGCAATACCCACCTCACGACTTTTCATCCTTTTTTCCCACTGACTTTTTTCCAGAAAAACGGAAAGTGATCAGTTTATAAAATAAGCAAACATAACTGCAAACTCAGTGCTCTGAGTCTAGGTAGCAAAAAGTCTTTTCTTGATCAAAACCAACACCAATGCCACAAAAGTATAGTAAAATTAAGCAGCACTTACAGCTCACCGCAGCCAGGGTGACAGATGGATAATTATAATAAGCTACTGCTAATGAGTAGGGTTAAAACAAGCAGATGGAGTATATGCACGTAAAAGGATGGAACAAAATTGGTGCAAACAGAATATAGTTTTTCCTAATCAAAAATGGAAAACTGCTACCAACGATTTTATCAGACTGATTTGTAAACACACTCCCCTATAATACAAAAGTTTACAGTTGCCAACACTCTATAACCTTCATGCATGTAGTAAGTACTTCTACAACCCCATTATGTGTAACTCATATACAGAGACATCCACTTCTAAATACTTAAGACATTTTTCTAACTTTATAGGGTGACAAAGGATTCTGCCACCTACTACTTCCTCGGCTTGGCTTTTAAAACAATACAACGTTACAACTGCGTTGGTAAATCCGTGATGTATGTTTCAGACTTATTGATACCATCGGCATCATTGAAGGAGCTAGAACACGTCATATTTTCTCCTGTCTCCCTTGTCCCCCAGCTAATTGCACTTTAAACTTCAAATACACAAAGAATGAGTAATATTCAAAGCATAAAATAAGTGGGTTGTCAAAATATGCTGCAGCAGACTTCCCATTCAGTCATTATTCTCTCCACTCCCAGTGTTTGCGAGGGAGTAGAGGGTGGGGAAGAAAACCTAACAATATTGACAAGAGCCCATCTTTTGAAAGCCATCCTGTTATTTAATGGCTTGGAGAATCATCCAGTACCATATAAAATAACTTTTAAAAAACTGACAAAAATTTATTTCAAATTACATTTTATTAGCTTGTTTTTATAAAACCAACTTCAAAGTAAAACATGCCAATCCAAGGCCTCCCAACCCCCATTTCAGGTATTAGAGCAGGAAACTAACTGCCCAGTTTCTACTAACTGGCCCTCAGTCTTACAGGATTATTCACTTTATGTCCCTTCTTACCTGTTTTTTTCAAAAGGGACAGTTCTTTCCTAATCCTGAAGAAGCATGTTAAAGATCACTAAGTGTCTATTAGTGCCTGTCTTTCTCAGGCAAGGTTTTCAAAGTTACAAATAGAAAATAGGTTTTTTAAACAGGTCATAATTAAGCAGTTGCCCCAACTGATAGGCTCGTAAGGAACAAAAGACTCACTTGGAAGTCTCTAGCCTGAACTCCAGTCCTGGAGGACAATTACCCTTATTTCAGAACAGAACCCGTAGGAGTGAGTGACCAAGGCAGGTACAGACACACTTCCTTGAAAACAGCCTCTCCCCCCCATCATCACCCCTTCGCTCCCAATGCTAAGCAGCCTCTCAAGGCTTGGCACCTTTTTCACAAAGAAGGAATATTCTGAAGCTATTAAAAGTAATCCCTGAGCATTAATTATCAAGACTATTCAGAAACTTGGAAAGTATTGGTGTTACATGTGATAAAAGTAGCAAAATTAAAAATTCATTGTGTCAATAACATTAAGTAATTTTGAAGAAACCATTATACATACTGTAGATGAAACAGTACTCACTACAACTTTAACTCAAATTCTAAATTAAAGAAGCTTTTGCGGACTGCTCTTGCAAATGTTACTTTTGATTATAATACTGTTTTTATGGCAACAAAGCATTAGAAATTGCATGAAATAACCAATTCTCATGTTCCATCTGAAAGAGTCTTAACTGAAGACTGCAACCATTATCTACCAAATAGACCAGACAAATTTGTCCCTCTTTCCCTAATTCCTTCAGCTGAAGTTTATTTGCTGTCACCTGTGAGGAGACCATGTGGGAAGACAAAGAAAGGGATAAGGAAATGTGAGCTTGGTTTCACATGACATGGCATCTGCAGAAACAAACCCACGAGGAAAGGCATTATGTGCAGATTTCATTTCCCATGCTATCTCTGTCCCTAATTAACAGTTAATTCTGAGTTTGCTATACCATCATTTATTAATCATATTCCATTAATCTAATCAGCTGTAAAACAGAAGAGGGCAACAGTGCAAGCTTTAATAAAGCAAGCTCAATGGACTTGAAAGGCTGCTTAGCTGAGGCTCCTGGTGAATTCCCACACACACAAAGGGCAAAAGTGGCCTTGGTGAATAATTTGCTTTGTATATTTTTAACTCAGCTTTCTACTCATGAGGCCCCATATTATAATACAGTTTAGAAAAAAGAAACAGTAGGTATACAGATTATTTTTAAAAGTACACTCAGGGGTACAGAGGGTAGAGAATTCTGGGCTCTTGGTTGTGAAGGGGATGGACTGAGCCAGAGTACTGTCATATAGAAACAGTTCAGAAAAAAACTAAATAAAACAGACATGACCATCTAATTGAAAATGTTATGTCTGCAATTAAAAGGTGATCTTTTACAATGTTAAATTCATTTACCCCCGTTTTTTGCTGACCCAAAAGTACACTGGTAACGCCCTAACTGTAACCCTCAGTTACTAATACAAAAACAAAAACAGAACTGTCCACTCACATGATCATTTTAGAGACACACTGTCGTTTCAAAGATGTCCTCAGGCAAGCCTGGGGCACGATTTCCACATCTGGTGGTCACAATGTTAGTGCTCCCAATGTGGACAGGGTAGTCATTAGGCCAGGAAATGCATACGTCAGTGATGCAAAGAAGAAACCCAGTGCTCACTGACTGTATTTTTAACCCCAATGTCTGTCAGCAGAATGAAGAGTGTGAAGGAAAATGCCACTGGCTGTTTTAGGAACAGAAGAAATCACAACCATTGGACTGCAGTTCTTTGCATGGTTTCTTAAAGTGACAGAAGAAAGCTGAAAAAAAACTGTACATTCAGAAAAACTGATATTTAATCTACTTTGCATAACCCTTTGCAAGGCCTCAAGGCTGAAGTCCCTGTTTGGAGACTATGACATGGAGGACACAGAAGTGGCAGACTTGGCTCCTTTCAGACTTTGCAACCAATTCCTGAGCCGGTCTGTACGATCCAATTACAAGACAGAACACTGACTGAGATTGCTCCAAGATATGGCTAAAGAGAGCTCCACCGCATGACAAACGATGAGGTTTAGTGACAGGTAAGTCACACTTAACAAAAATCAAGTTGACTGATGAAAGGGCAAATTTTAACATAATTTGACAAGAAGTACTGAGTCTGACATGAGCCTGACGCTATGCTATGCTAGGCACTGAGGAATACAAAAATGAAAAGTTATGGGCCTCACGGAGCTCCTAGGCCACTACAGTGACTTACTAGTCACCAAAATCATGTACGGTGAGAATCCTACACCACACTTGTGCCTTTGGTCAGAGAGATTATTCTAAGGTCGCTCTTCAGGAGCAGCAACTAACAACAGATGATAAACCAACGGAAAAGACGACTTCCTAAAATGTGAAACTGCCTGCTTTGATTCTGTTATTTCCACAAGGAAGCATGCAATTATGTCCCCAAAGGCTGCGAGTAAATAAGTGGCATTTGTCTACCACAAATGGTAAAGACGGGAATGGCAATTTTTCACTGCTGTTTAGAAACCAATTTGGCTTAAAGTTTAAGACACTTGAAAAAAAATTTCGTACTCACTACACCATCAGCTTCACATTCCCTCCCAGCACTCTATAATCTTGGGCAAGTTTGAAATTTTCTCTAAGCTCTAAGAACTTTGATGGCTAGCTGAAAATCAACATGAGCAAATATCATATTTAGAAAGAAGGGTAATATTAAAAACTCCAGCATCAGTTTTAAGTTATATTAGTAAAGGCTAAGGGGACTCAGTGAACCTGTGGAGCTCGGCTGTAGAGCCTTGAGTCCCTGACTCCAAAGTCCTTTATCTGATTAGCATGATGAAATTACAGTTGACCCTTGAACAACACAGGTTTGAACTGAGCAGGTCCACTTACACGTGGATTTTTTCAATAAATATATTGGAAAAATTTTTGGAGATTTGTGACAAATTGAAAACAACATTCTCTTTTCTCTAGTCTATTTTACTGTGAGAATACAGTATATAATCCATATAACATATAAAATATGTGTTAATAGACTGTTACTGGTAAGGCTTATGGTCAACAGTAGGCTATTAGCTAAGTTTTTGTGGAAACAGTAATTCTATGAGGATTTTTGACTGTGCAGGGGGTTGGTGCCCCTAACCCCTGCACTGTTCAAGGGTCAGTTGTATATTAAAGAGCTATCTTTTTTTGTGTACCTATGTGCCATATATAACCCTAGGAAATAGCCATCATTATCCCTCATTTCACCAATAAAGAACCTGAGGCTCAAAAAAATTAAGTAAGTTGTGGAAGAGGACAAGCTAAGGAGTGTCAGAGCTGGGATATTTACCATGTCTGCCCAGCTTCCTTCACTGGGCCACCCACTATGCTAACGATGAGAATTCTGTGACTCAAGTGGCACTGACAGGGGAATCACCTTTCAGCGTCCCCCCTGGACATACTAAGAAAGATTACAAAGGATTTGGGAGGAACCAGTTTTCAACAGAGCACCTAAAGCTGAGCCTAGCTCTAGGTCATCTCTAGGTCACAAAAGTAGAATGGATCCACACTGGGTGGACCTGAATGTTAGGTATTAGCTCTTTGAATCCTCTGAGTAAGCTTAGTGTAGCCATTCCAAAAAGACTTCTTATTCTAGACTAATCTGAAATAGATCTGATCATCCTGGCATCTTCTGAACTGGAAAAGACTCCATCACTCCAAGTCTTTTTTGAATTACAGTGACTCTCCTGCAGGCCAAGGGCCAAAATAAGGGATATTCAGGAGAAGGGACAAGAGGCAACTGTCGGCTCTGATGACTGAAATCCATCCCATGCTACCCTGCAAGACAGAATCGTGATGCTCATGCCGCCCTAGGGAACATGCCCTTGGGTCTACAGGAAAGCTAGGAAGAACCAAAAAAGTTTGGGATAACTGGGGTATTATCAGTGGACAAATACACTTCTTGGCCATTTGGAGGATACCTTTTAAATGCACATAAATTTCTTCCACAAAAAAAGATTCGTGTTTTATATAACTTTTCTCTGTCTAATTGTAGGTGCATCTTCCAAATCTGATTTTACAATGAGAGAAACTATGAGGGAAATGACTACAAATGCTCATAATAAATTAAAATATGACCAGCTGCTAGACTATTCTGTGATCTCATGGAGGCTCTTAACCCAAAGGTCTTTTCACTAAATCATTCTGCTTCATTAGGACAAGTTTTGTGGGGTAATAGGTTGTTTTACATCTACTTCTGAAGATGCACCATAGGGAAAAAAAGCATAAAAGTCAAAAGAAAAACTTGTTTTTTAGAACAATGTATCAGTCGGAGTCTAATCAGGAAAAAGAAACCACTTCAAGTACTTACAGCAGAAGGAATTTAACACAAGGAATTGGTTACACAAGCCTTGAAGTGGCTGAGAGCCAAGCAGGAGATGGTAAAAGGTTTAGCAACAGCAGAAAGCCATTGCCACCCTTAAGTTAGAGAGACAACAGGAGGAGATAGTGCTACTGGAGCTGAAGGCCTAGAGTCATCCAACAAGAGGGTGGAGCCACGGTGGGCCTGTCCAGTGGGAACTGGAGCCCCGGAGAAACAGGCTCTGCAGAAGAAGCCGCCCGAGGCAGACAGGGAGAAGGAGAAATACCCTGCTTACTCCCTTTCTCCTTCCTTCCAATCTAAGCTCTTGCCAGTGTCTCTGACTGGCTGGCCCCAGTCTGAAGCCAGCTGACTGAGGAGCCTAGGCAGGGGAAGAGGATGGGATATGACGGAGAACCGACCAAGGACACAGTTACCCTGTAGCTCTAAGAATGGAATGTGTTTCTCTTGTAAGCCACTGAGATTCTAGGGCTGTGTGGCAGCAAAAGCTGACTGACAGATACCTCCATAAACATGATCAAGTAGGTAGATTAAAAAGCAGACAGAATAATCATATAAATGGAGAATCAAATGTGAAATAATGTTAATAATTGTTTTCAATAATTGCTTTGAGGAAAACATTTTCACCATTAATTTGTGAGCCTGGGGCAGAGGGCAAGCACCTGTACAGATCTCCAACCATGACCCAGTCCTAGAAAAGCAGCGTCTTTGGGTACCTGTCTAGGAATGCAGCAGAATCCCCAGCTGGAGGTGGAAAGTAGCCCTGGCCATTACTATCTTACAACTTCACAGTCAACTGGAAACTTCAGGACAGGATGACCTGGTAAACCAGAAGTCTCATATGCTGGCAGGTCAGGAGCCAGGTCTTCGAAAAAGGAAGTATGTCGCTGAGTCAGCGGTGTTGCCAAGCCCCAAGCCAGAGCAGTGCCAGTATAGCTCGATGGTAGCCACTGACATGGTGATTCCAAGCTTTCTGCTTATGATACTTCAATCACAGACCTCACAGTGCAACCTCTTTAGTTATTTGTAATCTCTCCCTTCTCCAAAAGTAGACAGGAAGCACCTGCAGGATGGGGGGTACTTTTTAGCTTATTAAACACTGTAATTACCCACTTTAAAATACATGGTGTCGCCCAACATATGCACTGCTACGTTTCGCAGTTGCTCAGAATACACCTTCAGAAATGCCTCCTTCATGCCCCACTCTGCTATTCCCCACTCCTAAGCATTTTTCAGGATTCCTCCACTGTCTGGAATATTCTCCATACTTCCCACTGGAATCCTGATGGTGGTTTAAGACTCAATAACTCCACTTCCTCTTGCCTCCAGGTATCCCAGCTGACTCTGCTCACTCTCCACCCTAAATTCCTAGAGAATTAAGAATAAATATCATGAGAGATGGCATGTAATTGCTCTTGTTTCATACGGTAACTTCTGCTTTCCCAATCAGATCTAGGCAGAGACCCTAGCACAGTATGCAGCTGATGGAGTAGGTGCTCAGTATATGTTTAAACAGATAAATGAAAGGCCCTTTAGAAGCAGGAGGCAGGAGCCTCATCTTGTACTTACAGCAGTTCTTTTGAAACTCCCTCCATTTGCCAAGCACAGTACTTCTTGACATTGATTAACTATTTCTGAATACAATCAGGTTCACGTCTCTCTAAAATGATCTTCCTAGAATGCATTTTAGTAACTGACAAATTAAGTTACTTACTGGATAACTTCAGGTGTTAAATACACACACAAAAAAGAAACACACAAACACTAAAACATTTAAATTATTGAAAAAGGAACACATCGCCAGACACAGAACTAAGCACAAATAAAATGAGTATCTTTTCATTTAGAATGGAGAAAAGACAACAATGCAGTCTCTCCTAGAGAAATGGAACTGAATTAGAGGTTCTGTTATCCCTGCCTCAATCCTAATCCTTAAAATTACATGTTAATTTAGAGAGGTTTAGGAGTCAGGGTGATTTTTTTAAATCCACACACAATGAAATAAATACCAATTCTGCTGTTGCATTAGGAAGACCAAAGTAAGTGCTACCACCAAAGGGGAAAAAAGACTGGATATTTCATGTTGATTAGAGAGTTAGTACTTTCTTCAGAAACGGTAATTTTCTTAAAACTTTGGCAACAATCACAAAACCGTATGTTGCAGGTGTCTTTGCTGTGTGGGAACTTCTGCCATTGCTCCAACAACCAGAAGGTTTCCAGGGTCCACTGGGGGAAGAGGAAGCAGAAAACCAAAAAAAGAGAGAGACAACAGGCTCACTGCCGAAAAGACCCCAACAGGAAACACAGCAGGTCACAGCTGCAGCCGTAGCCCTCCTTCACAGGTAAAGGACCAGTTTTCTTTTATGGAAGGAAAAGGGGTTTATCTGATTAAATAGAGCCTCCATAGAATTTTTTTTTTTTAAGTCTTCAGTGGAAAACACAGCTACAGCAGCGGCTTTCTAGCTTTTCTGACCCACAATTAAGAAATACTTTTGATATCATACCACATTATACTTACGTATGTATATATATGTCACATAACTGAAAGGAAAGGTTCATAAAATAGTACTTGACCCTTACCCCTTGTTATTATTGTACATGCAATGAATGTATTCTACGTTCTTTTCTATTCTGTTATGTTCTGGTCTGTTCTCTTCCCCTCCATTAAGGGAAAAACAAGAGTTGTTCTGGATACACTAAATTGACCTCATGACCCAATAACAGGTTGTAACCCACACTGTAAAACATTGGCCTAAAGAACATTCTGGAAGTCAACCAAAGGTCACATGCTATTTCTTTCTTCCTTTTTAAAAAATCCATTGCTAATAAAGAAAAGCCACACTAACTTCATCTTTTGATGAGGGAGCCTCTTGAGAAAAAAAAAGACAACTTCAGGGCCTTGCAAACAGTAAGCATTAAAATATCTGTTAAATTTAAGGAGCCATAAAAAGTGTGCATGTATGTGTATGTTTTTCTGTTTTGTGGGTAAAATAACATAGAAAGGAATAGGGTTAGGGGTGGGGGAGGTCCTGAGACTTAAAGGAGAAAAATAATTCCAATAATGGAAATACTGCCTGGGCAACATGCCCAATTTTTCTGGCATTTTATTGCCAGAGGTTCTGCTTCCTTCGTCACCTGAGATGCTTTCTCATCTATCTGCCTGAGTCCGAGAAGCTAAAGAGAGAAAGGCCCACCGCAAAAAAGCAGAAGAGCTCAGCACCATTTGGTGAATGACCTTATTCTGAATGAATGAAATGGGACTATACTTTTTAAATGAGGGAATAATTAACAGCAAACCCAAGGACTCCAGTTTAAATCTGCCCAGAATGGCTACAGCATAAATTGTACTAAAGAATGACAAACTATAGCCAAACAAAATGAGCATCCTGTCCAATGGAATTAAATCATATCCTTCAAGATATAATCCCCTAAAATCCCTCCCCACCAACAGATAATTATGTTGACAGCTATAATGGGACAGGTTATCATTAATGAAAATAGCTATCACTTCTCAAGAGCCCACTTAGTGCCAGGCACTGTGCTAGGTACTTAATATACTTTATCACTATTCTCATGACAAGCCTGCATGGCAGCTACTATTCTCATTTTACACAAGAGGAAACTGAGGTCCAGATGGAGGAAGGCAAATGTCTAAACTGGAGAGTGGAGGAGGGCTGGGTATGAGAGGGGAAAGGCCCTGGGACTGAATTACACAGACCTCAGTCTTCAAGTTCCAGGTTCCCGAGGCCCCAGCTAGTGCTTAGGACAAACATGGTATCTGGTCACAAACAAGAGTAGGTATCTTCCTTGTCTGGACTGGGGAAGGAGCTTGGAATCCTGTAGAGACTACAGACACTTGCTTCTGTATGAGAAGGTATGAGGACATAAGAGCTCTAGATATCCTATCCAATTTTAAAGACCTTAACAAACAAGAAAAATAAATGTAAATAACATATATATTCCATAGAAAATTTTTTGTTCTTCTCTTCTTAGGGGAAAAAACAGACAAAACACACTACTATATTCAGGTTTCAAGTTAGGAGGAAAAAACCAGAAACATCAACTCTCAAAAGCACAAACTCGCATCTTAAGGGTTAAGTCAGAAGAGAGAAACTGCCACTGAAATTGGAGCAGGAGGTACCGCCCTAGTCATGTCCACTGTCAGCAGCACAAGCCTTGGAAAGCATTAGAAACTGAGCACAACCATTTCCAAACAATTTAACACTATCACAGAATTTTTTTTCAAACTGAACTCAAGCTCTTGGGATAACTGCAGTAGACAGACCCTTTACCTCCCACACTAGAATACTTTGAAAGGAACGACCAATTTGAATTTTCAAGCACTGGAAATTTCTACATTTTACAGAATTGGTAGAGAGAAGGAAGCCACTTTTGTTCCTGAGAGTGAATAAGAAAGGAATAAATAGAAAACACAGAAGTTATTGGGAAGACAGAACTTGCCCATTTTAAGTTTCAGTACTCATAAACAAAAGCAGTTGCAAAGAACTCATGTAAGAATTTTTAACCAGAGGAACACTGTTCTATCGTGTTTTTCTCATGTCCATATTATAAATTTACAACTTAAGCTGTTAGCATTATTTTTCAAATGAAACCTGCATCATCTGTAGTCATAAGCACACAGACGACTAAATTTAGAAGGCACACATTACAGTTTTAAGCGTAAGTTGAGTGATGAAATGAACAAGACATTCTTTAGGCAGTACAACAGTTTTTCTGGGCATTTGGCACTATTTGGAGGACCGTAATTCACTGATCAGTGCCACTGACCTAAGTCATATTAGGGCCGCTCCCTCATCTGACCTCTCCGCCTCCCTTGCAACATCTCACCTTCACACGTATCCACCTGTTTGGGGCAGTAAAATAGTGCCTAGAAGACATTTCTCCTCATGGGATTTTATTTGAAGAAAGAAATCAGAAAGCAATTATCTAGTATAATTTAGTTACAATTTCAGGTACTGTCTAGGAAGGAAAAAATGAAAATTAACTTAGTCTGTGTACAGGTTGAAATTGTCCCTAGTCCTGAAAAAGATTAGTCAGAACTTAGAGACCTTCCTATTGATTCCAAGGGGAGTAAGAGGCGAAAAAGAAGGGAGGGAAGAGGGGAGGAGAGGGGAGACTCAGACACCAAAACATGCTTTAGGTTTCTGCCAAAGTCTTACAAAACCGAACACAAACTTCAGTTAACTACTGATAGCGAGCGGCATGTGCTTTTAATTATATTCCGAAAATGTGCAAGCCAGCGAGGCAAAATTTGTATCATGGTTCTCGTTTACATTTACCATTCCCTCACTATGGGAATATATAATCACATACAAACACCTGTGAATGATTATACACGAGGATGAACCTTTCAAGATCAAGTTCAGGAGTTCTAGTGTCTTTCTATTCATACACCAACCGTGAGACAATTCACTAGAGTTTTAGTGAATAGGGGAATAGGGAAACATGTGGGGAAGTCCAGAGGCTATCTGCCCACCATGCATGAACATTGTATAATAATATCCCTGATCCCCACACCCCTTTCTTCTCACAGTAAAGCTCAAAGGTGACATTTCTTTTCCCCTATCTATTTATAAGAATCACTTTGTACTTTACCATACCTTTCTTTGTAAGGATTCTTTTTTCCTTGAGTCAAAAGTCATGCCAAATTATCACTACAATATCTTGACTCTTCTGATCTGTAACCAGAATTTCCCCTCTCCTAGTTGAAAGTGACATTTTCTAATATAAAAAGTTTCCAAGTAAAATGGGGTTAGATTAGAATAACTATGAGTCACAGCTGAACATGAACTGAAACAGAAATACGCTGGTGAAATCCCTGCCTTAAAAACCTTATCTCACAACCTCAAATGTTTAAAAATGATAAACACAGTGACTTATCCAACAACCTGGGTATCAAGCTTTTGCGGCTGTTTGCTTTTTGCCGTGAACTGTTTCTGCACGCTCTGTTTGCTATGCACCCAGGATGTTTCTGCACCAACTCAGAAGGCAGGCCCGCCATGCATTCTGCTAGGAAGCCTGGGCCCCAAATGATGCTGAGCGATCGGGCAGGGCATCCCCTTCAGATCAGACACACACGAGACGCACTCGTCGGTCAATATATGGCACTGCTGATGAAAATATGCGTGGCAAGAAAATCTACCAAGACCATTACTGGATTTAACTGGAGGTTAACTTTGAACTCTATCACACTCACTTTTACTTTTAATAAGATGTATTTAAAGGAATTATTTGCTAAGTATAGTATCAAGAAGCTTTACAAAGAAACTTTCAAACTATTCAAAACACATTTTTTAAAATTCTTAAGTGTTTGTTACATTTTATTCCCTGTTCAAATGGTCCTCATTATTAAAATACAATAGTTAAATTAGCCTGTCGATGAGAGAGATAGTTGAGTGTCCACAGCCTGGAGTGAGCACAAGTTTAATTCCCAATAAGGGCGCCAATGATCTCCCAACCTCCCACCACATAAATTCATTCAAATTGGCTGTAATTTCAGGAACATCTGTGAAACATTTCCCAATAATCTCAGTAATTTCTATACTTCTGATCTACAAAGGATATTCTATTATTTGTTCCCTTGTCAAAAAGGAGAAGTTAGTCCAGAAAAGCCAAAAGAGATTTTAATGCAAAATACTTAAGACCATGATAGCAGGGTTGATCATTCACTTCTATTCAGGCTTTTGCAGATAAGTCACCCATCTTAACCACAGAGTCCTCCCCCAAACTCTATTCCTGCTTTTACCTTTTGGTATTGCAAGGGCCCCAGTTGGTCACAGTGTAGTGGTATCTTTTGGCAAAAGAACTCTCCTGAGGCTGAGTTAAGGCCTGGCCCTTCAGGGCTAATTAGAACCACACCACATAGTGTCAGTAGGCTGCTAGAAAACGCCTGCGGTCTGATGTTAAGCTTTCACTTGCTTCAAGAGACAATTCAATTTCTCATCTTTTATTTACATACCAGTCACTCATAACACAAAACCAGCCTGCAGTTTAAAAAAAGGCCATGAACTGGCTGGCCCCTTGGTCACTGCCCACAGCCGCTGCGGCTACCACTGCCAGCATTACGCACCGCCCTCCCACCACTTTTTCAGTAGAAAAGACAAGAGTGGAGAGGCAGTGGCACACTCTTCCTTCTCCTTCTGTGCTGGAAAGCCTGCCATTTCCCCAGGTCCAAAAGATCTCAATGTTTCAGTGGAAAAAGAGTTGAAAAATGGCTCCATTACAGAAGATTGGAACCCAAAGGTAGGAGGCACTTGGTGTTGAAAGTTGCCTCAGGTGTATACTAGGAGGCCTACTGACATACTACCTATCTCCCACCCAGGTTTGCTTTTGCACGTTCAAACTCAGTAACAAAAAGATTTTGGTGGGGAAGGTAGAATTAGATAAAGCAGAAAAACCAAAGTCATTAAAAAAAAATTTTTTTAAAGAAGAATGAAAGTGACAGGCCTGTATAAAGTTCAAAGATGGCTTTCTCACTGACACAGAGAAAGCCTCATCATCTAGACCAGGTCAATGTTCACAGGGTGCTGACAGGTCTAGAGAAGAACAGACGCAGAGAAATTGTAGCTTATGACCTGGGAGAAAGATCTTCAGGGCCTCCTCTGTCAAAACAAAATCAGACATCAAAATCAATGTTCCAAAAAAGGTTTCATAGAAAAATGTCAAATGAAATGTGTAATTTCTCAATTTAACCACCTCAGCCACAGCAGACCTAATCCCACATTGAGACACCACAGTTGTGGTCTAAAATTATCTTATCTTTAAAAGATAAACGGGCAAACATTCTTAATATGTTATAGTAAGCAACTGTAATTCTGACTTCAGAATCATCAGAAACATAATTCCAAACTAATACCTTTAAAAAAATTCCATCCCCCAAAGACGAGAGCCTTACTTAGTCACTTCATTGATATCCTGCTAAAATTTCAGTTCAATGACCCTTTTCAATTTGAGTACACGGTGTGGCAATGCAGAGAACACAAAGGTTAAGACCAGCCTCTGTCCTAAAGACAGTTATCATGGGAGTGGGGAGCTGGGGAAGTGGAGAAGGAAGTCGGTTCTGCTTCTCATACTGGAAGAATGTGGGAAGTGCCATGCACAGTCCGAAGAACTGTAGGGTGCACAGTGCCACTGAGGAAAGAGAAGCATGTTCCGGAGGCGTGGGGCAGGGAGAAGGCTCTAGCATGGCATCAAAGAACAGGTACATCTGTGGGGCATCAGGAAGGGTAGGATGTCGACAGGCAGATGCGAGGAATGTTCATAGAACCACCATTCTGGGTAGAGCAGTCATTCCTAGATTTTCTAATTTCATGAATTAGTAAAATTTCCAGAAAAAAACCCAAAAGGTGATGGTGGTGGAAGTTGAAAGAGAGAATGTACTCAGCTAGGAACTGTGTATTCCATAAAATCTGCATAGGGAGAATAAGGCTAGAAATAGCCTCTTCTTCCCCAGAGAAACAAAACAGCAAGAATTCTGCTAACAAAATTTTTCTTTTTGCAAATGATAGTGAGATAAATAGTGACCATCTATTATCACCATCATTTTATAAGTAAAAAAACATTTTAATTCCTGAAATATAGGAAGCATATCATGTCAGAAACTTAAAAACAGCATTCCTTCTCATGAAAGGGCAGTTAGTAACCTGCACTGGTCAGGTGGAAACCTGGCCATGGTGCACCACACACACCTGTTCAGGAGAACCTGGGTTAGAGTCTAGGACTCCTGCAGGAACAGAAGGAAATATAGCTGGAGCCATACTGTAGGGAGTTCGGAATGATACACTGAAGAAGTTATATTCAATTAGGCAAAATGAAATAAACGTTTAAGGGGAAGGGGAGGGATTAATATGGTATACAAGCAGACCTATGCTCTACAACTAATTTGATCAAACTGTGTAGGATGGAACTGGGAGTAGGGGGTGCTGCCCAAGTGAGCTTGGAAATGCTCAGGCCCCTCAAGGGATACTGTAAAATGCTGGGGAGGTATTGAGGGCCTTAGGCAGGTAGAAGAAAGAATGGAAAGGACTTGGCGACAAATTATCTGTAGGATTCGAGGAAAAGGAAAGAGTCAAAGATGAGTTCTAGATTTTGAAAAAAAAACCTGATGGTAGTGTTAACAAATAAATGAAAATTCATAAAAGGGTACTAGATAAGAGGAGGAAATGAATTCCCTGCGGGCTGGGACATGCAGTGCAGGAATCTGGGAAAGACTGGGGGTATGAGATGGAAAGCTGGGGAGTCATCAATGGAAGGCTCAGAAGGGGGCAAGTTTACCTCCATCATCTGGGGATTTCTGAACGCTTTTACATGCCAGGCACTGTACTAGGTGCTAGGGACATGATGAAGAATCTGCTACCTGCATTCATGGAGTCTGGCAGGAGAGATGGATATTAAAGTAGTAATCACACAGATGGGCATGATTACAAATTGTATTAAAGAGCCTAATTTCCAAAAAAGAAAAAATAGAGAGCAGACACTTGGAAAATGACTTCAATTGAAAGGCAAATGAGACTACCAATGGCAACAGAAGGCAGTTAGAAGAGTAGGAAGCAAATTAAAGCAGACAATTCCTGGAAGCTGGTGGAGGAATGGGTTTCAAAGAGCAGGCAATAAACAGTGCCAAATGCAAACTGAGAGACCAAGTGGGACATGGGCTGAGAAAAGGCCACTGGCCTATTCAGTGAAGACAGGATGAGCTGGGCACAGTGTTGAAGCAGGCTGAGCAGGATTTTAAGGGGTTAATGAGTGAGGAGACATTGGAAAGTGCTGGTGACAAGATTTTCAAGGAGTTAAACAACAAAGGAAAGGAGATGCAAGATGGGTGACTTAAAGAAGCAGTGAATTTAAGGGGTTAACAATGAGAATGATTTCAACAGGACTGAAAGCAGAGCAGAAAGGGCCAGCAGAGAAAGAGAGAGAAGACAGATGATGTAAGAGAGGAGAGGGACACGACCGCCAGAGCTCTCCTCCCAGGGGAGTGGGTGGGTATTACGTCATCCAGCGGGTCAGCACTGACCCTAGGAGGGAAGGTGAAAATACACAGATACGGTGCAAAAGGGACTGCTAAGGATGCTCTTGTTAGGGGTTCATGAGGTCTTTTCTGGAAAACAGTGGAGGAGGGGAGTCACTTGCTGACATTTGAGTGACACATCAACAGTTGGACTTGAGATTGCCATCGGCCGTCCACTGTACATTCCCCGAGGGCCTTCCACGCACCAGACGCTGTGCATTTACGCTTGGGCACGAATGAAGCTAGCAGGCATTTACTACAGATGAAAACTCTGGGTGAAAGAGAAACAGGTTGATTTTATGGTTCTCACATCTAGAAGAAGACCATAAACAATAACAGGTGATAATTACATATCCTCTGAAGCTTATGTATGTGCCAATGAATGAGCTATCACTCTTGCCAGAGCCCAAGAGCCATTCCTCAGAAGAAAATGTATGGTGTTAGTTAACTTATTCCACAAACAAATACTGTGCGCCTGAGCACCAGACAAATGAGCTCTGAAAAGGCATGGTTCCTATCCCCCAGAAGGCCACAGTCAAGACGTGATGTCCTGAAAACTTCTGCTCTTTCCACCATTTTGACACATTTCATTGTTTGAAGCATTAACTGAACCCACCATCACAATCTTTATACTTCATTAGAATTTAAGACTCTGGCCATCCGAACACAGGAAGATACTTTTCTGGATGCAGCATAACTTAGGGAATGGACTGGACCAGAGAGTTCCATAGCATGGTTTTTCGGTGCCAGAAAATCCCAAAATAAACTCTTAAAACCACTGGAGCTTTTAAAAATTGTAAATGAAATGTGTTACTTCCCCACATATGTCCCTTCAATTACAGTCAGAGTAAAAATCTACACTGGCCCTTGAGACCCTTGATGACCTGGTCCATGCCACCTGTTGTACCATCCTTGTGTATGTATTTCTAATGTTTACAAACACGTTAGGCTAGGGAAGAGCATCTCATCTCACCTTCCTGCCCAAAGCAAGTGCTGTGCAAAACCAAACCCAGTTTTGGCTTTACGCCCACCAGGTTCATGTAAGCATTCATTACACCACAAGGCAAGTGTTAAAAGGGGAATTATCAAGTTTTATGCTCATACTGACACATTTATTTCCCTAATTCTCTTGATGAGGCAGTTTAATGATTAAAAAGAAATCAATGGCATGTATCGATATTGTAAAAATGTTATTACTTTTCTGAGATTAAAATATCATCATCTTGAGTATTAGGTAAAGAAGAGCCTATTAACTAATTTTCAAGTAGGGTAACTTACTCGTTAAAATCAGCTATGGTGTTTCAAGATTTAACGTATTGTTCAAATTCATGTATGCAAACAAACTCATTAAAATTCAGGAGACTTCACTCAGAAACTCACTGCACTTAAAATTCAGGGCCCTAACAGAAGACATTGAGCTGGAATATTTAAAGTGAAACATTTGTCCCTCCTAGACGGGGCACTCCACACTGTTTTTTGTTTTTGTTTTCACCCAAAGGAAGAATTAAAGATGCCCTGAGAGTTTGCAGCAGCCAGAAGGCTGCAAGAACTTGCTGCTGCCATGACACTGACATGCTGCACCCAAGGTCAAGGGCTGCTCTTGGACACCTCCTGAATGCCAGCTGAGGCCAGTGATAATCACCTTCACTCTGGGAATAAGTTTAAAGAAAAACATTTCTAATTCTAGCTTTGTAAAATGTGTGTGGTCTACGACTTTTAAGAGCTAATTTTCTAGAAAACTGAAGCACACCCCATTAAGTAACCAAAATATTCCCATTCATGATTTTTATGGAATTCATTCTACTATAAGAGCTTCTTAAATTACATGGAAAAAAACAAAACCCCTCACCATTTTCTGAGCTCGACTGCATGCTTGACCCTGTGCTAAATGTTTTACTACAGTACCACCATTAAACCACCTTGCAACAATCCTCTACAGAAGAAACTTAGACCCAGGAAGTTAAAGGATTGGTGACATTACCCGGCTGGTAAAGGAGTGATGCCATGTTCACCTTGTACCGTATCACCTCCTTGAAGATAATTGATCTCTTTTTAGAAAATATATTTCTGAATCACTCTTGGCATAGTAAGGCATTGTTCAATAAGACTCTGGAACCAGACTTGCCTGGATTCAAATCTGGACTGGTTCTACCCCTTAACTAGTTCTGTGACCTTGAGAAGTTATTCATCCATTCTGTGCCTCAATTACCCCACTTGGAAAATGGGAATAACAACATAATGCACCTAAGAGGTTGTTTCGAGATTTAAATGGGTCAATCCATGAAAAATGTTAACTAAAGTAAAAAGCACTTGATAAATGTTAGTTTTAACCATTAAAAGCAAGTGTAATAACAGTGAAACCCGCAAGGATGGCCTAGGCTATGGATAGCAGTCTGGACCTACCCTCAGTGAATTTGGACTGAGTTCACTCACACACATTCACAAACACACACTTTTCCGTGTGTGTCCCCCATTTGCCAAAGATATTATACATACAATAATGTATTTCATTCTCAAAATGAAACGAAAATCGTGCAAGGGAGTTGCCGTCCTTCCTTTATCAGTAAAGCAAATGGTTAAATAATCAAAGGTTCCCAAATAGGAATTAATAGAATCAGGATTCAAACTTGAGCAGCAGCCCAAGTTCCTTTATCTATATCATGTTATTTTGAGTTCTTATGTCTACTTTTTCCATTTTGACGGCGAATCCGTTGGTTATCACTTAGGATCAGAGTTTTGGAAGGGTCTGGAGTATATCTAGCCCAAAGGTCCCTTTTTGCTTATGAAGAAATGGAAGCCCGGGGGGTTTACTATTGATTTGCCCAAAGCCATATGGTGAACGCCACGCCACAGAACCACACTTCCACTTGTCCTCCTGGATACTGATGGCCCGCCTCTAGGAGGCCCTCAGCCTGCTCCTGATCTTTTATGGGCTCAGAGAAACCAATGACCACTAGACAAATCAAGAATGCAAAGGCTAAGTGGCTTCCCCAGGGGCTTCCCTAGGAGGCAAATGGGCGTTGTTCTATCAAGTTTAGTTGCTTGGGCCTGTCTGCTTCCTGGTTTACAGCAGCATTCTGGACTCAGGGCTGACAAACAAAGCAGGTGTTAGTCTAGTCTGTAATATCACTGTGATATTGTGAGGAAAACTGCCAGATAGGGCTTGACAAACAAAACCCAGGGTAGAGAATTTCACTTGGAAATAAAAAGAAAGGACAGGCTAGCATGAAGTTTAAACTTCATGTGTCAAAGGAAGGGAACTCACAGTGTAGCTGTTCCTAGCATGTCACCGTCTCTCCAAGGCCAACAACATCCGAGCCTAACCCACAGCCCCATGCAGAGGCAATGCTGAGATTTCCCATATAATTTGTTTCCTTTTCACAAAAGAGTTGGACTCATGATTAAACTCTGTCCCCTCCTGCCCCTATTCTGCTGTGTGCAAATCTGACTGCTTCTTACGGGACTGGGTTAGAGGCCAGGAGACAACCCGAAACTGCAAGGTCGGGGCCAGCAGGCAATGTGAGGCATGTCTGCATTAACGGTTCCTGGGCTTGTCCAGGGAGAGGTGGACTTCATCATTCTACTCAACACACTTCCAAGAGTTTGCTCGTCATTTTACACAGTTCTTACAGACCACTGGAAGGGCCCGCTACTGTAGGCCAAGCGCCCAAACACTGAGTCTGCGGAGAACACCAGGACCCATTCTGAAAGGAGCGGGCTGTCGTGGATGAGTGGGGTCCAGAACTGAAATCCCAGGCCCAGGTCTTGGCTTACCCTACAGACATCCTTGATCGATCAAGTCAATTACCCCACAGAACCTTAGCTTCCCTGTCTAGAACAGGAAGATAGCAATCTCCACCTGGGGATATGGTTATTGAGGAGCTTAAACAGTGATGTAGGTAAAAGTTTTTGATAAACTAAAAGGTCCAAGTGAAGGTGAGGGGCAACTGATACCACCTGCTCATCTTTGGTCTCTCTGCATAAAATCCACAGTGACTTCCCGCTGCTCTCAGGAGAAAGTCCAGACTCTGGAACAGGTCTAAAAGCCCTTCACGACCTGCTCTCTGATCGCCCTTCATCTTTACTCTGTCATATGCCTGACTTCATGTCAGTCTTCAGCCAAAAGGGTACCGTGAGTTTCTCTAGAGGGCTGTGCTGTCTGTCACACCTCCTCACATTCTCCCATTCTTCCCAGCTAACTTCTCCATTGGGCCCTGATTTTAGCTCGGGTGTCATTTTCCTCCCAGAAGCTTCCCTCTACTTCCCTATGCTTTCCTAACATCTTCTATCTATCCCTTTGTGGCCCTTTCCATCTACTGTGTTAAACTGCCTGGATACTTGTTACTCCTTCCCCTCAAAATGTTGCAGACTGAACAATGTTGTTGACTGAATGGGTGAATTCAGTGAAAATGAAAATACCTTGGTGTCTGGCTAACGGATCTCTGCTGTTTCTCCCACCTGAACTTCATAAGCAAACTCACCCTACCCCAGCCTCTCCTTTCCACTGATAAGAAAACAAAGGCCATGGGACGCTAAAAGACTTGGCGAAAACCAAATGGCTAATCAATGGCAGAGATGTGCTGGGACCCTACATCTCCTAACTCAGTCCCTCAGTTTTCTTCCACAAAAAGCTGACTATGTCCAGACTGTGTGTTATAATACCATCAGTGTCTTTTCATAGCAAGAGAACGGAAAAGGCAGACGAGATGTAAGAGCAAGGAGGCTTGAAATCAGAAAACTAGTGCTCACAGCCTGGCTCTGTGTGACGCAGAGCAATCTCCAGACCTCTAGGCCTCGTCCCTCATCTGTCAAATGGAAATTTAGCACCAGAATACCTAAGCAGCAAAAGGCTCCTATTATTTTAGATTATTTTTCAACTACCTCACTATGTTTTATGTGAAGAAAATGAACTAATCTGAAAATACTTCATACACCTCTTCTCAAAGAAATATTTTTACAACTTTCAAGTAGCTATTTCTCTTATTATTCAAACCAAATAAACCAATAAGGCATTTTTAAGGGCAGGATTCAAATTCATAAAGCAATTTCTTTAGTACTAATGAAAGATTTACAAGATCGACACAGCCTTCGCTTGAATTACCTAATGTCACTTCTTCCTCCTGTCTCCATGTCGTCAAAACACTATCACCCACAATCATTAACTAAAGAACGAAAGGACAAACCCTTTTTTCTTTACAGACACTACTTGATTTCACAGACTCACGCTGCAGCCAGAGACTGTGAAGACCAGGGAAGCCTGCACTTGCCTTTCACAATAAGACAACAGGATTAATCTAAACGTTCTGGGGAGGGGCTTGTGCCCAGACTGACTGGAAACACACACCAACTATTTTTCAGAGTACTATATGTTTTGCAATGATTAGATGATTTGAACAACAAAAAAGAGGTAAATCATATGATGAAATCACAACATAAAATTTAAATGTAATGATATTTATCAAAGTTGAAGGCTGAAGGGTCAAGATAGAGGCACACCTCTGATACTACGTATGCATGTTTTAAAATTTAATTATAATGGAAGTGAAAGAAATTATTTTGCTTGTCCCATCAATTTTTCATGCTATATAAGACTGGAAATTTTCAAAACAATAATACTTAGAAAAAATAGGAAATGCACTGACATTGTTTGTGGACGATACCCTCCTCAATCTGTGTCACTGTTCATTACAAGCTGTGACAGAGACAAGCACCAATTTTTTATTATCTAGTTCTAAACAGTGTAAGAAAGCGATGTAGTCGAAAGTCAGCATTAATCCTCACACCATCTCAGGCAGAAGTTTCTAACTCCTTACTCAATAGTTTACTCCAACTGCTAACAAAAGCAGAAGAGATTGAAGAAGTAGCCAAAGAAACTAACAGAGGAGGAGCATAGAATGTTGTTTTCATTCTTGTCCTCTTCCCAATCCAACTCCCTCTCCCCAAACCCTGGTAGGGGTGAGGTGTCAGTGGAGAGTGGAATGACAAAGTGGCCCAAGTCATTCCAAAAATGGAATAGTTCTCATAATAATTCTCAATACAGAAGTCCAGATTTTATTCAAATAACTTTAGAAAAGGTAAAAAATTACTTGTTGAAAACCATAAACAGCTACTCCATCCAAATTCACAAGCAACAAACAAATTACAGTGGTTAGTCACTGACATCTCATAATGCAAACTTTTTCTTTGTGGTGGACTTGTGTATTTGTATGATATTAGAACATTTTGCAATGCCTATTCCAGATAAACAAATGTTGCATAGAGTCATAAGGAACAAATTCTTATAATTCAACTTCTAACAGATCACCCTGTATTCCGTGTCAAAACCTGACCATGTATTTTAGAGATTGTCCTTCTACTTTATACATTAGGAAAATATCTGTAAGTTATTAAAATAATGAGTGCCAGGTTCTTTGCCGAAATTTGCGAAATTATAATGTGATGTGAGGAAGTCACGTCAACCCCAGCTCTGCCTGAAGAAAGCTGAGCAACACTACGCATCGCTTAACGATTTTGTGGTTGGTTGTTAACATGATGGGCTGGGATTCCATGCATAGCCCACTTCTGCAAAGTGCTTTGAAATCCTACAAGGTTGTCACAGGACTGCAAGTAGCACTGTCATCTAGCCTCTCCTATGCTAACAAACCTAAATCTGATGAATGTGGGGACATGCAGAGCTTTCGCACTTTCTCCTGGAAGCCAAAAATTAGAAGTCTGGGCTGAGGAAGATGAAAGCTCCTTGGAAAATGTTCAAAGGTTCAGCAACAGGTAAATACCAAAGTGCCTAATTAAACTGAGACTGAATGCTTCAGGTAGGACAGAAAGAAAACGTACTTCGGCACAGCCCAGTAACAGGGTGCTGCTGAGAACTGTTTCAAATTGTTTCCACTGCTGGATGTGGCTTCCCAAGGAAGTCCTGATGGAACTCAGTAACTTAAAAAAAAAAAAAAAAAAGCAGAGGTATTTCTTCCTCTAAAGACAAGTAGGCACTACTTCCTTTAAGATTCCTATTAGTTCAACTCAAAATACGAAAAATCCACAGACACAAAACTGCACATAGGAAAAGGACACATCTCCAGATACAATAATACCCAATAATCATTCATGGATAATATTTTTAATACTGAAATTTAGCTATAACATGTTGGATAGCAAATAGCTATCTAGTCATTTTAGAAAACAGCAAATGTGAAGGATAATGCCACCCACCCTCTCCCTCCATTGCCATGGCAGACAGCAGAAATCCATCACAGCCCTCAGCCGTGCAGAGCTCAGACAGGACCGCAGAACTCTACACAACAGAGCATTCCAGGTGGCCGCTACCAATCCCTCAGTATCGGCATTCATGCCGAAGCCTGTTTCATCCCGACTTTGTATATTCTTCAAATATGCCAAAACACTGAAATGGATCTTCAGAGGAAGTCACTTCACAATAGTTTCAAGACTATAGTAAGACCTTCGTTTAAGCCATAAAATGGTCATTTCCCCATTTTGTAATTTTTAAATGGTATTAATAGCAGAAAACATGATTGTAAAACATTAGTTTTACTCTAGACACTATGCTGTTCCAGTAAGATATACAGGCATTTCTATGTAATAAATGTTTATATTCAACTTTTAAAAAATAGAATATGGCTTTATTCAACTCAAATGTCAGTTCCAAACCACTCACTACCCTTCACTCAAACAAGTGCTGGGCTTCGAACACTGACACAAACACAGCTCCATCTGCTAATTAAAACTGGGCATGAAACTGTTAACAGGCATCTGTTGCATTGTTTGAAGCTAATGGGCAGAGACAAAGCTGAAATGGCTCTTCTAAAGCAAACCCATTGATTTCATTCATTTTCTCTTTGGTATTTATGTTAGCGGGGGATTGGAAGTGGGTGTTAAACAGCTTATTATGGAGACTGAAAGATAAGTGAAATATCTTTCACAGTCTAAACATCCCTTTAAGATTGATTATGAAAAATCTACAGCATTTTATATTGGGGGAAATAACACTCTTGTGTAACAAGTCAAATGAAGCACTTTTAATCTAAGACATCATCCATCTATAATATTATGAAAGGTAACAAAAACTACAGTTCAAGCAATGCTTAACAGCTCCATAGCGTGCTTTCCCAATTCATACAGCCAGCCACTCATTCATCCAGTAGGTTAGTTATTTAATACAGGCTTTGGAGGTTTAAAAGGTGAGTAAGACTTGATTCCTGCCCTGGGAAATGCATAGCAACCCTGGAAAGCTGGTACAGTATTATTATACTCTATCATAGATGAAAGAACTATAGAAAGAGAATTGACTCACTAAAGGCCAGAAAACTAGGAATTGCAGACCCCAATGACATGACCCCAGATCTGACCCCAGACCCACTGCTCTTCTTAATTCACCATGCTATCTCCTTAACTTCAAACATGAAACAGTCTACTTCACCTGCTGCTTACGTTTCAGAAGCTCCGTATTATGTTATATTCCACATTACCCACCAACTAACATCTACTTCCTCATGCCTGCTCCAACCCTCTTCTCAATCCTGCTATGAGAACTCTTCTCCGCAAGACTTCCCCAAGTAGCAAATCTAACACACACAAGAGAGCTGGTCCCCAGAATGGCTGCGTGTGCAAGGCAAGCGGACCTAATCCAGAGCCAGCCTCACACCATGCGAGCAGCTTCTTGGTTTTCCACTTCTGGTTCTGTGGTTCTTTTCAGATTTGGTTATTGGATTCATTTCAAAAACCAACTGCTAAATTTTTCCTTGTCCTCAAAGACTAGACTTATTTCCCTCTAAGACAGCATCCAAACCTACTTCCCTCCAGCTTTTCTCAGCGGATCCAAACAATCGTAGTACTGTTGCCCAAAGAACCTCCTTGCTGACTTGCTGCTGCGAAGAACAGCTGGTGAAGTTCTTTGTTAAAGTGCACTTATTCTTAAGACTTGTCTGTATCTGTATCCAAGACTCAGTCTCCCCATGCCCATCTTTAATTTAAATGGCTTTTCTCATTCACTAGAACATTGAGGACAACAGTTGAACTCTACCATCAGGTTTTAAATTTTACTTTTTCTAAAAGCTATCACTTAGATGGGAAGCCTACTGACAGCTGTGGAAGAACACAATGATATTAAAATAAGGTTTGATGTACAAAATGTTCAAAAGTTGCATGTTCCTTGCACATTTTTATTTGAGACGCTGCAACCAAGGGAAACAACTATGAAAATTAAAATCAACTTGCACTACATATCTGGATCACACTCAGCCAAATGTTGCTAACAACTTGGATAAAAATGTAAATATGACAAAGTTTGTTTTGCAGTCAATAAGTCTTGATAAAAGCTTTGAATTGCTACCAACCAAGAACAGTTTTAATTTTAAACTGGGGTCGGCAAACTTTTTCTATAAAAGAACAGTTCATAAATATTTTTAAGTTTTGTGGGACACATAGGGTCTCTGTTGTATATTGTTCCTTGTACTGTTTTATTTTTTAAAAACCCTTTAAAAATGTTAAAAAACATTCTTCGCTTGTGGACCACACAAAAAACAGACTGCAGGCCACATCTGGCCTGTGGGTCTTAGTTTGCCAACCCTGATTTTAAGGAAAGTGAATACAAGAAAAAGAATGCAATGTTATAGAATAAAACATCTAAAAGTGCTCTCATGAGACTAGGTTGCAACAATTACCAGCACCCGGATATTGATATAATTTCCGTAGTTGTTTTGCACATGGAAGGAATTTTAATGACAGGCTGCACTTTGATCTCCTACCCTGAAGTACAGACGTGGAAAGAAAGGGCAAAGGAGAGCTAGAATATGTTGCACTATCCAAGTATGAATTCCTATCATAATTAACATTTCCTTACATAATCATAATTAACATTTGACTCAGAGTCATTTTATCAGCATTTACTATTTCCCTGAACAGATCTGGCTAATCAAAGTGGGAACATCTTAACTTTCTCTTACACAAAAGCATACATGCAAAAATGATTTTTTCCCTGGAAAAGGTGGTGACTTGAATTTACGGAGCTGATCAGACTGATCAGAAAGGACAGCAGCTCAGTTCTGAGAAGTGACACAGACTTGGAGCGGGGGTTTCACTAGAGACTCGGCTACAACCAGCTGTGTGATCTTGACACTATCGACCTTAGTTTTCTCATTTACAAAATTGGGACAGAAGGATAAAGTTTTCTGCTGTCAAACTCTGACTACATGAAATAATGAAACCACTCAGGAAATACCCTAACAGGAAGAAGGGGGTGGGGCAGGGAGGGAGACAGTAAAGGGAAGGAGCTAGATCGTCCTGTTAGAGGACACGGCCAGGTTTTCTCTCTTTATTCTATCAGTACCTTAACTCAGTCCAGGTCCTTGTAAGATGTCAGTATGCCTTCATATCAATATTAAACTGCATCCATATCCCACTGGATACACAATACATAGCTAGCTGTACTATATTTCCTATAATTGCCTTTTCCTTGTTGTCTTCATGTTCCATTTTGCAGACATTTAATTAAATGTTAATTATGATTATGTAAGGGGCTTGGGGGAGCCGATCAAAAACCTCTTCTTAGTTCTCAAACATTTGAACTGGAAGGCTAGTTGGTCCTAGGCACTGGGCCTATAATTTCAAATGAATAAAATACCCCTATTCAATTGTTAATAAATATTATCTGACTGATATTCTGGAAGAGTCCCAATAAGCCAACTGAAAAAGCAGAAAGGAAATGAGGGAAACTGAGATATCTGAGAAAAGAGTAGAACCTTAGAGAAGAAAAAAAAAGTATCTGTGAGACAACTGTATCTGTGCTCAGTGACTGACTGTCTCCTTCCTTCCATGATGGCAGAGCAGCTCTGGAAACAGCCTGTAGACAGCAAATGCCCTTTTTTAAAACTACTTAAACTTTGACAAAGCAAAATTAAGACTTAAAATGTGTCTTCATGGGAAGAAACAGCCACACATACTTATCTACCAAAACATACACACAAACCCCCGACATTAAAAAATGGGCCTTTCCTGTGAAGCAGACCTTATCAAGTTTTGTCAGCAATGCTGAGGCAGACCATGTCAAAAGCCAGTCAGAAAAGCCCGGGAACTTAAACCACTTAGGTACCTCAAGAAATAGTTATGATTAGGAGGAGGTGAACCATCCTCTTACCACAACAATTTCGGGTCACCGTGGACAGGGATGAAGGTTTCAGAGGGTGAATACTGTTGCTAGAGATGCGGATACTCTGACCCTGTGGTTGTAGTCAGTGAAGAGTGTGTTGAACTTTTCACTAAAATGGTGTCAACATTCACCTTATTTTCCTAGCTTAATTTCAACTACAAAGCTTTAGGTTTCAGGTATATAAATTCTGCTGTTTGAAGGCCGTGTGACACCACTTCCTGTCAGGGCACTGAGGCTAAATAAGAGATATGGATTTCCCCTCCTCCATGCCAACGGAAGACACAGTTGAGAGCCTCTTTTTACCACATCCACCCCACAGAATATATAAAGACCAAGATCACCCATGAAATTCACCCCATTTAACATCTACCTCCTGTTCAAGACAGTTTTAGGACACTGCAACAGAACCAAATTTCAATTATTAAAAAAAAATCAAAGAAAGATTTAATCCTTTAGAAAAATGAAAGTCATTGTTAAAAGCTACTATTGTAAAAGGAAACAGACACCCATGTAAGGGAAAAAAATTAAGGCAAAAAAAGAGAAAACTAATAAAACTATTATAAATGAATTACAGTCATCCAAGGAACTTAGCAGAAAGAGCATCAAAGAGAATCACTTGTTTTCAACACAGAATGCTTCTGGGGGGGTCACACACACACCAGACAAAAGGCTACCCACTCAACTTGTTAGAAATTGTCCTTTACCATCTGGACTGCAGGATGCATTCAACAACGAAAACGAGTTATTTGGGATTTTGAAATTAGTACCAGCATCAAAAATTAACACCCTTTAGTTGCTGTAACAGCTCCCACCAAACCTCTTAGGAGTATACTTGAGGCGTGACATTTAAAATCTGCTTCCTCAGAAAAGAAAAAGTCCCACTCAAGAATGACTGCCAAGAACTTGCAACTCAAACTTCCCTAAGCCCAGATATTTTGACACCAGGGAAGTTTCAGACCACTCAATCCGTATGAAAGAGGCCAACAAGCCACAGCCTTTCCTTGTACTTGATTTGAAGAACAATCGTATAACCAAACATTCTTTTTAAATGATAAATTACTCTTAAAACATACAAATATTCAAATACACTTATAACCACAGCACTGGCTCTCTGGCATCCCAGAAGTTCATGGTGGAATATGCTGTTAAGAACCATGTGAAAGATGCTTAAGTGAGCTACTATAAGAATCCACAAATCACCCAACCAAGAGCTAAGATTCTTAAAGGCGTTAATAAGTGCAGCTATTAAACAAGGGAAATGATGTTAACGTCATTTGTACAGGCAGCTTAAAACCAGCTTTAATTTGCTCTTCTATTTATGGTAAAAGATCTTGTTACCTGAACACAGTCTCCCACCACAAGAGAAGGAAGGACAGCTCCCAGCCAAGATCAGGAAAAAACGGAATCAAATAAAGGTAATTGGGGAGATATTTTGCATGTTGTGATTCATTTATCAAGTAATAATTAAAACCGAAGCAAAATATACAGAGAGGCATGCAGAATGTAAGATCAGTTCCCCGGCTGAGAAGCTGTTACAGAAACAAGCCCAAGAAGTTAAAAAATTGACAAGTGTTGCGTCTCAGGAGATGGGAGTGAAAGAGTGAACAATTTTTTTTCCTGACCACACCATCCCCAAAGTCACCGGTCCTCCAACACCCCTTAAAACTCAGAGGGCAATTTAATGCTCCACGGACACTCCGTCACGAGTCACTTTTTGCTCTTGCACTTGATCCAAAGGAATTAGAGGGGACATGGTACGCAGACCCCCAGTTCCTGGGGAAAGTACTGTCTCCCGCTGCTCCACGTTTCCCCCCCTGCCCATCCTTTCTGCTCAGCCTCTCTCTGTACATTCTGCTTCCTCCTTTCCTGTCTCATACCCAATCCTTGACTTTCTCCACTAAGTACCCTCATTCCTTCCACTCGGTCCCTTAACTCTGCTCCCCATCCAGCAATTTTCTTCTGCCCCCTCCTATGAAAAGACGTCCAAGCCTCTTGCGGCCGGTGCCCCTCTTCCTTCACCTCCCTGAATTCCCTCCCCATTGCCGGGTTCCCGCCTCTCTTGCCCCTCGTGCCCTCGGTCCCTTTACTTCACGTCCCTCCCGTCCCCCCAACCCTTCATTTCGCCCTTAACACTTCCTTCCTCCTTCCTGTCTTTTAATCCATTTCACACCCACTATCCCCTTCCCTCTCACCATGAGATTTCCTGTGCCCCCCCTTTGTCTCTCGGAGACCTTTCCTGTCACGCCCCAAGCCCTCTCATTTCCCCCAGCACCCCTAGTCCACGTTCCTCCGGCTCCCCTTCCCCTTCTGCCCCCAGCTCCCCCTCCAGCCCCCGACCTCGCGTCCCCGCCCGCCCCTCTCTCCCACGGCCCCCGCCTCCGCGCAGCCCCCGGCGTCCCCTCCCTGGGGGTCTCGCCCCCCGTCCTCTCCCCGGCCCCCTCGCACCCGCCCCCAATTCCTCACTCTCCGTCCCTGGCCGCGGTCCCTTTCTCACCGATGGTGGAGATGAAGGTGGTGTTGAAGGCGTCCTCGGAGAAGCGGAACAGGAGGCAGGTCTTGCCCACCCCCGAGTCGCCGATCAGTAGCAGCTTGAACAGATAATCGTACGTCTTCGCCATCTTCTCGCTCCGGCCCTCTGACCAGGGAGCTAGAGCAGCAGCGAAGAGAGAAGGGGAGGGGGCCTCGGGCGAGGGGGCGTACCCGCCGCTCGCCCCGCCCTACACCCCGCCCCGCGAGGCCAATCCTCGCGACCTTCGTCATCACCACCCGCGGCCCAGGGATTCATGGGACGTGTAGTTTCGTTAGGGGGCTCGGGCGTGCCTGGCGCGGGCTGTCCGAGCGACCCCAGCGGATAAAAGAAGATACGCTCTGGGCGGGGTGGCCGGCTGGACTAGGCGTTTCCACCCGAGCTGGGAAGGCAGGCGTGGTTTCGAATCTACGCGTCAAACTGAAGCAACTTAATTTCGTCTTTTCTTTGTGTGCGGGCTCCTTTCAAATCCAGGACCTCGGAATCTGAGTCCCGCGGTTCCCGCATCTCTTCCGCCAGGACCTGGAGCGGAGATAGTTTCTCTTCACGCTGCGCGGTTTATCTGCCAGGGCACAATAACTGGCTTCTCCCTCCAAACCCTCTCCGTTACAGAGCTCGAAAAGAGTGACTGCTTTTCTAACTTGAACCCCAATCATGTTCCCTTCTTCACACCAAGAGAGCTAAATACGATGAGTTTTTAGAGGATCTGCTATGCAGACCTCCTCCCCTACCTCGCAGGATGAATAAAAAACCTTGGGACTGAAAATATAAAGGCTTGTGCTACAGGTCTGTACCCTATAAAACTGCAAGCATCATATGCAGCAGGAACTGGCTGTGGGAATCTATAGAGAGTAGGATTTGGGTTTTGTCTGGGTTCAACCACTCAACCACACACAGGCTCTCTGCACCTCCATTTTCTCATCTGCAAAATGGAGTCTAAAACCAGCTGTTTCATAGGGTTGTACGGAAAATTGAGATACTGAATGTGAACACACTGAAATTCATAAGGCATTTTAGAAATGTTAGTGGTGATGGTTACCTTCTTCAACCCTCAATAGACTCTCAATGGACGACAAGTGAAGGGGGAAAACAGCATTCTGTTGCACTCAATTTAATCCTTTATTTTCTGTTTCAGACTATTCTTAATTGTTTTGTACATGTATTGTTCAGGCCTTTTTCATTCGCTAGTGTTAGAAACCCAACCAGATCAAGCTCTCCTGAAAGGGGGATTTACTGGCTCAGGTTAAGCCAAAAGGCGAGCAAATAGCTCAAGGAGGTGTAGGACTAAAAACTCCATCCAGTCAAGTCTCTCCATCTTTTATCTCTTCTTCTCCTTTCTCAGTTTTAATTTCTAATATGTCAAATACCTAAGAAAAGCTCTTTAGAGTCCTCAATAATTTTTAAGAGGATAAAGGGGTCCCGAGGCCAAAATATTTGAGAACCACTGGCTTAGGTATCTACCTTAGATATGAGGAAACATCTTCTGGAAGGTTAGAGATTATTAAGGGAACCAGTGGACTCAACCATTAGTGGAATAAGGAAAAATCTTGGACAGTTAGTTAGTTGAGCAAAACAGCAGGCTTTTCTGAAACACATCGAGTACCATGTGACTTCATGTACAATGCCAGTGATATTCCACTCTTAGTCTTTCGGGGCAGAAGATTCAGTTGGCCTGAGTATTGGCTTTTCCCTTCTATGTGGAAAGAAGATGAAGTAAGTCATTAACTCACATTTACTGATCATACTGTACCCAGATGGTTGCTGCTAATCTAATGTCTAATTCTTAGAGCCCACTTGATGGGAATAAAGCTCTAAGAAGGCCTAAGTCACAGTTTCTGCCCCTAATGAGGAGGGATTCTGCCGTCTGGCACAGGCTGAGCCTCCTCGCTCCAGACAGTTCTTGGACAATTTTGTACACTTGGTCTCAGCCAGGACTCAACAAGTATGGGGAGCTCAATTCTATACCTTCATCTTCATTCTGGAGAAGAGAAAAATAAATCTTCAAAGATCAGTAGAATCATCTTTCTTTTATGAAATGTATACTGATTAAAATAAATTTTAGTCCTACTATCTGCATGCAACTGTTGGCATTCTCTTTCTGTATGAATAAGAACATACTGATGTAGTAAAGAACTTAAGTTCAGAAGAAGCTAGAGTTAGGAATTTTAAAGTCCCTAGATTTCCTTAGGGGAATTTTGTTAATTGATGGGAATTTTAAAAAATTATCTTTCCTATTTTCACTTCCCTGGTTTTTCTCTGCTACCAAGTATATATAAGATTGGGACTTTCTAGCTGGTACATGTGTGCACCACTGTTGAACCATTCAAGCATTGTGATATATTGGCACTACTTCAAAAAAATCTGATTTTATTTTATGCATTATTAATTTTCATATTTTGTACAATATGTTACTTGGAGATCAGATTTTGGTGGTAGAAACAGTACTATTGAATCAAGGCACTTTGCTCAGAGGAGTGGACAATAAGTATATTTGTAGAGCTGGGGTATCGCAGGTAACAGGTTGCCTTTCTTTATCCAAGATTGGTGAACCCCTTTCTAAAAACCCATGTTACTGTGCTCTGAGGAGACCACATCAATATTTTTGCTGGTTGCCCAAACCCACCCTTGAAATGTTATATCATTTTAGTGCACTAGGCAAAGCTGCACATTCAATTTGGTCCTGTAAATACTTACTGAAGCCTTTGAAAAGGTTATGTTTGTAGCAGCTTGACTTACAGAAATCTAGGTGTCCAAGGCGTTTCCCCTCTGTGGTTCTTGTCAGGTCAGGGCTAGTGCTTCCTGCTTTTGGGAAGCTGCTTCTCCCCCACTGTTGCTATAAATCCCGGTACTTTACTCCTCCAACCACAGAGGTGGGCATATGATCAAGCTGGATCAATTTGAGTTCTTCTCTGTGAAATTTTCTAAGGAGCTCGGGGGATGATGCTGAAAGGAGGTCTGTCTGGTGTGAGGTCTGTGAGTTGACCTGGATTGATCAGGGCTCTAGCTCATTTTCCTGTAATCTCTGGCGGTGGCCCTTCATATGTTTACCATGTCATCAGGCTGGCCTTCCTCATGGTAGCAAACAAGACTGCCACGTTGCACAATTCCAAGGGCATATTCACTCCTTACAGTTTATTCAGCTTGGAGGTCAAAGACCCCCAAGAGTCTACAAACATATTCTTGAGGATCTGTATGTTCTCTAGGCAAATTTTCAAATTAATTCAAGCATTCTTTAACTGGCTTAAATTGCTCCATGACACCTGAGTGCACCTTTCTTAACTGCTTAAATGACATTAAATTTGGTTGAGATCCCAACTTATCAAGGGCTGGCAAAACTGGTATCAATCATTCTGGGGACCTTTCTTCCCCTTAATTATATCCTACAAGAATCCAGACACCTTACATTGTCCTGAAAAACTAGGAGAAAAGCAGCCTCTGGCCATCAGTCTGCACCTGTCAGTGTTGCTTTTGTACAACCACTCTTGGGTTCTGGTCCTCTGCCATCTATTGAGCACAGCTGTCCTGGTGGGCTACAAAGATGTCCTTCATGGTGATTATTTTCACTGAGTAATGACTCAGCCATCGAATAAGTTCTTTCTCTGTTATGTAGTAGTTTGTGTACCTCTTTGTCTTCTCTCTTAAAACTTGAGCTCTTTGAGGAAAGGGACATTGCTAATTTCTCACTGTGACCCCAGCATGTGGCCTAGCATGATGCCTTACATTAGCAGGTACTCAGCGAAGCTGTCAAATGAGTGAGTGAACATCTATCCTGCCAGCTGTCTAGGTAAGTTTAAAAACATCTGGGACATCTTCCATTTATTATTTGCTGTAAGACCTGGGTATTTTTAGTCTCACCAAATATCTTTCTTGTGGTATTCTACCTTGTATTTATGTTATTCATTCTGTAAGTATACTATTCATTATTGTGTTTAAGAAATCAGTGTGATTATATATTATTTCTCTAGCTTATCAAGATCATATTGAACGATAATCCCTCAAAAATGCCAATTTTTCTTATCACCTGTGTGTCATCCAAAAATATGCTCTTTGTTTAGTGATATTCCAGTGGGATAATTCTATAATTATCTTCATCAGAGCAGGACAGACTGTACTCTTTCCACCTACTGTTGTTTCCAAAGCAATCACTGGGTGAATTAAGATCCACTCCAACAGATATTCATTAAGCTCACACTCTGAAACCAGCTCAGCAAGACCACCTGGAGGCCACAAAGAGATCTATCACGGGATCCCTGTTCTTTTGCTCGCCAGCTAATTGACGGGGAGAACCCACAAATGAAACATCCCATGATGAACGGGAAGCAGATATTTGACTGGTACATGGTTCGTTTTTCTGATGGGTCAGGTGCCCATTCCAACTGGCTAGATGTCCATTTTGACTGGGCGCACAGTCTAATTGGTCAGGTTTTCAATGCGATTTTTGATCAAATGCTTATGCCAAATTGATTGTTTAATATTTTGCATATTACCACTGGATGCAAAAGTTAAGTAAATATGACATGATAACACAAAAAAATTGTTACATCAAAGTACTATGTCTGCTTGATTAACAAATCTCTATAAAGGTGAGTATTCCAGTATCTCAAATGACATACTTAGGACCTGGTTTCTCGTGTTTTCTTAGCAATGCTTCCTCAAAGTAACACTTATTTCAACAGGCCAACATAAGTGGTTACAAAATGTCTTCCTGAAACTCCTGGGACTCTGCTTCCAGATTCAAACAGAGCAAATAGAGAATTATCTTCCTCAAAAATTCAAATAAATGCATCACAGTTGAGTTCCATAGACCCTGATTGCCCTTTCATGAACCAGTCAGAGGGTCCAAGGCAACGGCCTAGGCCAACCGGGTCAAGCCATTGGAGGGGTCAAACTGACCCTAAATCACAGGGTTCTACTAGAAAAAGAGAAGGCAGGAGGAGATAAGGCTGTGGAAACAACAAATGAATACTACCACCTGTTTCAGGGTCAAATGTATATTGATATTTGAGTACTGCTAAATGATTGGTTATGTTGGAATTTCTGGAGCAGTCCTGGGGCTGAATCCAGGAAAATTCTGACTTGTCATTCTCTTAAACAGATGGATTGATGTTGAACTAGGAAGAAGAGGTGAAGGAAATACTGGTTCCTTAAGGAGGAGATGAGTGGTCCAAAGCTAAAATTAACACAGGCTCTTAGATACCTGGTCCCTTTTCTCTCTACTTCAACAAGCAGCTAAGGTTAGACACTTCTGGTAACCTTGAACTTTCTAAGTTCCCTATCAGTTTCTGACAAGTCTGTCCTGGTTTTTTTGTAACCAAAAGAGAACTGGACTAAGTATCAGGTGACCTGAGTTCTGTTCCCAGTTCTCCCACTAACTTGCTCTGTAACCTTAAATAAGGACAACAAACTTTCTCAAAAGTTTGAGACAAACTTGGACAAATCCAAACCCCCTTAACAGATTACCTGAGATCTGCTCTGGGGGTTCTGGTTTTATAGAAACTGGTCTCCCAGGCAAACCAAACAGCCTGGGGAATCAAGGGGATTTATCAATGGCCGCAAGACCCAGTGGGTCCCATGGAGACCAGGCAGGGTGTGGTGCTGGGAAAGGAGCCCGAGACACCTAGTTCCTTGTTCTAAAGAGTGTTCAATTCACCCTATGACTCAGTTATCAGCACTTCTCTCTTTCCAAGAAGTACAGAGTTTCAGTCAGTCCTCTCTGTGATGGCAACAGCAATTTTATTGGGTTGACAACAATTTAATGGACTGCTAATCTATAGGATTAGGAGAAAAATGAACTTTTGCTTTGTATTTTGAGCCATATCCAATCAGATTCCTGCCTCCAATTCCTATTTAGTATGGATAATCATTCCTGAATAACCTTAAACATAAGACTCTTTTATCCCCAATTTAACAGCAGCAAGGGCTTATAAACAGAATTAATCAGGGAGCATGTTGAATGCACCAGAACCTATGATAAAACACCCTCTCTCTTGAAATTCCTTGCTCTCACTGTTCAGACAGAACTGAAGAATTGATATGAAGTCAAGCAGAACTCTTTGATTACTTATTTTTAAGATTTATAATGATAAATGATGGTGACAACCTAATGGACTGCTGAAGAAATAAGGCTGAATAGGTGATTCTTTGGGCCAAAATGAATATTCAGATTAAGAAAAAACTGCTAAGGAAATCCCAATCACAGAGTACTTTCCCACATATTACTTTCTAAACCTCAAGTAGCTATATGGACTAATTAGGCCTGTTTGGGGGATTATCAAACATCTTATTTCTGCAATGAATGGCATCATTCGGCATTTAATATTCACTGAGGCTTTTATGAAACAGAGAGGTTTCCATATGTCTCTAGAGCAAAACATTTGTGTTAGCCATCTGCTACTCAAGCGTAGTTTTGTAGGAAAAGAATGCAAATCGCTTGGTTCTTTAATTACTTTGGGGTTAGACTGTGGTACTGCCAATTCACTGCTAGGAGAATATTATTTACTTAGCCGCCAACTTAAGGACTTCTTTACAAACAAATAGCATGACAAGAAACTGAAACCTCAAATCATCTCTGTCCTTTCAACTCACAGCAAAGACCACTGTGAAGTGATGTGTGAGACTTTTTTAAGTTGGCATTAAGGAGATGCTGTCCAGAACACTGGACCTTAAGGTCAGTGTAGCAACATCAGTTCTCTTTTCTTCATCCTGACACCAAAGGAATATGTGACTCAATACTTTAAAAAAGAAAAAGTAAAGATCTCCTTGAGCTTTGTATCAAAAAAGGGTAATTTATTCTTAAGTCACCCAGGAGCTAATTACCTGGGCTTTGGATCTATGCCATTTGTTTCTCCTTCCTCCCCACCCCACCCACTCTTCTCATTAGCTTCTTAAATTGTGGCCCAATTCTCTGCTCAGTACCATCTCTACTAGCCTATGGATATGCATGATTAGTCGTGATTAATCAGGAGTAACTCCAACCAAGAATTTAACCAAAAGTGGAAAACCTGGAGCTTAGAGATTTATCTGGAAATTTCAATTACTGAGGCTTTTTCTAGCCTTCCTTACTGTAAAATTTCATTCACTGGGGTTATTGGTACATAGAATGTAAGAAATTGACAAGCGAAAGAGACTTGGTTTGGTCACTGACTAGCTATGAGGTCCTAACCTCATGGACCTCTGATTTCTAAGACTATTTTCTGTTTTAAGATGCTGTAAATCCACTGAGTACAGAGATAATTTATTTTGTTTCCAAAGTTCATACCTCAAAACGCTAAGTGAATCAGCAAATATTAGTAGGTGAAACTAGAAGAAAGGGTTTCATGGTCAAAACCTTCTGAGAAACGCTGCTCCTATAGTGTCTTGATGGTGTACCTTCTCAGAGCCCTCACTATGGCTGAAGTGCCTGGTGGCTCCACAACTGGGTGCCGTGTGCAGCTTCCCCACACTCCTGTCTAGATGCCCCTTTCTGATGCAGCATTTTATGTGACCTGTATTCTGAAGAATATGTATTGGGACATTTTGATTTAATCTAAACCCTTAGTTTTAGATTTAAAAATCTAAATTATAAAGTACTACTGTCATGATGAAAATCAGCATGTTTACAGGAGACTGTCTGGATGGGAGGAAGCATCCATTACCAGAATTCCTGACAAACTGGACCAAGAACACCTGACCCTGCCTCCAGGTTTATCTGGATCCCAGGGGAGACCCCCCTCATGCCGCTGCTGTCACTATCACAACCACAGAAAGATCTGCCGACGGGTGGGGGTACTGCTTTGCCTCCAAGTCCTGGGGAACTGGCAGAAATTGTACTACACTGCAATAAAATCATCACCTTACGTGCAGAAGCAAATATATCCAAGAATTCTCAAAGTGAAAAAAGCTAGTTTCTTAAATGAATATTCTGGATGCTGTGTTTTTCAGAAAAAAAATACTAATGTCAAGTAACTAACCCAACATTCATGTTTTTGCATTATTCTGTATTTTGAGGGAGTTATAGGGTATGTTAGAAGATCACATCACACCCAGGCTAATTTACTACAGTGACATCTAAAGTTCTGTATAATGATATGCACAATAAAATGTTTTTAAAGATTAATTATTTAAATTTCTTGAAGGCATGAATTATATTCACATTGTATCTCTAACGACTAACACAGGGCTTGACATATATTAGGTGCAGAAATTATAAATGTTTGGATTAATTAGTAAATTATTACCTGATGATTGGATATTAATAACATAATGTATAATGTATTAATATACTAATAGTATCATACCTTTTGAAAAATCAAAGATAAATTCCTTGACCTAGGTTAGGGTTTATAAACAGAAGCTAAGTTAACACTTCTTATTTGTAATCTTCTATTGTCATAAACAATTACACTGTGATATGGTGTTTCTTTTAAGTAATATTAAATGGGACCACTTCTATATTTGACTTTTGAACACATGCACATAGACTTAGGATTACTATGAGTCAGTATATAGTATGTCCTATCTTCCAGTTAGTGTAAAATTCCCCTTTCAGCCCGTTGGCCTGTATTAAACATCCCCAGAGATAACACACATAATAATGAGCCTGAAGAAATGTGTGATCCAGGAGGGTCTTCTGAGTCATCAAAGAAGAATTAAGTCATGTTGGTAAGTTATAGTTTGTATTCTATATTTTCATACATTTAAGTAAAAAAAACTTTTTTTACCACCAAGCAACTTGCCAGGCACTATAAGGGGAATACAGATGAACTGATACAACATCCCTCAAGAAGCCTGTGGTCTTGCAGGAGGGGTGAAACATACACATAAATAATTATAATGCTAGATGATAAATTTATGATATGCCAATGATATGCCAGTAATGTGCTACTGTGTTGGTTTATAGTTCTTTCAAAATCAGTTTGCTTTTCTTTCAAAACTGGTAGCCTATAGTTAAGCAGATTACCCAGTGTATTAGAACACCCTGTTCCCTAACTATTCTGGATAAATGGTATGTGTATGTTTCATCACTCAGAATCAGTCACATCAGGTTTTACTGGCAGTCATCAGCATTGTCTGAGAGCCACGCTTCTCATTAGGTGGTAGGACAGGCCCACCCCAGCAAAATGTCACTGACCAGCACTAAGTCACTTTGACATACGATTCACTTGGAGTGGACAGGCGAGGAGGCTGAATCATGATGCAGGAACCTGAACTGCGGTGGGGAGGCTGAGGGCAATACAGGAAGTTGGATACTTGCGTGGGAGGCGACGCAGCAGTAAACAGACCAAGTTGTCAAGTGACAACCAGAAACGGGGTCAGTAAAGATAGGCACACAAACTGTCCTGTGGCTCTGCAGAGGGGCTCTGTCTGAATGAACAGTGGATCTATTGGGGAGAAGGTTTGCGGGCAGAAGGAGGACCCTGTCTGCCACATCCCAGAAGTGATCACTAGCTGAAGATGTGAACTGACTCTTTTATTCTGATCCAGGCTGTATTTTTAATCTCTATTTTAAAAGCAAAAAAGTTTTAAGGAATTAATTTATATAATCAACATCCAAAGGTCATTAAGGAAATATGTCCTTCATTTATTAGTAACAACACTGTCAGAGAAGGTTGGACTAAAGCTTTTGTCTGAGCCCAGAATCCAGAATTCAGTGGTTAGCACTGAAATACACAACAACAAATTAACATCAAAATATGTATCTTACACACGTCCTTATTTACATCTTTGCCTTGAGGACTGGTGATAAAATACTATTTAATCTGTGGACATAGCTCCTATCAAATTAAATGTTGTAAATCATTAATTTGACTTATAGAAATTGAGATATGAGTTAAGGAAGCTTGTAATTTTAACTTCTCTGCATGTCAAGCCAGGACTGGATCATGACCCTGACCTGGAGGGAAATGATGTGGACAGAGGGACCTGTTTTATCCCTCAGCTCCTCTCAACCATGGCTGACCCAAGGACCCCTCCTCAACCAGCGAGGCAGCGCACACCTGGTGGCCCTGGGAGTCATGCTTTTCTTCTCCCTCCTACTTGGTCCACTTCAGGGAGGCAACACCAAGGTCACTCATGCTAGGATCACTATGTAGGGCTTTGGTATCTGGCTTTTTATGGGAGCTCAAACTCTCTAGTAAAATATTTAATTACAGAAATTACTTGTTTGGTTTCTGGCTCATAGGCATACTGGAGACCGTGTCTACTGCCCAGAGTAAGTAAGTTATTTGTGGCAGGCAGCAGACAAAACACTTGCAATAGCTCATGACTGTGTGTTTTATAGTTGAGGTAGCAATTATTCATGTATCCAGTTTTGTGTGCTCTAGTATTAACTCACTTCTGGTTTATTGTTTAGCCAGATATCCTTTGCTCTGAAGTCTTAGCAAGAGGGGCCCCTCCCCTGGGGCCCACTCTTTACGGAGCCCTACTTTTGCCCTCTTCTTTTCCCTCCTCCCCTCTGGACAAGAAATGTACAGGCTAGGTAGATTTATTTATTCAGAACCATGCCCCTCTTTTAGTCTATACTCAGATAGGCAGGTCCCAGAATTCTCTGCCAGAGGCCCTGCTTCCAAAACCAGTATGGGCCTCTTCTCCTGATCTGTTCTTCCAAGGGTAGACTGTGCCACTGGTGTGACACTATAGGCCCAAGCAATGGCCAAAGTGGGTGGTGACATAGCCAGAGCCTGGACATATGGGCTGGAATCCTCATCATGAGTGTGTGCAGGCCAGGCTTGGGAGTGGGAAGGGACTGGCTCGGGTCAGGACTGCTCTACCCAAACCACCACATTCTGGAGTGGAGCTCTGTGGAGCCAGAATAGTGTAAATCCAAATCAGTTTTCTAGGTCATTATAAACATGTCTGTCAAGGCAGGAAACTAGCTTGTTATCTTCAGCAATAATTCAAAATATTTAGACACAAGATATGTGGGCCTCAATTTTTACTCTTGCCCCAGGCCCCACAAATTATTGGACCAGGCCTGCTTTTGGAATAGGCTTGATTTTGAGTTTATTTAAAATTTTAATGTAAGGACCTGGTAACAGAGGGTTGAAATGTGGGTAGTGGGGGGGCTACTTTGACACCAGATCAAATGTAGCATTGCTCCCAAGCAACGTTCCAACTGTGTCCCAATGTCCTGGCCTGTTCCCTAGCCTGACAGAAATCCTGCATGTGTGTGTGTGTGTTTATCATCCACCAAGAAACAGAAGAATATGACTTAGCTGTTTTCAAATTATTCAAGCCCCACACTACTGCTCTGGTCTAGATTGCTGCTGTTTCACTGCCAAGCACCACTTCCCAGCTGATTTTCTTAAGCTGCTTGGAGTTAAGAGCCAGGCACTGTGAAGGCGTCTTCCAGGCAAGAAAGATGAACTAGAAAGGGACTTGGGCCAAGCTTACTCGATGGAACACCACTTCACTTCAGAAAATCCCTAAGCCTTTCTATTTGTTTTGTCAGCTGTAAAATAAGCAGACTAATTCAGCCCTACCTCAGAGGGCAACAAGTGGCAGATTTAATTAAAGATGACTGTAATGGGCTTTGTAGTGTAAAGTCATATGTAAATGAAAAGGAGCATTAGAGCTACTTCATCCAAAGTTTGGAGTGCATTCTGCATTCCACAGCTTGAGCCTCAAAACACCGATCACAGACTGCCACAGACTTCAGGGGTGCAGAAAGGCACAGCTGGGCTTGCACTACCTGAACTGAAAGCAGGGTTTAGTAATGGGAGTGAAGCACAGAGCAATAATGAGTGTGCATCTCCAATTTCTGGATGGCAGGCAGCACCAAGATCCACTGGGTCCAGCTAGTGGCAGATGATGGGCTGGTTTCTGCAATCAAAATAAAAAGAACAGATATATCCATTTATTCCTGGGACTGTTCTGAAAAGATCTTTGACATCTGAAGTGTCACACTGAGGGGAGACCCCTTTCCAAATAGCTACCATGCTCTTCTTCCTCCAGTCCCTGTCTCAGTTTTCTGGCTGGCAGCTCAGGTTAGAGGTGTTTTCTTCAAGGGGCAGGCTTCATTCATTAAGGACATACAGCAAGGATCAAGCCTGCCTAGGAACCAGTCCTTCCTTTAAAGTTTGCTTCTTATTCACAGGGCGCACATTCCGTGGTTCCCTTAAAGATTTGGCTGCATGACTCACCAGAAGACATGCTGGTCCAGCTAAGACACACCTGGAATTGTTGAACACTTTGGCTAAAGGATTTCTGTCTCTCACATGATTCATCTGACATGCACTGTTAGAAAATGTAGATCCTTGCAAAATGGGCTCCATTCCATTGTACGTCTTTAATTTAAAGTGGTTTCTCTCCTCAACGTGTGGTCCTTATATTTGATTATCCTACATGAAAAAAAATGCTTTTGTTGTAACCATTCATCAATGATTTGCTGAAGTTCATGGAGAAGGTGTTTTCAGTTAACAGATGACGTCCAGTTAATGTTTCAGTGAGGCAGGCTGAAGGGGAGGACTCCGACCACCTGCTGCCTTTGGCAGCAGTGACAATATTTGAATATTTGGAGGAAGTAGGCACCTTATGCCTCTTTTCCTAAGTGCTTCCCCCAACCCCCTTCCCCAGGGGTGAACCCCAGGAGTCTCTATCACCCCAAGTGCCCACAGTGCCTGAAGCACACTCATGACCCAAGCTGAGACCACCAGATTCTCTCTCCGTGGCATGTGGAATTGGGACACAGGCCTTCTGGTCAGTCACTACTGGCGCCGGAACTAGGACAGCATATAACAGGGGCTGGCATGACCATTTTCACTGTGTGCCCTGGGAGGCAGAAAAAACTGGGATGTCAGGGAGTAGAGATGAGAAACCAGGTCGCTCCTGAGGGATAAACAGAGGCAGCAAGAGAATAGCTGTCACCATTCCAGTGGTCTCTCAGGGTTCTGCTCCAACCCCCTTGAGGCCCAGCTGCCTTTCCTGTCCTGGCCCATTTCCAGTACACTCTCCATTTTAGCCCAGGCAAGCCTGAGACGTATCTGTTCCGTGAAACCCAAGGAGCCTGTGCTACGTGAGTGGGCTGGCAGAGAGCAAGGCTGTTAGGGATTCTGGCTGCACAAGCAGGGCCCGCCTGGTGATGCCTGCCAGGTGGTCCCATGACACTGGCCTGCCCAAATCAGACATACATACAAGTATTTTTGCTGATCATAAAATTGAATGAAATAGCTTCATAATTATTCCCAAAACAATGTTCTCTCTTAGCCACTTCCTGATACACTTCCTTGTGCGGTAGAAAAGAAGGTGGCATGGTAGATGGCATACCTAGAATTTTGTCTAACCCTGAATACTTCTGCATGTGTGTGGGTACCTGCAGCTATCACTGGCCGTGCATGTTAAAGAGAAAAAAGAAAAGAAGGAAGGAAGGAAAGAAGGGAGGGAGGGAAGGAGGAAGGAAGGAAGGAAGAAAAGAAACAAAAAACAAAAAATCTGACTGGACAGGCAATGGTCACTTCTGATGACTTGTCTGCCCCCACTTGCTGGACCACCTGACACTCATCCAGAGCTCTGAATCTGCCCCAAATTCAGAAGCAAATCCTTTCTCTAGTTGAAGGCTTCAAGGAGTCTCGTTTCAGTATTTTACAGGACACAGGTTACCCTGTGACCTGTCCTGCTAGCATCAAATGTCCTGGTTCTAGGCCTCTGGGCTTCTGCCTTCATCCTGGGATTGAATCTCAGTTTTGATTCCATTTCAGAATGCTGAGTCTTTGATTCCCCCAGGCTTCAGCCCTGCTTCCATTACTCAGCCAGAACCCTGGTCCCTTCAAACTCAGGACTCTAATTTGCTTAAGTCTATCCTCCCAAGTAACACACCTGAAATGCAGACCAAGCTGGGCACTTGCTACTTGCCCTTGTCCTTTGTGACCTACTGCTATGTATTCTTTTACTGCACATATATACAAAACAATAATAGTATTATACACAGCAGTAATAGTAGTATAACTCAGTTCAGGTTCCCTGACCTGATTCCAATGTGTGTAAGTATGGGGGAGGGGGTCTTCCCACACACAACACCAAGCAATTCTCAAACACCAGCAGGGTGTCTGAGAAGTCAACTCAATTCCGATGTTATCTGCCTGGAGACAGCACCAGACTCCCCAGGTTAAAGGCTCTGTCCTACAAGACTGCCCTCTATCCCCCAGCTTCAGATGCAGGTCGCAAGCCCCAGGCTGTTACTTGTGCTTCCGATTTACTGGCTATACACTGGAGGTTCCCACGACCTGCCCCTTAGATTCAATTAATTGGCTAGAGCGGCTCCCAGAACTCAGGAAAACACTTATGTTTACCAGTTTAATAAAGGATTCTGTAAAGGATACAAGTTAACAGCGAGATGAAGAGATACAAAGGGCAAGGTCCCAAATAAAGGACCTTCTATCCTTGTGGAGCCTGGGGCCTGGCTCAGCGGCACGTGGAGGTGTTCTGGTTCCCGAAGCACAGAAGCTCTCTCCGACTGAGAAGCAGGGTCCAAGAGAGCACAGAGCGATAAGCTCTTCTCAGGGGGTTTTGTGAGGGCTCACGGCATAGTCATGACTGACTGAGTCAGTGGCCTTTGGCTGATTCAACCTCTAGCCCCCTGCCCTTGGGTGGAGCCCAAAAGTCTCTCATTAACATGACTAGACACCCATTTCACCTTTAAGACTGAATGTTTTCAGGAACTGTGGATGAAGACCAAATATACCTGGGAAATATATATTTGGTCATCTGAATGACCAAATATGTATTTCTTATGACTCATGACATGGCACCTACACTGCTGCTCCAGGTCACTCCCACTGTCCTTCCCAACATCTCCCCACCTCTCACTCTACCACCCTGTTTTCACCACCGCCAATAATGGCTTACTCTACTTATGGGATATCTACCTTTTGCCACCTTCTAGATCTTTCTAACCCTGAATCTTCTAAATCCCCAAATCACTATTACTACCCTAAGGAACCACACGGTTCGCGGCTCTATTTGCCTGGCAGACATCCACCCTTTTACTTCAACTGGGCACTAATCAGAATGCCTAGCCCGCACGGTGGCAGGGAGGCAGTGCGGGTGGTGGAACGGGCATCCTGAGCGACCTAGAGCAAAGCCTTGCTTCTCCACTTACACAAGTTTCTTAATTTCTCGAGAACTCAGAAGGATTGTTGAAAAGAGTATGTGAGATAATGCATCTGGCAAAACTTAGTAGTCATTTGATAAAGTGCAAAATTCAGCAGTTATTAATAAAATTAATTTTGTCTTTCCTGCAACTGATATACTTTTTAAAATTAAGCTATCATTGATATACAATCTTATGAAGGTTTCACATGAACAACAGTATGGTTTCAACATTCACCCATATTACCAAGTCCCCCCAACACTCCACTGCAGTCACTGTCTATCAGTGTAAGATGCTATAGACTCATTACTTGTCTTCTCCATGCTGTACTGCCTTCCCCATGACCTACCTATATTGTGACCCTGCACCGATATTTTTTAATAACTTTATTGAGATATATAATTCACATATCATACAGCCCACTGACTTCAAGAGTCCAATTTAATGGTTTTTGGTAAAGTCTCTGGACTTAGATTTCTTAAAATGCAATCATAGCATAAGAGATATGAAGTTCAATAACAGCTTAAAAGATTTAAGATTTAGTTATATATTTATGTAAATCAAAGTGGGATGGCACTACACTATCAAAAAAGCTTATGTGATATTGGGCAGTACTGCCACACATAGGATGGTCAGAACAAGACAAGTCATGGTTTCCTGTTATTCTGAGCTGGCAATGTGTTCAGTCATTGGGCCTGTTTCAAGAGGGGTATGGGCAAACTGGAGCATGTCCAGAGAGACATGAAGAGGGTGATGAGAAACTGCAAGTATAGTTTGTAGGTGCCTGTGATATTCGTACCAGAGAAATAAACCAAAGAGGAGATGAAACCTCTTGTGATTAGCTCTACGGCTGTCACTAAGGAAGTGAATGACATATATTTTCTGTGTTCCTTTCCTAGGCCAGAATCTCAATTGTTGAATTTAAGTTAAAGGCAACCAGATTTTGACATGACATAAGGAACAATTAGAACTGTCTAAAATTGGAGTGGATTGTCCGTTCCCAACCTGAAATTCTACTTTTAATATATTACCACATTATTAGCAAGTCAGACAGCAACGTCTATAGAGCTCTTACTCTGTATAATGTGTTGTGCTTGGGTGGGTAAAATGAGCCAGTAGGTCAATTCCTCTTTATAAGGCCAATCATCCAGTGTGTGGGTTAGTCTAGCAGTCCATTCTTTCTCCCATTTTCCATTCCTGCCTTTTAATCAGAGGAAAGAGAAAAGGAAGTGCAAAAAATATCAGTATGGATATTTTGCTAGCAGTTCTGATGATAATGGAAATATTTCTAAAATAACACTTTGGCATTACCTGATTAGGAGTTAGTACTCATCTCTTCTCCACTGTGCATAAGGTGATTGGGTTTTAGTACTTGAAATTGGCTGTGGTGGAAACACTTAATGGAAATTAGCAATCACTATAGAACAGGAACACAGCTCTCCGCCCAGCTTCTTTGCCTGTGCCCTGCTGCTCTAGAGCACACGTACTACACAGTGACTACAGAGCTGGCACAGTCAGTCATGGTGACAGACCTGCTGCTAGATTTTTGGACTATGTGTCTCTATAAAAATACATTTAAAGCCAATGGTATTTAACTTTAATGTAAGGCCAATTTGGAATCTAAGTAGTTTAATATAGTTAGTTTCAGATGGGTGGAATATTTAGGGGAAAATATTTATTTAGGGACGACTAGACTCACTTTCAACTGCCTTCAAGGCTGTATCTCTTTTCCTTTAGGAAAACTCATAATAACCATGGAACCATGGTCTATATTTAAAGAGTCTATTATGCCCAGCTGCTTATGGAGTGACCAAGTGACAGAGTAGGAAGACATCTCCAGGACTTAAAGGCCCCCTGGAAATGGGAAGATAAAAAGCTCTCTGCTGGACATGGTCCTGCATGACAAGTGGCTCCTTGTGCCACCTACTGGATTCTGAAAGAACAACTCTTGGCTTCTGGTTCACAGGTCCAGCGTTTTCGGCAGCTAGCACAAATTCATAATCCTCAAGCCAGAACTATTGTAAAACCTTGCATTTTACAAGTCATTATGAGGGAAATCACCATCACTTCAAGATTCCCAGAGCCAGCTGATTTCTTTATCGACAACAAGCTCTAGGAATAACAGTTGGCATTAGCTGAGCACTCGCAGTATACGCATGTACTTTTCGAGCACAATCTCATTTTATCTTCATATAACCTTATGTAAAAGGTATAAATATTTTCATTTCACAGATGGGGAAACAACTTAAAGAGGTTATGTTCTATATTAGAGTAAAAATTTTCTGTGCTCCTAGGAAACAGGGTTTATCACCTATTGCTTTGTATGTAGCAGAAATTCCACAAATAATTTAATAACTTTTTAAATATGAATAAATAGAGCCCCATTCTTCTTAATACCTTAAGCCCCAGTGACCTATATTACCTTTTAATCACCTTAATCTAATGGGAAAATGGAATGATTTTCACTGATTTTGCCTGTATACACTTTCCAAGGGAAGAGCTCACTGTAATATCTCATTAACCCTAAGGTGACTTAGAATTATTTCCCCCATTTTAGAAATGAGTTAACTGAGGCTTGGCCAGAATCTAGTGGTCTTTCAGTCTTTTCATCACACCCAGATGGAGCAGAGGGAAGACCAAAGGCATGCGTCAACGAGGACCTAACAAAGGTATGACTGGAAAAGGATTCTGGGTAGGCCAGAGGCAGAACAGTCAGTCAAAGAACGACCATCTCATCAATTATGGGGAGTATGGCACTCGATGGACAAATTCCTGTGCTTATTATGCACTGTATATGTGGGGAAATGAGACCAAATTCTGATCTTAAGAAGCCTGTGGACTTTTAGGGAAGAGGAAGCATAGACACAAGGAAAGTGAAATTGCAGCTTTACAAGAGTATAAAAAGAAAAACCACACAAGACAGCAGTGATTATTGAGAAATTATTAATGTAGGCATTACATGCTGTAGGAATTCAGAAAACAGAGAGATCGTATTTGCATAGAGTTTTGTTAACCTCAGAACATCTTCACTATGAGTTGTGGGAGGACCATGAAGTTTTGAGAGAGCATCTGGCCTCTAAGTAGCTTTCTTCCCTGAGACCTAGGCAGACAGTGACAGGGTTTGCAGGAAGCAATAGCCAGACTGATAAGGAGCGCGATACCGGATCAAAGCAGGCAACACAGCACTGGGAGATCTCACCTAGCTACAGACTCTAGATATTGTAAATATTAATCAATGACTTTTGTTTTCTCTTTGTATTTTTCCCTCTTTCTACCTTTAAGTGGGAATAGCCTGTAGTTCTTTTTTTTTAAGTATAATTTCCTTTTTTTTTTTCTCAGAGAACAGTGCTTCGGCTCTGCTTTTGAAAACTGAGCCCTCTGGAGAACTTGTTTTTAATCGTGGCCCCTCATGGAGTCACCTGGGTCCTTCCCCCAAACACTTTAATTGACCGGGGATGCTCCTTTGGTGATGCTAATGTACAGCCACGTGTATCACTACTGGAAGGGTTCCGACACCTGGTAAGAGGGATAAAATTTGCTAGAATGAGCAAATCGTCTTGGAGGAACAGGGGAAGAGGGGAGCTTCCTTGCTCCAATCTAGAGAAATATCTTTGACTTGTTGCCCTGGAGTAGTAGGAACCTCGGTTCTGGCTTCCTTATAACCCCATGGGGAAGGTAGGGAGATTCCAAGGGAGGGGCAGCGTGGAGTTATCCAGGCCGGCGCCTCCCATGCTGGGATGTGCACACGAATCACTGGGGGGCCTTGTCAACGCACATTCTGACTCAGTAGGTCTGGGATGGGGCCTGAGAGCTGGTATTACCAAGAGCTTCCTGGACGATCCCAGGGCTGCTGGTCTGCAACATGGCAAAGACGTGCATGGCTGAGACTCCAAGCTGCCTCCCACCTTCATCTCAAGCCACGACCTGTAAACCTGAGGGGTTCCACAGCAGGGACAATGGACATCTGTGCAGTGACCTGGCTGGACTGATGACGGAGGAGCAGATGGGCCCCATCCGGAAAGCCTTCCAGGCTCAAAGGGGGCACATCCTGGCAGAGGGTGCCACGCCAGAGTCCTGGTGGATCACAGATGGCCCCCCGAAAAGCAGTGACTGAAGAAGGCGTCACACAGGTTGTGGGCAGGGCCAACACAAACCAACAAAAGGTCATGAGGCACCACCCCTTAGGAACAGGGGCCAAACGTGGAGGATGCGGTGGCTGGAATCCTATGACAGGAAACGGACTCCCGAAGCAAATGTCACTTTAGAGAAACACGGCCACTCGGGAGAAAGTGGTGTTTCAAAGATAGATCCAAGGTAGTCATACCCCAATACTGCTCTTCTCCCAGCCCGTGATCACCTACGGATGCCTCCCATTGGCCCAATCCAACCAGAAGCCCGAAGGCTAGGGAACCCAGCTGTTGCAGCCCAAGAAAGCCTCCTGCACACCGAGCAGGGTGAAGGACAGACAGCAGATCAAGCTGGGGACACATGCAGAAAACCTAGCACAATCCCCAAGAATGAGGTGAAATGTCCTTCCAGTCTGGCTGGCTTAGTCTGTTCAGTTTGCTATAACAAAATACTATAGGTTGGGTGGCTTAAACAAGGTGATCTGGAAAGCCCCAGATCAAGAGTATCTGCAGATTTGGGGTCTAGTGAGAGCCCACTTCCTGGCTCAAAGACAGGGTCCTCTCACTGTGTTCTCACATGGCATAGTAAGGGAGGCGGCTCTCTGGGGCTCTTTTGTAAGGGCACTAATCCCATTCACGAGGGCTCCACCCTCATGACCTAACCACCTCCCTAAGGCCCCACCTCCCAACACCATCACATTGTGGGTGATTAGGATTCACCATCTGAATCTGGGGGACATAAACATTCAGCCAGTAGTACCAGTCCACAGGGGCTCAGCCTCAGTGAGAAATTAAGTTAGCAAGGGAAACAAAGAAAATGACAGAGTTAGTGTCATCTGACACCCTCACCTCTTATAGATGGAAGCTTATCTGAGAAGTGTGACAAAACATCCTCATGAATGACAGATGGATTTTGATCCTAATAATGGAGCTCTGGGGACAATGGTTGTGACCCCGTTGGAGAACTGGTGTGCAGAGAAGGGGTAGACTTTCAGAAGTTGCTGCTGATTTCGGGAATGTGTTGAGAATAAGACACATGTGCTTTGAAACCTGCCAACAGGTGGACAACAGGAGGAGAAGAAAAAGAATGCAGCCTTGTTATAGTTTGCAGGTGGCTCAGATTTCTCTGAGTTTCTCACAAAATACTTAGTAAGGCTGGAGTGTGAAAAGTTATCTTAAAGCCCCAACTCACTGTGAATTTCCTAAAAACAAAAGTAAACCTCTAACCACCTTTGTGGGAAAAGAAGGGGATGCGCCTGAAGCACTCCATACCCAGGGAAAAGTGGGGTTCTGACCTATTTAGAACCAGTCTTGGCCAGTTTGAAATTTAGCACCAGTTGGGTTCATGGCTTAACTCAAATGCCTGAATTTTCCCAGGGTCTAAAGTTGGTAAAGAGGGAGGGATGGCTGCACACTTCCCAGGCAAAGGACTCAGGTGCTGACTAGATTTCAGAAGAACCTTCTCAGACCTGGCCAGGCAGAACAGCTGGAGAGTTCTCAGGCAGTAAGCAGAGCTCTGACTGGCCCCTCACAGTTCTTTGGAGGCCAGGCAGGAGCTCCTTCTGCAGGATGCCTGAGAGCAGGCTGTCAGTGCAAAGGGGCTCTGGGTTCCTTTATCTGCCATCAGTGTAAGGGCCCAGGGACATTTAGGGGAAACTGAGCTTTGGAGGAGGAGACAGAGGGATAAACAGAGCCCAGGTCATCTTGATCTGGACTTTTTATTTCTCGTGCATTACACTGTGTCAGAAGTTGGAGGGTTTGACACTGTACTGGGCATTGGTTAAGGAACAGACATAACTAGGTGTGAGCATTAGAAATTGTTCTGAGACCTACAACACATCAAGTGGCAGAATAGATTCCAGATTAAGTAAAAGTTAAGAATAAATATCACAACAAAAGAATTAGACTAAAGCATTGGAAAATAAATATTTAGCTGATCTTAAGGTGGCTAAGGTCTGCGTATATACAACAGCAAAAGAGAACAACAAATTGGCTTGAAATATATATATATACATATACATATATGTATGTATATATAATTAAAATTTTCTGTATGCTTTTAAAATCACCAAAAAATAAAATGAATAGGCTAACATGAACAGAAAACAACAAATTGGGAAGAATATTTGTGATCCTTAATAGAGAAGGATACATAAGAACTAGATGATCATCATGCTAATGGCTTATAAGCGTACGAAAAATATTAACTAAAACAACACTGAAATATGACAAAATACCATACAGTTCTGGATAGACTGAAACCAGGAAAAGTATATCTGGTACTGTCAAAGGTGGTAAGAAAGGTGCATTTTCAAACATTTACAACTGGAATGTAAATTGGTTTGGCTTTTCTGGAGGGTAATTTGGCAGTTTATATTATTAATCTTAAAAATGTGTATAACTCTTAACTCAGCAATTTCTCCTCTAAGAATTTATCCTAAGGAAATAGCCAAGGATGTGCACAAAAAGACTTACCTACAAGAATGTTTCCTACAGTGTTAATTTTAATAGTGAAAAATTGCGGTGAGGGAGTAGTGAATGCTAAGATTTGACAGAGTTGGTTGGTGGGTACCTGGGTCTTCATTATGGTATTAGTTTTCTACTATATGAATTACCATAAAGTTAGTGGGTTAAAGCAATACAAATTTATCTTACAGTTTTGTAGTTCAAAGTTTGACCTGGGTCTCAGTGGGTTGAAATCGAGGTGCGAACAGGGCTATCTTCCTTCTAAAGGTTTTAGGGGAGCTCATTTCCTTGTCTTCCGGCTTCTCGAGTTTCCCCACATTCCTTGACTCGCGGCCCCATTCCTTCATCTTCAAGGCCAGCAACACAGATCTCAGATGCTTCTTGTGTCACTTCTCTTTCTCTCTCGTTCTCTGTCTTCCTCTTTCACGTTAAAGAGCCCTTGTAATGAGCCAGATCATCCAGGATGATTTTCCTAAAGTCAGCTAATCACAACTTTAATTCCACTTGCCATGTAACTACAGGTTTGGGGGTTGGCCACTTTGGGGGCCCCTTTATGCCACCTACACAATTATACTATGCACATATTTGCTTGAAAATATTCAATATCATTTAAAGTAGTAAATATTTAAAAACCCAATCCGAATGTCCCATGCATTGTACGGTTGAAAGGAGGATATATATTCATACAGTGAATGCTTTGCGCCCTTTAAAAGTCATAACGTGGTTAGATACGTAGTAACATGGAGCAATGTTGCAGTTAAGTGGGGGAGGAGGAAATCAACGCCACGAAAGAATAGGCACAAGATAACCGATTATGTAAAATCAAAACTCTAAATTAACCTAAATTCAAGTGAATAAAAAAATGTTTGGAAGGACGTAAGTCAAAACGTTAACTATATCTCTGGATGGTAAATTTAATTTTCTCCTATTTCTCACCATTTTCCAAAATGTGCTTTATACACATATTATTTTGTGAAGAGAAATAGAAGGTGATTGAGAAGGCCCGTCTAGGACAATTTTCTGGCCAAGCACCTCCCTGGCTTCTTGACTTTCCATCACACCCGCCCGCACTCACCCCTCAAGCCTGTCCGTATCTCACTCTCGGGCCCGGGCTGTCCGCTCCGCGCAGGAACGAGCCACACGGTGCGTCTCAGACGCCTTTTCAGGGAAAAGGGAACCCAAGGCAGAGCCGCGCGTCTTGGTACCTCGGAAGCCGGACGCACAAGTGTCCGAACCGCTTTCGTAATCTGCTGGCACATGTTAACATTTTTAATTGGTAATATTTTTGTCAATAAACAAAAGAACAGAGACGAGCGGCCTCACCGCGTGCACGCGCCGCAGGACCGACCGAGCGCGGGCGGGCTTGGCTGCCGGGCCCGTGGCGAGGGGCCCAGGGTGCTGGCGCCGTCCCGCTGTCGGCCGGCTCGGGCGCTCCCTCCCCGCGGCCGGAGGCCGAGGCGGCTCAGTCGGGCGCACAGCGCCTCGGCCGGGCCCCGGCGGCCCGGGGGCAGTGCGGCCCGCGCGGCGTGCGGCCGTCGCGGGGCGCGGCCCTGAGAACCCGGCCGGAGCCGCCCCCACCAGCGAGAGGCGCGCCTAGAGAGGACGGGCCCGTCGCCCCCGTCGCCCCCGCCGCCCCGCTCCTCCCCGCTCCTCCCCGCCTCCTCTCTCCCGGAAGTTGACGCCGCGAGCCCGGTCGCGTGCCGCCGATTAGGGGCGTCGCCTGAGCGCTCGGGACGGGTGGGCCTGCGGAAGGAGCAACATGCCTGTGAGTTGTTTCCTTGCGGGCTTCGCGTTTGTTTCGGGCTCTCCTGCCCAGGGGTCCAGGGGGCGGCTTAGCCCGACGGCTCCGCACACCCTCGAGCCTGCCCGCCGAAAGGGACTTGTTGGGGCAGCGCGGCCGGTCGGGCCTGGCGGGGCGCGGAGCGGGGAGGAGCCGGGGCCGCCCTGGCCGCGATCCGGGGTCGCCCGCGGAGGGAGCAGCTTGCTTACTAATCAGCCCTCTTGGCATTTGGTGGGCGCCCGCGAGCCTGTTCTCTTCGGAGTCGTCTTGCTTGTTTGCGGTTCTCGCCCCTTCTGCCCACTTTGGAAGCGGTTTCCTGCTAGTTTCCTTTTTTAAAACTGTCTTCGCACTTGCCTTACATAATTAACCCTATCAAGAACCGCCCTGCCCCAGCCACTCAGCGTTCCTGCCACATCAGCTGTTGAAGCCTGGGGGCAGAGAGCACCCCGGCGTGGGTATCGCCTGCCCCGCCTCTGGGTGCAGGGTCGGGTCGGTTTCGTTTTTATTGGCGATACTATTGTTGAATCGAGTAAAGAGGAGCGCGGGTAACTTTACCATATGCTTACAGATCATCATAGCGCTCCATTACCGAGACTTAGAAAAATGCAAGCATTATAAAGAGTATTGACGAAAGTTAACAGGCTTTTAAAAAAATAACATCTGAAATATCGCCTTTGCTGAATATGACTTTTATTCTTTTTGTTTTTGCATGTATATTTCACGACTGGTAAATCTACCAGCATCCTGGTTTCCTTCTAGTAGTAATACTACGCTTTTTTATTCAGTTGGCTAGAGATTTACTACATCCGTCCTTGGAAGAGGAAAAGAAAAAACATAAAAAGAAACGGCTAGTTCAGAGTCCAAATTCTTATTTTATGGATGTAAAGTGCCCAGGTAAGATTTCAAATCTTAATTCCTTCCCAAAAGAAAATTTAAAGAGGGATTGCTTGTGTGGTGTGTATAGAGACTTTAGGCCCCCCTGTTGTGTGGGGACAAGTGGGACTACAGAATTGGAAATGTCATAAGGGACATTTTCATAATAAACATATTTAAACCGTTGTAGAAACATTTGGGGGTGAAGCTGGGACTCCAAAAGGGATGTGACATTTGACTTAGGTCTTGAAGTTGTTCAGGTGAGTTTTCTTTTTTCATGATGCGATGAAAAGTCTGTTGATTTTTTAGTGTAAATTATCCATTAGAGTTTGAAGATGTAGCACATGCACACAAAAAACTATTGACTACATGTTGAAATGATAATAATTTGGAAATACTGAGCTCAGTAAAACATTATTCATATTACCTGTTGAGTCTTTGAAAAAACATTTTTGTGTGACTCAGATAAGTTTTACTTACATATGTGGCTTGCTACTTCACCTCACTAAATTTCTTAATCTTCTACAAGATCTTTAGTAGAAATGTGTTGAATCAGTGTTGTGTTTTCTTTTGCCTTTCACTTTTAACACTGCCCGCTTTTTAGGTTGCTACAAGATCACCACAGTTTTCAGCCATGCTCAGACAGTGGTTCTCTGTGTAGGCTGTTCAACAGTGTTGTGCCAGCCAACAGGAGGAAAGGCCCGACTCACAGAAGGTATATCCTTTGGCATTGTCTAACCCAGTGATGAGATTTTATGATTATAAATGTATCTTTACTAAACACCAGTTTAACAGAAATTTTAAATTCATGATTACCAAAATGATTTTCTTTCATTGTGTGCTCTGAGTAAAGAGTGCCCTGTTCAATTTGAAAAATTTATACTCTTGACCTTGCAGAGAACTCATTTAACTATTATTTTTCTCAGTTTGGAACACCTGACTCTGTTGTGGTTAGTTACTTATTTTGCTTAACTTAGAATCGTAAACATAAGTCAGAATGGAGCAAAACAAGAACATAATGGAGTTTTTAAAACCATAGGATTTTTTAAAAGTCTCATGTAAATATTTTGTTGCAGATATATTTGGTACTTAGGACTTAAGACAGTTTTTGTCATTGCTAACTAAGCAACAGACAACTAATGTATAAATTAAAGTGCCAGGTGTGATTTCTATAAGCATCTATTTAATAGTTAATATAAAAATTCATTTTTAATTCCTCTTTGACTTCTGTGCAGTAAGAAAAATTAATAATGCATATTGTTTTCCATAGCAGTATACTTGTCGATTTATAATTCCATAATGATACTTGAAATTTGCTTGTGATATTTTGAGGAGCTGTGAATTCCATGTTGTTCTCACTGGAAGAGTACACTGGCAACATATCCAAGATCTATTTTTTGTGACCTGGTGACAGCTGAATGTGTTAAAAGTCAGCATACCATATTTAAGCGCTGTATTGCTCTTGAAAGTGTACTTGCAAGATTTCCGAGACCTTTATATCATATGCCATGATCTTGGGATTTGTGCCTGTGTGCTGACTGATGATCTATACCAGAGTTTTCCTGGTAGATCTGAAAGGAATTCTAATAAAAACTCTTTCTTGGGAAAGTAATTCAGAATAGTTCCTAGAAGTTCATATTAAAATGCAGCTTGTGTTAAAAGTTTTCACTATTGAATTCATATTTATGGTCTTATATAGACTCCATTATAACCATTTGAGAAACAGGAGTAACAGTTTTAGAGGAAATTCAAATATAAGAGATTTATTATAGCAAATTTCTGGTATAAAAGGAAAAATATATGGATAATAATCTAATATTCCTAAAACTTAAGTTTTTTACTTAAACTTTAAGTTTCTTAAGTTTACTTAAGTTTATTATTTTTGTGATTAAAACTGTATCATATAGATAGAATAGACTTGTGTTTAACATGATCTTGTGATTCCTTTGCAGGGTGTTCGTTTAGAAGAAAGCAACACTAATGATCCACACAACTTCTTGATTTTGTCTTATATCACAGAAAGCCTTATCAGTTCAGTAATTCTAGTTAATCTATCAAGATGATATAATTACATTTAATTTTGTAAGGTATACAACAGTGATCTCCTATTTTGGTGTCAGTTTTTCAATAAAGTTTTGATTATAGGCAAACTCCCCCCCTTTTTTTTAAGTATGTGAATGTGCTATACATTTATATACTGTATGTGAATTTAGTTTAATCACTGTTTAAAAGTGTATTCTGATTAGTTTGTGTCTCGTCTCAGGAGTAGAAAGCCTAAAGATTTGATTTTTAGTTTCAAATTGCTATGAATGGACCAAATTATTACAAATGGAAAGAAATCCATTGCTTGTTAATTCTAAATATAATTTTGCTATTGTAACTATTGAAACCCATTTATAGAAGTACATATTTAATGCAGTAATAATCAGTATTACACAGTAATAACAGTAAATCAGTAATACACAGTGATAATGTAATTCTTTAGGTCTGTGTGGCCCTAACATAACATACTGCATACTTTAGATCAGTAACTACAGCTGGGGTCTGAGTTATGGGAAGCTCCTTTGGGATAGAAAATTTGAGAGGAGGACTCAGGAATAGCATGATTTACCCTAGGACATCCTGGCTGGGGATGGTAGATAAAGCTGAATTCCCTCATCCAAGTGAACACTCCTGACTACAGATGTGTGTTGAGTGGCTGTAGTGTCTGTCGTTTTTATAGTTTATGAAGTGGCCCCAGAGAGCTAGGAAGTGGAGTGTTTCCTCTCTAGCCACTGTAAGACTGCCTGTTGGACTGGGAAGGTAGCTGCTTCTATTGTTACCTTTAAGGCAGGCACTTTAGTCAGGCATTTCCTATCAAAAGGAGCTTGTACATGTATACCCCTAGTCGGAGAGGCTGGTCCTGTAACATACTGATTCATAGAGTAGTATTGAATGAGAACTGAAGACCAATGGGAAGTTCATATATTTAATACATGAAGAAGTGGATAACCCAGAGGTTCCCAAACTTTCTTGATTATGGCATCCTTAGAGTGTCAATAATTTTTTCATGGAGTTCCTTGGCCAAAAGAAATAACCTGATAGTCACATTTATGAAGTAGTTAGTTTCTCACAACTATAATAGCCATTTGAAAACAGTAACATGTAAGTTAAAAGTGATCATTTTTATTTCATTCTTAAATGACCACAATTACTAATGGATGGAATGGTTGTGCCTTTTGGGGCCTACATAGTTTCTCAAAATGGGGATCAGGAGAACACACTGGAGATTCAAGATGGCGGCGTGGGAGGGGAGACAGAGAACTCCTCCCAAAATCACAGATAGTGTGAAAATATAGTTAATAAAACTAACCTTAAAACAGCAACAGGAAAGAAGGCTGCACCAGACTGCATGCAGACCTCACGAACAGAGCAGACCTCCTGAAACAGAGTAACGTATGAAAGCCTTGATCCGGCGGGATCCGATTCCTTCCCCCACCCTAGCTCAACTGCGGGAGGAAGAGAAACGGAGCGGGGGAGGGGGTGGAATCCTGGGACTGCTGAACACTTAGCCCTGGAGATCTGCTCTGCAAGAAGAAACCTACATTGTGTGGTGCCCTTTAGGATGGGGAGCTGGGACAGGCGGAGTGCTTGAGAAACAGATTCCGGTCATTCGTGGAGGACGGGGTCCACACCCAGCCACTCTGGGACAAGGGAAAGGCAGGCGGTCTGAGAGGCTTCCCAGCAGCGAGAGGGCTGCGGAAGGGGTGGGGTTTAGACGGAGCTTGCACAGGAGAAGGGATGGGGGGGACAAGGTTGTCTGGGCGCGCTCTACCCAGCAGACTGGGAACTTTGGGGAGCTTCAGGGACTCCACCACCCTGGTTGGCTACTTAGTTCCAAGACCCCGCACTGTGACACACAGCCTGCTGAGCCTTCCTCCTGGTCTTCTGGCACTGGCTCGCAAACCCGCAGTCACTGCTTTAGCATCAGGCTGGCCAGAGGTAGACCCCCTACAACAGCTAAAGACGCCAAGCACAGAGGCTTACACGTGTGTGTGCTTAGCCCACTGGAGACAGGCAGGGCAGAAGGGAATCAGGAAACAGATCTTTCCTCCCCCCAGGCACCAGCTCTGCTCCCCTACAACCCCTAACCTCACTCTAGGGGCTGAGCAGCTCCAGAGACTGGAGCTTCTGGGCAGTAGAGGGCATGACACAGAAATATGAAACATCAAAAGAACATGATTCAGACCAAAATCTCACAAACCCCAGAAAAAGGACCAAATGAAACAACTCACCAAATCTTCCTGAAAGAGAGTTCAAAATAAAAACCATAAACATGCTTATGGAGGTAAAGAAAAGTATTCAAGAACTCAGGAATGAATTTAAGACAGAGATTCAATCATTAAGAAATTCCATATCTGAAATGAAACATACAATGGGGATTTAAAAGCAGATTAGATGTAGTAGAAGACACAGTAAATGGCATAGAAATTAGAAAAGAGGAATACAAAGAAGCTGAGGCAAAGAGAGAAAAAAGAATCTCTAAGAATGAAAGAATATTGAGAGAACTGTGTGACCAATCCAAAGGGAACAATATTCACATAATAGGGGTACCAGAAGAAGAAGAGAGGGAAAAAGGGATAGAAAGTGTAATTGAGGAGGTAATTGCTGAAAAATCCCCCAATCTGGGAAAGGAGATAGTCTCTCAAGACATGGAGATGCACAGATCTCCCAACACAAGGGACCCAAGGAAGACAACATCAAGAAAGACATAAAATAATTAAAATGGCAAAGATCAAGGATTAAGACAGACTTTTAAAAGCAGCTAGAGAGAGAAAAAACATCACATACAAAGGAAAACCCATCAGGCTATCATCAGATTTCTCAACAAAAACCTTACAGTCCAGAAGGGAGTGGCATGATATATTTAATGCGATGAAGCAGAAGGGCCTCAAACCAAGAATACTGTACCCGGCAAGATTATCATTTAAATTTAAAGGAGAGCTTAAACAATTTTCACATAAGCAAAAGCTGAGAGAACTTACCACCCACAAACCACCTCTACAGTGCATTTTGGAGGTATACCTATACAGGGAAGTATTCCTTAGGCTAAATAGAGTCACCCAACGGATAGACAAAAAGGACAGAATATGATTCATAACATACAAAGAATGGAGGAGGAAGAAAAAGGAGAAGAAAAAAATCTTTAGGTTGTGTTTGTAATAAACTGAGGTAAATTAGACTGTTAGATAATAAGGGAATTACTGTTGAATATTTGGTGGCCACAAATCTAAAGCCTGCAGTGGCAATAAGTACATAACTATCGATAATCACCCGAAATGTAAATGGTCTGAATGCACCAATCAAAAGACATAGAGTCACTGAATGGATAAAAAACAACACCCATCTATATGCTGCCTACAAGAGACTCACTTCAAATCCAAAGACATACACAGACTGAAAGTAAAGGGATGGAAAAAGATATTTCATGCAACTAATAGGGAGAAAAAAGCAGGAGTTGCAGTACTTGTATCAGACAAAATAAACTTCAAAACAAAGAAAGTCACAAGAGACAAAGAAGGACATTACATAATGATAAAGGGGTCGGTCCAACAAGAGGATATAACTATTATAAATATCTATGCACCCAACACAGGATCACCTACATGTGTGAAGCCAATACTAACAGAATTAAAGGGGGAAATAGAATGCAATGCATTCATTCTAGGAGACTTCAACACTCCACTCACTCTGAAGGAGAGATCAACCAGACAGAAAATAAGGAGACAGAGGCACTGAACAACACAATAGAACAGATGGACCTAACGGACACTTACAGAACACTACATCCAAAAGCAACAGGATACACATTCTTCTCAAGTGGACATGGAACATTTTCAAGAATAGATCATACACTAGGCCACAAAAAGAACCTCAGTAAATTCAAGAAGATTGAAATTTTACCAACCAGCTACTCAGATCCCAAAGGTATGAAACTAGAAATAAATTACACAAAGAAAATGAAAAAGCCCACAAACACATGGAGGCTTAATAACATGCTCCTAAATAATCAATTGATCAATGACCAAATAAAAACAATATCAAGCAATATATGGAAACAAATGACAACAATAATTCAGCACTGCAAAAGTCTGTGGGACCCAGTGAAGGCCATGCTAAGAGGGATGTATATTGCAATACAGGCAGACCTCAGGAAAGAAGAACAATCCCATATGAACAGTCTAAACTCACAATTAATGAAACTAGAAAAGGAAGAACAAATGAGGCCCAAAGTTAGTAGAAGGAGAGACATAATAAAGATTAAACCATAAATAAATAAAATTGAGGAGAATAAAACAATAGAATCAATGAAAGCAGGAGCTGGTTCTTTGAGAAAATAAACAAAATAGGCAACCCCCTAGCCCGACTTATCAAGAAAAAAAAGAGAGTCTGCACACATAAACAGAATCAGAAATGAGAAAGGAAAACTGACTGCAGACACCACAGAAATACAAAGAATTATGAGAGAATACTATGAAAAATTATATGGTAACAAACTGGATAACCTAGAAGAAATGGACAACTTTCTAGAAAAATACAACCTTCCAAGGCTGACCCAGGAAGAAACAGAAACTCTGAATAGACCAATTACCATCAAAGAAACTGAATTGGTAATCAAAAAACTACCTAAGAACAAAACCTCTGGACCAGATGCTAAATTTTATCAAACATTTAGTGAAGACCTAATACCCATCCTCCTTAAAGTTTTCCAAAAAGTAGAAGAGGAGGGAATATGCTCAAACTCATTCTATGAGGCCAACATCACTCTAAGACCAAAACCAGGCAAAGACACCACAAAAAAAGAAAATTACAGACCAATATCCCTGATGAGCATACATGCAAAAATACTCAACAAAATATTAGCAAACCAAATTCAAAAATACTTCAAAAAGATCATCCATAATGATCAAGTGGGATTCATCCCACGGATGCAAGGATGGTACGACATTCTAAAATCCATCAACATCATCCACCACATCAACAAAAATATAGACAAAAACCACATCATCATCCCCATAGATGCTGAAAAAGCATTTGACAAAATTCAACATCCATTCATGATAAAAACTCTCAACAAAATGGGTATAGAGGGCAAGTACTTCAACGTAATAAAGGCCATTTATGACAAACCCACAGCCAACATTATACTTAACAGTGAGAAGCTGAAAGCTTTTCCTTTAAGATCGGGAACAAGACAAGGATGCACACTCTCCCCACTTCTATTCAACATAGTTCTGGAGGTCCTAGCCACAGTATCAGACAACACAAAGAAATAAAAGGCATCCAAATTGGTAAGGAAGAAGTCAAACTGTCCCTGTTTGCAGATGACACATTATTGTACATAAGAGACCCTAAAGAATCCACTCGAAATCTACTAGATCTAATATTTGAATTCAGTAAAGTTCCGAGATACAAAATTAATACACAGAAATCTGTTGCATTTCTATACACCAACGGTGAACTAGCAGAGAGAGAAACCAGGAATACAATTCCATTCACAATTGCATCCAACAGAATAAAATACCTAGAAATAAACCTAACCAAGGAAGTGAAAGACTTTTCCTCTGAAAACTACAAGACATTCATGTGAAAAATTAAAGAAGATACCAATGGAAACACATCCCGTGCTCATGGATAGGAAGAATTAATATTATCAAAATGGCCATCCTGCCTAAAGCAATCTACACATATTCAATGCAATCCTTATCAAAACACCCACAGGATTCTTCAATGAACTACAGCAAATAATTCTAAAATTCATATGGAACCAAAAAAGACCCCAAATAGCCAAAGCAATCCTGAGAAGGAGGAATCAAACGGGGAATTACGCTCCCTGACTTCAAGCTCTACTACAAAGCCACAGTAATCAAGACTATTTGGTACTGGCAAAAGAACAGACCCATGGACCAATGGAACAGACTAGAGAGCCCAGATATAACCGAAGCATATATGGTCAATTCATATATGATAAATGAGCCATAAATATACAATGGGGAAATGACAGCCTCTTCAACAGCTGGTGTTAGCAAAATTGGACAGCTACATGTAAGAATGAACCTGGATTATTGCCTAACCCCATACACATAAGCAAACTCAAAATGGATCAAAGACCTGAATGTAAGTCATGAAACCATAAAACTCTTAGAAAAAAACATAGGCAAAAATCTCTTGGACATAAATATGAGCAACTTCTTCATGAACATATCTCCCTAGGCAAGGGAAAAAAAAGCAAAAATGAACACGTAGGACTATTTCAAACTAAAAAGCTTCTGTACATCAAAGGACACCATCAGTAGAACAAAAAAAACATCCTACAGTATGGGAGAATATATTCATAAATGACATCTGATACGGGGTTGACATCCAAATTATATAAAGAGCTTATGCACCTCAACAAAAAAACAGCAAATAAGCCAATTAAAAAATGGGCAGAGCAGAGGAACTAAACACTTTTCCAAAGAAGAAATTCCGGTGGCCAACAGGCACATGAAAAGATGCTCCACATCACTAATCATCAGAGAAATGCAAATTAAAACCACAATGAGATATCACCTCACACCAGTGAGTATGGCCAACATCCAAAAGACAGACAAAAACAAATGTTGGCGAGGATGTGGAGAAAGGGGAACCCTCCTACACTGCTGGTGGGAATGCAAATTAGTTCAACCATTGTGGAAAGCAGTATGGAGGTTCCTCAAAAAACTCAAAATAGAAATACCATTTGACCCAGGAATTCCACTCCCAGGAATTTACCCTAAGAATGCAGCAGCCCAGTTTGAAAAAGACATATGCACCCCTATGTTTATCGCAAAACTATTTACAATAGCCAAGAAATGGAAGCAACCTAAGTGTCCATCAGTAGATGAATGGATAAAGAATATGTGGTACATATACACAATGGAATATTATTCAGCCATAAGAAAAAAACAAATCCTACCATTTGCAACAACATGGATGGAGCTATAGGGTATTATGCTCAGTGAAATAAGCCAAGTGGAAAAAGACAACTATCAAATAATTTCACTCATATGAGGAGCATAAGAGCAAAGAAAAAAACAGCAGCAGACTCACAGAACCCAAGAATGGACTAACAGTTACC
>JAQQAC010011331.1:664072-699827 GCA_029783875.1 Phataginus tricuspis | reverse complement strand
TATCCTGCAACTTTGCTGAATTCAGATATTAGTTCTAGTAGTTTTGGAGTGGAGTCTTAAGGGTTTTTTATGTACAGTATCATGTCATCTGCAAATAGTGACAATTTGTCTTCTTCTTTACCAATCTGGATGCCTTGTATTTCTTTGTTTTGTCTGATTGCCGTGGCTAGGACCTCCAGGACTATGCTGAATAACAGTGGAGAGAGTGGGCATCCCTGTCGTGTTCCCGAACTTAGATGAAAAGCTTTCAGCCTCTCGCTGTTAAGTATGATGTTAGCTGTGGGTTTGTCATATATAGCCTTTATGATGTGGAGGTACTTGCCATCTATACCCATTTTGTTGAGAGTTTTAATCATGAATGGATGCTGAATTTTGTCAAATGCTTTTTCAGCATCTATGGAGATCATCATGTGGTTTTGTTCTTTTTGTTGATGTGGTGGATGATGTTGATGGATTTTCGAATGTTGTACCATCCTTGCATCCCTGGGATGAATCCCACTTGATCATGGTGTATGATCCTCTTGATGTATTTTTGAATTCGGTTTGCTAATATTTTGTTGAGTATTTTTGCATCTACGTTCATCAGGGATATTGGTTTGTAATTTTCTTTTTTTGTGGTGTCTTTGCCCGGTTTTGGTATTAGAGTAATGCTGGCTTCGTAGAATGAGTTTGGAAGTATTCCCTTCTCTTCTATTTTTTGGAAAACTTTAAGGAGAATGGGTGTTATTTCTTCTCTATATGTCTGGTAGAATTCAGAGGTGAATCCATCAGGTCCGGGGGTTTTGTTCTTGGGTAGTTTTTTGATTACCAATTCAATTTCATTGCTGGTGATTGGTCTGTTTAGTTTTTCTGTTTCTTGCTTGGTCAGTCTTGGAAGGTTGTATTTGTCTAAGAAGTTGTCCATTTCTTCTAGGTTTTCCAGCTTGTTAGCATATAGATTCTGATAATATTCTCTTATAATTCTTTGTATTTCTATGGGGTCCATCGTTATTTTTCCTTTCTCATTTGTGATTCTGTTTATGTGTGTAGATTCTCTTTTTCTCTTAATGAGTCTGGCTAGGGATTTATCTATTTTGTTTATTTTTTCAAAGAACCAGCTCTTGGTTTCATTGATTTTTTCTATTGTTTTATTCTTCTCAATTTCATTTATTTCTTCTCTGATCTTTATTAGGTCTCTCCTTCTGGTGACTTTTGGCCTCATTTGTTCTTCTTTTTCCAATTTCAGTAATTTTGTCTTTAGACTATTCATTTGGGGATGTTCTTCCTTCTTTAAATAGGCCTGGATTGCAATATACTTTCCTCTTAGAACTGTCTTTGCTGCATCCCACAGACGTTGTGGCTTTGTGTTGTTGTCATTAGTCTCCATATATTCTTTGATTTCTGTTTTGATTTGGTTGTTAACTCATTGATTAATTAGGAGAATGTTAAGTCTCCATGTATTTGTGAGCCTTTTTGATTTTTTTCTAAAATTTATTTCTAGTTTTATACCTTTGTGATCCGAGAAGTTGGTTGATAGGATTTCAATATTTCTGAATTTACTGAGGTTCTTTTTGTGGGCTAGTATGTGGTCTATTCTGGAAAATGTTCCATGTGCACTTGAGAAGAATGTGTATTCTGCTGCTTTTGGGTTCAGAGTTCTGTAGATGTCTGTTAGGTCCATCTGTTCTAGTGTGTTGTTCAGTGCCTCTGTATCTTTACTTATTCTTTGTCTGGTTGATCTGTCCTTTGGAGTGAGTGGTGTGTTGAAGTCTCCTAAAATGAATGCATTGCTACCTATTTCCTCCTTTAATTCTGTTAGTATTTGTTTCACATATACTGGCGCTCCTGTGTTGGATGCATATATATTTATAATGGTTATATCTTCTTGTTGGACTGAGCCCTTTATCATTATGTAATGTCCTTCTTTATCTCTTGCTACTTTCTTCGTTTTGAAGTCTATTTTGTCTGATACAAGTACTGCAACACCTGCTTTTTTCTCTTTGTTGTTTGCATGAAATATCTTTTTCCATCCCTTCACTTTTAGTCTGTGTATATCTTTGGGTTTGAGGTGAGTCTCCTGTAAGCCGCATATAGATGGGTCTTGCTTTTTTTATCCATTCTGTTACTCTGTGTCTTTTGATTGGTGCATTCAGTCCATTTACATTTCGGGTGATTATTGATAGATATGTACTTATTGCCATTGCTGGCTTTAGATTTGTGGTTACCAAAGGTTCAAGGGTTGCTTCTTTACTATCTAAAAATCTAACTTAACTTTCTTGTTAAGTTATTTTAAACACCATCTGATGTTTCTTTATTTCTCTCCCTTCTTAGTCTTCCTCCTCCATTCTTTATATACTAGGTGTTTTATTCTTTGCCTTTAGTTAGTATTTGGATGGTCTGCTTTCTTTTCTATGATTTTATTTTCTCTGGTGACATCTTTTTAGCCTTAGGGGTGCTTCCCTCTAGAGCAGTCCATTTAAGATATCTGTAGTGGTGGTTTATGAGAGGAAAACTCTCAACTTTCGTTTGTCTGGAAATTGTTTAATCCCTCTGTCATAGTTGAATGATAATCATGCTGGATACAATATTCTTGGTTCGAGGCCCTTGTGTTTCATTACGTTAAATATATAATGCCATTCTGTTCTGGCCTGTAAGGTTTCTGTTGAGAAGTCTGATGATAGTCTGATGGGTTTTCCTTTGTAGGTGATCTTTTTTCTCTCTCTAGCTGCCTTTAATACTCTTTGTCTTTGATCTTTGCCGTTTTAATTATTACATGTCTTGGTGTTGTCGTCCTTGGGTCCCTTGTGTTAGGAGATCTGTGGGCTTCTGTGGACTGTGAGACTATTTCCTTTCCCAGCGTGGGAAAGTTTTCAGCAATTATTTCTTCAAAGACACTTTCTATCCCAGACTCTCTTCTTCCTCTGGTACTCCTATAATGCGAATATTTTCCGTTTGGATTGGTCACACAGTTCTCTTAATATTCTTTCATTCCTAGGGATCCTTTTATCTCTTTCTGCCTCAGCTTCTCTGTATTACTGTTGTCTGATTTCTATTCCATTAACAGTCTCTTGCATCTCATCCAGTCTGCTGCTAAGCCTGTCGATCGCTTGTCTCATTTCTGCATTGTCTTTCCTCACTTCCCTCACTTCCTCCCTCAGCTCTTGCATATTTCTCTGTAGATCCATCAGTATGGTTATGACTTTTATTCTGAATTCTTTTTCAGGAAGATTGTGCATTTCCATCCCTTCAGACTCCCACTCTGGTGTCTGGGTCTGGATAAGTTTTGTTTGTACCATATTCCTCTGTCTTTTCATGGCGATACAAGTGGTTGCTGGTAGGTGCCACATAATGTCAGCTGGGTTCCTTAATAGTTTAAAAAAAAAAAAAAACGAAATTCCCCAGGACTCCCAGCCTGCTGGGTTGAGTGTCCTGGAATGATCCTGTTCCTCTGTTGGGCCTCTATCTCTTTAAAACCGCTAAAAAAAGAAAAAGAAAGAAAAGAAAAGAGAAAAAAAACACCAAGAAAAAAATCCAACCAACAAACAAAAAGACGTGTGCCGGGGGTAGATTCTGTGAGGATGCTGTAGGTGGCGCTGTTGCTCCAGTATTCCGCAGCCACGGCCGCACCGCTCCGCAGGGCCCTTTGTAGCTCTGGCCGGGGCTGGAACGAATGGGAGGGTGTTGATCTCTATGGGAAGTCTCAGTAGGGCTGCTTTTTCCCAATCACCAGCCAAGGGGTCCAAAATTCCCCAGGACTCCCAGGGCCGAGTGTGCTGGAATGATCCTGTTCCTCTGTTGGGCCCCTATCTCTTTAAAACTGCTAAAAAAAAAAAGCACACGCTTTTCTTTTGTCCTGGGGAGTCGGCTGCGAGGACCCAGTGCATTCCCAGGCTCAGATCCTGCACCCTTTGTCTCTCCATCTCCAATACACCACGCGATGTGTGTCCGCGGTCCTGGAGCAGATCACCAGGGCTGGTTATTTTGCGGGCGTGTACTTCCATTCCCTCCCTGCTCTGAATCCTCATCTCCCGCCAGTGCGCTGGGGTGGGGGAGTACTCTGGTCCCACTGGGTCGCGACTCCATATCTTACCTGCCTCGCGGGGTGCCGAGACCTCTCAGGTGTAGATGCAGGCTGAGTGCTGTCCTGTATCTTCTGGTCTCTCTTTTAGGAATAGTTGTATTTGTTGTATTTTCATAAATATATATGGTTTTGGGAGGAGATTTCCACCGCCATGCTCATGCCACCATCTTCCCGGAAGTCCAGAAATCGTATTCTTTAGGTAAATTCCAAGGAGTGGGATTCCTAGGTCAAATGGTATTTCTATTTTTAGTTTTTTGAAGAACCTCCATATTGCTTTCTGCAATGGTTGAATTAGCTTATATTCCTACCAGCAGTGTGGGAGGGTTCCCCTTTCTCTGCATCCTCGCCAGAATTTGTTGTTCTTAGTCTTTTGGATGGTGGCCATCCTTACTGGTGTGAGGTGATATCTCATTGTGGTTTTAATTTGCACTTCCCTGATGATTAGTGATGTGGAGCATCTTTTCATGTGCCTGTTGGCCACCTGGATTTCTTTTGTGGAGAACCGTCTCTTCATATCCTCGGCCCATTTTTTAATTGGGTTATTTGCTTTTTGGGTGATGAGGCATGTAAGTCATTTATATATTTTGGATGTTAACCCCTTGTCAGATATGTCATTTACAAATATATTCTCCCAGACTGTAGGATGACTTTTTGTTCTGTTGATGGTGTCCTTTGTCGTACAGAAACTTTTTAGTTTGATGTAGTCCCGTGAGTTCATTTTTGCTTTTGTTTCCCTTACTTGAGGAGATGCGTTGAGGAAGAAGTTGTTCATGCATATATTCAGGAGATTTTTGCCTGTGTTGTCTTCTAAGAGTTTTTCTTTTTTTTGGTATCATTAATCTACAATTGCATGTGCAACATTATGCTTATTAAACTCCCCACTTGATCAGGTCCCCCCTACCAACCTCATTACAGTCACTGTCCATCAGTGTAGTGAGATGCTGTAGAATCATTACTTGCCTTCTCGGAGTTGTACAGCCCTCCCTTTGCCCCCCAACATTGTGTCTGCTAATCGTAATGCCCCTTTTTCCCCCTTGTCCCTCCCTTCCCACCGATCCTCCTCAGTCCCTTTCCCTTTGGTAACTGTTAGTCCATTCTCGGGTTCTGTGAGTCTGCTGCTGTTTTGTTCTTTCAGTTTTTTTTTTCTTTGCTCTTATGCTCCACATATGAGTGAAATCATTTGATACTTGTCTTTTTCAGCTTGGCATATTTCACTGAGCATAATACCCTCTAGCTCCATCCATGTTGTTGCAAATGGTAGGATTTGTTTTCTTCTTATGGCTGAATAATATTCCATTGCGTATATGTACCACCTCTTCTTTATCCATTCATCTACTGATGGACACTTAGGGTGCTTCCATTTCTTGGCTATTGTAAACATAGGGGTGCATCTGTGTTTTTGAAACTGGGCTGCTGCATTCTTAGGGTAAATTCCTAGGAGTGGGATTCCTGGGTCAAATGGTATTTCTATTTTGAGTTTTTTGAGGAACCTCCATACTGCTTTCCACAATGGTTGAACTAATTTGCATTCCCACCAGCAGTGTAGGAGGGTTCCCCTTTCTCCACATCCTCGCCAACATTTGTTGTTGTTTGTGTTTTGGATGTTGGCCATCCTCACTGGTGTGAGGTGATATCTCATTATGGTTTTAATTTGCCTTTCTCTGATGATTAGCGATGTGGAGTATCTTTTCATGTGCCTGTTGGCCATCTGAGTTTCTTCTTTGGAGAAGTGTCTATTCATGTCCTCTGCCCATTTCTTAATTGGATTATTTACTTTTTGTTTGTTGAGGTGCATGAGTTCTTTATATATTTTGCGGGCCAACCCCTTATTTTACATGTCATTTATGAATATATTCTCCCAAACTGTAGAATGTCTTTTTGTTCTACTGATGGTGTCCTTTGCTGTGTAGAAGCTTTTCAGCTTGATATAATCCCACTTGTTCATTTTTGCTTTTGTTTCCCTTGCCCGGGGAGATATGTTCATGAAGAAGTCGCTCATGTTTATGTCCAAGAGATTTTTGCCTATGTTTTTTCTAAGAGTTTTATGGGTTCATGACTTACATTTAGGTGTTTGATCCATTTTGAGTTTACTTTTGTGTATGGGGTTAGACAGTAGTCCAGTTTCATTCTCTTACATGTAGCTGTCCAGCTTTGCCAACACCAGCTGCTGAAGAGGCTATCATCTCCCCATTGTATATCCAAGGCTCCTTTATCATATGTTAATTGACCATATGTTTGGGTTAATATCTGGACTTTCTATTCTGTTCCACTGGTCTGTGGGTCTGTTCTTGTGCCAGTACCAAATTGTCTTGAGTAGTGTGGCTTTGTAGTAGAGCTTGAAGTCAGGGAGCGTAATTCCCCCTGATTTATTCTTCCTTCTCAGGATTGCTTTGGCTATTCAGGGTCTTTTATGGTTCCATATGAATTTTAGAAATATTTGTTCTACTTCATTGAAGAATGCTGTTGGTATTTTGATAGGGATTGCATTGAATCTCTGTAGATTGCTTTAGGCAGGATGGCCATTTTGACAATATTAATTGTTCTTAGCCAAGAGCATGGGATGAATTTCCATTTGTTAGTGTCCTCTTTAATTTCTCTTAAGAGTGTCCTGTAGTTTTCAGGGTATAGATCTTTCACTTCCTTGATTAGGTTTATTCCTAGGTATTTTATTAATTTGGATGTGATTGTGAATGGAATTGTTTTTCCGATCTTTCTGCTAGTTCATCATTAGTGTATAGGAATGCAACAGATTTCTGTGTATTAATTTTGTATCCTGCAACTTTGCTGAATTCAGATATTAGATCTAGTAGTTTTGGAGTGAATTCTTTAGGGTTTTTTATGTATAATATCATGTCATCTGCCAACAGAGACAGTTTGACTTCTTCCTTGCCAATCTGGATGCCTCTTATTTCTTTCTGTTGTCTGACTGCCATGGCTAGGACCTCCAGAACTATATTGAATAAAAGTGTGGAAAGTGGCCATGCTTGTCTTGTTCCGATCTAAAAGGAAAAGCTTTCAGCTTCTCACTGTGAAGTATAATTTTGGCTGTCGGTTTGTCTTATATGGCCTTTATTATGTTGAGGTACTCGCCCTCAATACCCATTTTGTTGAGAGTTTTTATCATGAATGGATGTTGAATTTTGTCAAATGCAGCATCTATGGAGATGATCATGTGGTTTTTGTCCTTCTTTTTGTTGATACGGTGGATGATGTTGACAGATTTTTGAATGTTGTACCATCCTTGCATCCCTGGGATGAATCCTTCTTGATCATGATGGATGATCTTTTTGAAGTATTTTTGAATTTGGTTTGCTAATATTTTGTTGAGTATTTTTGCATGTATGCTCATCAGGGATATTGGTGTGTAATTTTCTTTTTTTGTGGTGTCTTTGCCTGGTTTTGGTATTAGAGTGATGTTGGCCTCATAGAATGAGTTTGAGCATATTCCCTCCTCTTCTACTTTTTGGAAAACTTTAAGGAGGATGGGTATTAGGTCTTCAGTAAATGTTTGATAAAATTCAGTAGTGAAACCATCTGGTCCAGAGGTTTTGTTCTTAGGTAGGTTTTTGATTACCAATTCAATTTCTTTGCCAGTAATTGGTCTATTCAGAGTTTCTGTTTCTTCCTGGGTCAGCCTTGGAAGGTTGTATTTTTCTAGAAAGTTGTCCCTTTCTTCTAGGTTATCCAGTTTGTTACCATATAATTTTTCATAGTATTCTCTCATAATTCTTTGTATTTCTGTGGTGTCTGTAGTGATTTTTCCTTTCTCATTTCTGATTCTGTTTATGTGAGTAGACTCTTTTTTTCTTAATAAGTCCAGCTACGGGTTTATCTATTTTGTTTATTTTCTCAAAGAACCAGCTCCTGCTTTCATTGATTCTTTCTGTTGTTTTATTCTTGTCAATTTTATTTATTTATGCTTTAATCTTTATTATGTCCCTCCTTCTACTGATTTTGGGGCTCATTTGTTCTTCCTTTTCTAGTTTCTTTAATTGTGTTTAGACTGTTCATTTGGGTTTGTTCTTCTTTCCTGAGGTAGGCCTGTATTGCAATATATTTTCCTCTTAGCATGGTCTTTACTGCATCCCACAGATTTTGTGGTGTTGAATTATACTTGTCATTTGTCTCCATATATTGCTTGATCTCTGTTTTTATTTGGTCATTGATCCATTGATTATTTAGGAGCATGTTATTAAGCCTCCATGTGTTTGTGGGCTTTTTCATTTTCTTTGTGTAATTTATTTCTAGTTTCATACCTTTGTGATCTGAGAAGCTGGTTAGTACAATTTCAGTCTTTTTGAATTTACTGAGGTTCTTTTTGTGGCCTAATATATGATCAATTCTTGAAAATGTTCCATGTGCCCTTGAGAAGAATGTGTATCCTGTTGCTTTCGGATGGAGTGTTCTGTAGATGTCTGTTAGGTCCATCTGTTCTAATATGTTGTTCAGTGCCTCTGTCTCTTTACTCATTTTCTGTCTGGTTGATCTGTCCTTTGGAGTGAGTAGTGTGTTGACGTCTCCTAAAATGAATGCATTGCATTCTATTTCCCCCTTTAATTCTGTTAGTATTTGTTTCACATATGTAGTGATCCTGTGTTGGGTGCATAGGTATTTATAATAGTTATATCCTCTTGTTGGACTGACCCTTTTATCATTATGTAATGTCCTTCTCTGTCTCTTGTGACTTTCTTTGTTTTGAAGTTTATTTTGTCTGATACAAACAAGTACTGCAACTCTTGCTTTTTTCTCAGTATTAGTTGCATGAAATATATTTTCCCATCCCTTTATTTTTAGTCTGTGTTTGTCTTTGGGTTTGAAGTGTGTCTCTTGTAGGCAGCATATAGATGGGTCTTGTTTTTTTATCCATTCATTAACTCTATGTCTTTTGATTGGTGCATTCAGACCATTTACATTTAGGATGATTATCAATAGGTACATACTTATTGCCATTGCAGGCTTTAGATTTGTGGTTATTAAAGGTTCAAGGGCAATTCCTTTACTATCCAACAGTCTAATTTAACTTACTTTATATACTATTACAAACACAACCTAAAAGTTCTTTTTTTTTCCTCCTTTTTCTTCCTCCTCTATTCTTTGTATGTTATGAATCATATTCTGTTCTCTTTGTCTTCCCTTGGGTGACATCTTTTTAGCTTTAGGAATAGTTCCATCTATAGGAGTCCCTCCAAAATGCACTGTAGAGGTGGTTTGTGGGAGGTAAATTCTCTCAAAGAACCAGTGGGAGGTAATAAGCTTTTGCTTATCTGTAAATTGTTTAATCCTTCCTTAAATTTAAATTATAACCTTGCTGGGTAAAGGAATTTTGGTTCAAGGCCCTTCTGCTTCATTGCGTTAAATATGTCATGCCACTCCCTTCTGACCTGTAAGGTTTCTGTTGAGAAGTCTGATGATAGCCTGATGGGTTTTCCTTTGTATGTGATCTTTTATCTCTCTCTAGTTGCTTTTAAAAGTCTGTCTTTATCCTTGATCTTTTCCATTTTAATTATTATATGTCTTGATGTTGTTTTCCTTGGGTCCCTTGTGTTGGAAGATCTGTGCACCTCCATGGATTGAGAGACTATGTCCTTCTCCAGATTGGGGAAGTTTTCAGCAATTACCTCCTCAATGACACTTTCTATCCCTTTTTCTCTCTCTTCTTCTTCTGGTACCCCTATAATGCGAATATTGTTGTGTTTGGATTGGTCACACAGTTCTCTCAGTATTCTTTCATTCTTAGAGATCCTTTTTTCTTTCTGTGCGTCAGCTTCTTTGTATTCCTCTTCTCTAATTTCTATTCCATTTACTGTCTCTTTACTACATCTAATCTGCTTTTAAATCCCTCCATTGTATGTCGCATTTGAGATATGGAATTTCATAATGATTGAATCTCTGACTTAAATTTGTTCCTGAGTTCTTGAATATTTTTCTGTACCTCCATAAGCATGTTTATGGTTTTTATTTTCAACTCTCTTTCAGGAAGGTTGGTGAGTTCGATTTCATTTGGCTCTCTTTCTGGGGTTTGTGATATTTTGGTCTGAACCTTGTTCTTTTGTCGTTTCATATTTCTGTGTGGTGCCCAGTAGTGCGCAGAAACTCCAGTCTCTGGAGCTGCTCAGCCCCTAGAGTGAGGTTGGGGGTTGTAGGGGAGCGGAGCTGGTGCCTGGGGGGAGGAAAGATCTGTTTCCTGATTCCCGTCTGTGGTGTCTGTCTCCAGTGTCAGAGCCAGTGGGCCAAGCACACACGTGTAAACCTCTGTGCTTTGCTCTCTAGCTGTTGCAGGCAGGGCCTCCCTCTGGCTGGCCTGATGCCTGCGCAGTGACTGCAGGTTTGCGAGCAGGTGCCTGCAGGCCAGGAGGAAGGCTCGGCAGGCTGTGTGTCACAGTGGGGGGCCTCAGTGCTGAGTAGGCAGTCGGGGGGAGGGAGCACCTGAAGCTCCTCAAGTTCCCAACCAGCTGGGCAGAGCGCACCCAGACAACCTTGACCAGCTCTCCCTTCTCCTGCACAGGAAGCTCCATGCAACCCCCGTCCCTTCAGCAGCCCTCTCGCTGCTAGGAAGCCTCTCAGACTCCCTGCCTTTCCTTTGACGCAGAGCGGCCAGGTGTGGATCCTGTCCTCCACAAACGGTCAGAATGTCAATTTCTCAAGCACTCCGCTTGTCCGAGCTCCCCAACTTCCAGAGCAACACACACTGTAGGTTTGCGCTCCAAAGCAGATCTCCAGGGCTAGGTATCCAGCAGTCCCAGGCTTCCACCCCCTCCCCGCTATGTTTGTCCTCCTCCCGCCCATGAGCTGGGGTGGGGGAAGGGCTCGGGTCCCGCCGGATTAAGGCTTTCGTACGTTACCTTGTTTCGTGAGGTCCGCTCTGTTCGTGAGATGTTTGCAGTCTGGTTCAGCCTTCTTTCTTGTTGCTGTTTTAAGGTTAGTTGTTTTAATTAACTATATTTTTGTACAGTTTGTGGTTTGGGGAGGAGCGCTCCGTCTCACCTCTCACGCCACCATCTTGCAAGTCTGAGAGGGGCTTATTTTGAAGAGATTTTGGAGTATGGCTTTTATTTCCTAGCATGAACCCCAGTGAGATTTGTAGGACATTCACAAAGTTTTAAAAAAGTATACTGGTAGGACCTTACCTAAATTCAACTGAAAGGAGAATAGAAAAGAGGACTTTGGACCCCAAAACTTGTATTAGCAGAAAGCAGGCTGAGAAAAACACTCAGCTGCAAATACATGGTACATTTATGAAAAACGAGTAACTCGGAGGGCAGTACCATGGGCCTAGAGAATACAGCCAAAAGTCAAGAATTCTTACCAAGCCTTGATTACTAATCAAGGAGCTGTCTGCTTGTGCCTGGATTTCAGAGTTGCTATGACTCATACATGCCTTCATTTCCCCACTTTTTGAAGAGGAGGGTCTGTAGCAATAATCCTATATATGCCATTGTATTTTGCACATGTGGGGAGCAAATGAGTTGTCTTTAGTTCACAGATCTTCAGATTAAGAGGAACTGTATTTGAGCTGCTATACTTAAGGAACTACCCTCAAGGTGCCTCATGCACATCTAGACCTGATATAGATGATAGATACTGGGCTTTAAGCTGATGCTACAATGGGAAGAAATTTCTGGAGGACTTGGGAGGAGGTAAGTGTATTTTGCATGTGGGAAGGACATGAATAATGGGGGGCCAGAAATCAGACTGGTAGCCAACTTAAAATATGCCTCCCCCCACTTTCTGATATTCATACCCTGTATAATGCCTCCAAGATCGTATCAGCCCTGGTCTGTCTGACCTAGGGAATATGGCAAACGTGAAGGTATGTGACTTCTGAGGTTAGGTTTATAAAAGGCATTGACTGCTTGGCTCATTCAGTGTCTCTCTCTCTCTCTCTCTCTCTCTCTCTCTCTCAATCCAATCTCTTTTGAGTCACTTGCTCTGGGTGAAGCCAGTTACCATGACATTAAGATATTCAACCAACCCTATAGAAAGGCCCACGTGAGAAACTGAGGCTTCCTGGCATCCACAAGCCCAGAGAACTGATTTCTTGCACCAGTCATGCAAGGGAGTGTGCCATTTTGGAAGCATTTCCTCCAGCCCCAGAGAAGCCTTTAGATGACTACAACGTGTGTACAACCTCATTAGAGACTGGTGCCAGGCACACCCAGGCAAGCTGCTCCTCAATTCCTGAGCCTGAGAGACCATGAGGTAATATGTTTGCTCTTTTAAGCCACAATAGATAGCTGATAATACCATTTCTCATAATCTTGTTTCTGCTGTCATATTAAACTAACAATATTGGGAGATTCCTGTTGAATGAGATTTGCTCTATTACACATTCAAAATTATGTATTTTTATCAGAATATTTTTATTTCAAGAGTTAACACTTTTTTCAAAAAAGTAAAAACAATATAGTTACTTCCCTGAGTATAAAGAACTAATCCTACAGTAAGGGACAATTACAAAATTAAGCAATTAGAGGTATACAATTCTCTGCATTTAATTACACTCTATTACAAATTTATTCTTAAAAATCTCATGTATCTTGGGACTTTAGTTAGTATTTGAAAAGAAAAACAAAAACAGCTCATTTTGCACCTGTGATGTTAAGGTATGTCCAATCTGTCTTTATCAAATTCCAGAGCAATCTTTAAAGCAGTGCTATTGAGGCCAACAGATTGCATGTTACACATGATAGAAACAACTATTCCTCTTGGGGGAACCTTGTTATTTATAGCTTCTGCATCCAGTTCTTCAGGAAGGACCAGCAGGACGCTGCTGGCACCCACTGCACCTCCAGTATGTGAGGCATAATGCCGCTGTTTCCTACAGGAACCATATACTTGTTTCTTTTCCACAACACCCCATGCCATCGCATATTTACCCTCTTTATCCCAAGACATCTCTGTGTTAGGGACTGGTGTCCAAATCATAACCATTGTTTCTGGTTTGAGATATCCAGGTAAAAGATTTTCACTTGAGTTCTTAAACAGCCCTACCTGGTAACCATACAGCATTGCATTCCCAAATTTCAGAAGGTCACCCACTGTAGACAGAAATCCACCACCGGCCCATTTATAGGAGTTATCCACGTAAGGTGTGTTGACAAGCCGTCTCTTTTTATTGTAAACATAAAATCTAAAATGAAATAAGAATGGTTATTAAAATTTTAAGTCTATTATTGATTTTACATATGAAAATGAATAGGAAACTGTACTTGAGACAGATTGTATTTCAATGCAGTGATCATACATTCTCACAAGCTAACAATTTTCCGTAGGATTCAGATTCTAATCAAACACATATAACTCAGTAGTTAAGCATAGAAAGTGGATTGTTTTTTCTATGGCATTGCTTGCTCATGTTGAGAGTATCAAAAGTGTCCTAATATTACACATGATTTTATTTGCTCTGTGCATATGCAAAACACTCATCATTTGGTAGATAGTCCTAGTCCTTGGGCTCAGTGAATCATGTGCCACATGTGAATTTATGACTAAAAGTGTACATATTGGGATGTTTAGGAATAAGGTTAATATTTGTAAGGAGACTCCATCTCCTGTCTAGAAACACCATAGAAATACATATGCAATGACTGACATGGTAATTCCTTGGTGGTGTGGAGAAGCTGGAGTTAGCAAACCTCAGTTTGAATCCCAACACTCATCCTTATTACCTATACTTACTTTGATTTACAAACACTTACACTTAAGTTCTTCCTATGTGCCAGGCATTGTTCTAAGAACTATATGAATATGAACTAATTTCTTCTTTTAATAATGTTCAGAGGTAGGCACTACTATAATTCCTATTTTACATATGAGGAAACTGAGGCACAAAGCATATAAATAACTCGTCCAAGAGCACAGAGTTGGTATGTGGCAGAGGTGGACTGCGACCCAGGCAGCCTGTTGCCGTTTTGCTTCAGCATCCTGATTCCCAAAATGGCGAAAAAACATCTACTTCTCAGAGTTAGGAATATATGTATAAATCACTTTGCGTATTTCTGGTAGGTACTTAATGAGAACTGTTATTTACTCACACATTCAACAATTATTGAACGGAGCACTTAATATGTGCCAGGCTCCGTTTGGATGCTGGAATAAAGTGTTAAAAGAGATAAAGTGCCTGACCTCATGAGGTTTCTATTCCAGTATGAGGAGACCACACCATAAATACTAGGTAAATGAAGTAGAATTACAAAAGAATTAAACAAAAAATGAAACTTGGCTCATGAAGATCCTGTCTTTCAAGAGTCACATGGTGCTCTTAGACTTTCAGTTTGCTGTCTCGCCACTTCATTCTGCCTTGGTTAGTCACAAGTACTGTCAGATTCGAATTTCACCATCACTTTAAACTGTTTTATCCATAAGGTCCCTCAAGCTCAGAAACTTCTTCCTGTGACTATTAGACTATGACTAATTCTTCCACCTGTCCTGCTCTCCGCCCTCACTGTGACCTCCACCTATTCCCCTTGACTCTTCCGAGATTTCCCAGGTCTTTCAGTTCCTTCTGATTTCACATGTTTTTCTGTTCTAGCCTGAAGCAGACCATCAGCCATTTCAACTATTTCAGCTGCGGTCCCCCTGGCACTTTGGGTTCCTCTTCTGTCCTTACACCACACCAAACCACTGATCCTGAGTAAATCTATCTACCCCTTTCCTTACTTCCTCATCTCTCAAGAAAGGCTGCAGAAATTCATATAACAAGCTGACTGATAGAGATTCATACTCTTGCTAAGGATCTTTACTGCTTTGTCAAATCTTTTCATTCTTTTCCTGGTTATTCTCTGGTATATCCTTCATAACAGCTATTCCCAATCTTTTCTCCCCTCAGTCCTCTCCCTTGCTTCAGGCCCAGTCAGAGGGTAACTACATCTTTCGTTTTACTGCAAAGATTGAGACAATTCAAAGTAAGCCAGAAACTCTCACCTTTATCTTAAAATGTATTTGAAATCACCATTCATCCTTTTTTTTCCTTCTTTCCAGTCATTTAAGAAAACTTCCCACTGTTTTTAAGACCACTTCTACTACCTGCATCTTTGACTGCGTCATTTTGCCTCTACAACCTTGTTCCACATTCCTGGATTATTTTTCTCCTTGCAGCCCATTCTCCAAGGGGAAGTCAGAGATTATGTCTCCCTATAATCCATCCATTTGAAACCCTCCAATGGTGCCCACTGTAATGAGAATAAAACCCTAATCTCTTACTGTAGCCTACAACAACACAAAGATCTTCAACAAAGGCAGTACCAATTCCCTAAGGAAAACTTTTGGAAGCATTTTTTTAGTTGTCACAATTATTAGAGGGCTCTTACTGACACTTAAGTGTATAGGGCCCCAAGGGTTCTAAATGTCCTGTGACATTTGGCAAAGTCCCACACAATGGTTCACTCTCTCATGTTCTGTAAGACCTTCAACTACCCTACCAGATATTCATGTAAAAAATCTGTTTATAACTAGCTGAGCCTAGAACCCAATCCGTTTCATATGTAAACACAAAGTACTTTTTGCACATTTTTATTCTACAATGAATTTTTCTTAAATGTAACCATTGTAAAAATTGAAGAAAGACCACACTTTATTGTTCAAAACTTTAGCCAGTGTTGGTCACAAAGGGCATGAGCTGAAGCACCAATACAATACACCTGTATTGGTCTGCATTTATAGTTGTCACATTTACAATGCTTTCATGTATTAAGTTGCATTTGATTTTATGTTTTCTAATGTCATGAATTAATATATTGAAATATCTGTTATTATAAATTATATTCTTTTTGTTTCTTCATATTTTAGTTAGCATATTAAGTGTAGGATATATGATGTATGATTTTTATTTCAGGATACTAAGGTGTTATAAAATATTTGTTGAATGAAGGAGCAGTGGGTCTAATGGCATTGAAGCCACCATCCAGGATGATTTAGCCCTGGCTTAACCTCTTTCACCCTCGTCACTTACAACATTTTGCCTTGCTTCTTTCATGCTAGACTTATTTCTGTATTTGTAACAAGGCAAGCTAGCTCTCCTTATCATTCCTGTTTCATCCCAATTGACATGGCCTAAAAACAATGGACTTTAAATACCCTACATCCTCTCCATGTTACTCTATATCCCATTGCCCTGTTTTATTTTGTTCATATCAATGTATGAGATTCTCAGTTTACATGTTTGTCTCTTCCCAAAGAATGTAAATTTCCTAAGAGCAGGAACCTTACCTACACTGTTCATTGATGATTGTTACCTAGAATGGTACTTGCCTTCTATTAAGTCACTAAATATGTGAATACATGAAAGCATTATTTATTGGCCAGATATTTAATGGAGACACCTTGCAAGGCACTGGAGAGACAAGTTACACCATAACTGTTGGCTTTCAAGGGACTAACAGTCTTGTTGGACAATTCTTAAACTTCAAAGCATCAGCTGAAATCACCTGGCAATTTTAAAATGCAGACTCTGCTTCATTAGGGCTGGGAAGGGACCCAAAATTCTAACAAACTCCAAGGTGATATCAATATTGCTGGTCCCTGGACCACACTTGGAGTTACAGGTTGTGGGGTGATCAGCGAGATGGCTATGAGGACTTCTGGGCACTCACTAGTGAGAACAAGCCTTGCTGGAATGACTGCTCACAGAGGCCAGGCTGGGGAGGAAAGTAGTTCAGTTTGGCTGGGGAGGAAAGTAGTTCAGTTTGGCTGGAGAGAGCTTGAGGGGATAAGTGGAAAGGTGATGTTGGAAGAGTACAGATGGGACAGGGGACAGGTCACAAAGGACTTTTCTGCATGCTAGGAGCTTTGAATCCTCATTTTAGTTCACAGATGCTTTAGTTTCTATATCCTGAGGGAAAAAAAAATCTCTCTTCATCTTTGTTACAGCTTCCAGTTACCTGTCCTTTTTCTTTCATTTTCCATGAAACTAATAAAACAGTCGACATCTGCTGTTTCCATGCACTTACCCTCTCTATTCACTCAAACTTAAAATCTGGCTTTTGTTCCCTTACCACTACTAAACAGCTCTCTGGTGGGCTCTCCAGGATCTTCCAATTCTCTTTTTATAGTCCCGTTTGCCCACTGTAGTGCTGTTAACCAGCACACTGATGACAGCCCCCTTCAGGCCACTCTGCTCGGAGCTCTCCCCTAGCTCCCAATCCTATGATGCCCCACGACTCTCCATCACCAGTGGTTCCAGTTTGCCAGGTGTTCTCGTCTACAGAGGTAACTACAAATCTGCATCTGTGCCACAACCCCTGTTCCAAATTAACCATCAGACTTCCTAGCATTAATAATTCTTAAATTTGGTTTTGGAGAAGGGCAGGAAAGTTGTTTATCAGAATCACCTGTGGGCCTCCTCCTTCCCAAAACTGTACCCCCTTTCAAGATTCCTAACTTTGGAGGGACTGTGGGCATATACGGTTTGAAAATGACCCTTCTTTCTTTCTTCAAGATACTTACATGTTCCCTAAAAGTCCAAGTCATAATATTGGGTGAAGCAGAGGTGGCCGTAAGTATGTGCTTTTAAGATGAAAAAGTTCTACAGATAATCTTAATATGCTTTCTTGAGAACCAATAACTTGATACATGGTCTTAATCAATTCTCAAAATAAACATGTCTAAAACTAAATTAACCTCTTCCAAACTTTCTACTCATATTTCTTTCCATTAAAACCTGGGTTGATTCTCTTGCCCTCAACTCCCACATCCAAAAAGATGTTAAATCCTATTCAACCTCTGCTTTGTGTCTTACCCTTCCTCCCATTCCTATGTCCACTCCCATATTTTAGGTCTTCATTAGTTTCTGCCTGAACTCTGATTACACTTTAATTCCAGTCAATCAAATGTAAAAGAAACCACATAATAGAAATATATCTTCTCATTGATAAATATATTTATTAGAGTGAACTCCAAGTTTGCAAACTAGGAGAGAATACCAATACATTTTGGCTAAAAATAAGCTTCCTGTAACTTCTTTTTTAGAGTAAAGCATTTCAAACCACTTATATCAAGGCTGGAAATTAGGAGTCCCGAACCATTCCTCCTTAAAAATACAAAAATACAGAGAATTCTAGTTACAGACCAATATCCCTGATAAACATAAATATGAAAATCCTCAACAAAATATTAGCAAGATAAATTATTGAAAAGGATCATTCACCATGACCAAGTGGGATTTATCCCAGGGATGCAAGGATGGTTAAATACCCACAAATCAATAAATGTGATACACTACATTAACAAAGGAAGGATAAAAACTGTATGATCATCTCCATAGATGCAAAAGAAAATTTGACAAAATCCAACCCATTCATGATAAAAACTATCAACAAAGTGGGTATAGAAAGAACATACTCAAGATAATAAAGGCCATATATGACAAACCCTTGGCTAACATAATACCCAATGGTGAAAAGCTGAAAGCTTTTCTTCTAAGATCAGTAATAAGACAAGGATGCTCACTCTCACCACTTTTATCCAATATTGTATTGGAAGTCCTAGCCATGGCAATCTAACAAGAAATAAAAGGCATCCAAAGGAAGAAGCAAAAATTTGTTGCTATTTGCATGACATGACACTATATATAAAGCCCTAGAAAAAAAACCCTATTAGAATAAATGAATTCGGTAAAATTGCAGGTTACAAACCAGAAGTCCATTGTGTTTCTACATAATAATAATAATGAACTAGCAGAAAGAGAAATTATGAAAATTCTATTTACAATTGCATCAAAAACAATGATCTAGGAATAAATTTAACTAAGGAAGTGAAAACCATTAAGACATTGATGAAATTGAAAATGACAAATAAATGGGAGGACATTCCATGCTCATGGATTGGAAGAATACTGTTAAGATGTCTATACTACCCAAAGCAATATACAGATTCAATGCAATCTCTATCAAAATACCAATGGCATTTTTCACAGAACTAGAACAAGTAATCCTAAAATTTGTATAGAACCACAAAAGACCCAGAATAGACAAAGCAATCTTGAGAAATAAGAATAGAGGTATCATGTTCCCTGATTTCAAACTATACTACAAAGCTATAGTAATCAAATAAGTATGGTACTGGACAAAAAGAGACACAGGCAATGGGCCAGAAAAGAGAGACCCAGAATAAACCTATGCTTGTATGGTCACTTAATATATGAAAAAGGAGTCAAGAATATATACAATGAGGAAAAGACAGTGTCTTTAATAAATGGTGGTGGGAAAACTGGACAGCTACATGCTAAAGGATGAAACTGGGCCACCTTCTTATACAATACACAAAAATAAACTTGAATGTAAGACTTGCAACCATAAAACTCCTAAAAAAAACCCAGACAGTTTACCCTTGAACATTGGAATTTTTTTCTGGATGTCTTTCCAGGCAAGGCAAACAAAAGCAAAAACAAACAAGTAGGACTACATGAAACTAAATAGCTTCTGCACAGCAAGGAAACCATCAGCAAAACAAAAAGGCAACCTACCGAATGGCAGAAGCTATTTGCAAGTAATATATCTATTAAGAGGTTAATGAACAAAATATATAAAGAACTCATATAACTCGACACCAAGAAAAAAAAAGCCAAATAATCCAATTAAAAAATGGGCAGAAGATCTGAATATTTTTCCAAAGAGGACACACAGATGTCCAAGAGATACATGAAAAGATACTCAATATCACTAATCATCAGGGACAGGCAAATCAAAACCACACTGAGATATCACCTCACACTAGTCAGAACAGGTAGTACCAAAGACAAGAAATAACAAGTATTGGCAAGAATGTGGAGAAAAGGGATCCGTTGTGCATTGTTGGTAGAAATGTAAATTGGTGCAGACACTATGAAAAATACTATGGAGGTGCCTTGAAAAATTAAAAATAGAAATACCATATGACCCAGTAATTCCACTTCTGGGTTATTTATCTGAAGAAAAGAAAAACACTAACTGGAAAAGATAAAGGTACCCCTATATTTGTTGCACATTATTTACAATAGCCAAAATATGAAAGTAGCTTAAGTGTCATCGATGAATGAGTGGATAAAAAAGATGTGGCAAATATATATACAACAGAATATTACTCAGCCACAGAGAAGAATGACATCTTGCCATTTGCAATAACATGAATGGACCTAGAGGGCATTATATTAAGTAAAATAAGTCAAACAAAAACAAATACTGTATGATATATATGTGGAATCAAAAAAAGTAAACAAATTAATGAACCAACCAACCAACCAACCAACCAGAAATAGACTCATAAATACAGAGAATAAACTGTTGGTTGCCATGGGAAGGGGAAGAAGGGACTGGTAAAATAGGTGAATGGGGGAAGGAGGTACAAACTTCCAGTTATAAAAGTCTTGCGGATAGAATATACAGCATAGGGAATATACTAAATGTCTTTGGTGACAAATAACTATACTTATCATAGTCAGCATTTTGTAATATATGTAATTGTTGAATCACTATGTTGCATACCTGAAAATGAAATAATATTGTATATCAACTATACTTCAATAAAAAAATATGGAGAATTCTAGATTTTAGTCTAGAATTATACACTTTATAATTAGTTAATTTTACTGATGTTAATCACTTTATTCTGAAACTTTAGGGTTTCAGGTTTTTGTTTTTTTTGCAATGTAAACAACTATACTATATCAAGTGAAAAGTAATTTAGTACCTTAATCTTTTGACTTACAAGAGAAATTCAGGATGCAGTTCAAAAAATATTTTTCACTGAGACACCACATCCTTCTAGAATTCTAAATCTTAAATAGGCAAAGTCTAGACTTCAATCTCTTCATTCCTTTACTCAGAGGATAAACTAACAGCTCTTTATGAAAACAGTTTTGTTCAGCTGGATGATTACTATCCCAAATTCTTAAGGAATTTCTGTTCTAAAGAGAATGGAATATGGATATAAGTTCTTAAATTATTGGGACATCTTTGTAATTAAATATACAATGGAACAGTCACATTTGACGTGAATGATGTTAGATGACAAACAGCCTCTTCCTACTTAAGAATCTCTAGATACTGCACAAGAATATTGTATAACTACAGAAACCTGCATCTACAGACTTACAAATTCTAAATAATTTTAAAAAATGCTTTTTAAATGCCTTTAGAAACAAGAATACACCACTTTGTATTTATTGTTATAAGTTAAAAACCCACAGAATTTAAAATGCATAGTATAAAAACCAATCCCATTTTAACATTTAGATTGAACCTACTATTAGTCTCTCAGCTAAAGGCATAAAGAAGATCTTCTTAAGGAACAGTGCTTAATTTTAGAAGATACTCTAGAAAATAAAGATGATAATAGAAGATAAAAGCCTTATGTATATTGTCAAGATATAGCAAACACTTCAGAAATTTTTTTTGGTTTTGGTCTCATCTAATTACATAAGATATTTTTGTTGCCAAGTACTGTACCAAAGACAGAAAATGTAAGCAGAGTCTAGTAACAAACTAATGCACTAAGGATTCCCCTGTCAACAAACTGAGTATCTTTCAGTGGCAAGAACATTCACTCCACATCCTTATGGGTTTTGCGTAATATATGAAAAAGGAGTCAAAAATATATATGATGGGGAAAATCATATTTAGTTTACTTGCCTATATAGAATATACTTGCTTTATAAAATCAATATATCTATTTGCACATAGAAAATCTTATTCTTCCATTTAAGAAAATTCAGGACAACGCATCTAGCTAAAAACTAATTCTTTTGCATCCCTTACAGCCTAAGTTGCTAAAATTCCAGCCAAAGAAATGTAAGTAGTATTTTGGGTTAGGGTTCTTAGGAAACACCTTAAAAAGATGACAGACACGAGGAGGCACTATTTTAAACACACATATACACACAGAAAAGTGATAAAGATGATATTTACTCTTGGGACATAATAACTCTAAAAAGCCTAGGACATGATAATACATATTTATGATTATGACCAAGTAGTCAGCAGACTAAGTAACAAAGCTGCAAACTTTTGTTGGAAATTTTATTTCCTACAAAATGGTACTAATGAAACAAATGAATAGAAACATGCATTTACTAAAGTTTTACTATAAGGTTTTTAAAAATACGCATCTTTGAAGATTCCTTTTACTCCCAGAACTCCCCCCTAAAACTGGTGCCTTTAAGCTCTCTTAAAATAATTATTATAAAAAAGAAAAAAAAAAAAGAACCTGAGTTGCATTTTGGCAGCCCAAACAGATACTCTATCAAGTAAAATAAAAACAAAGTAATGGACAGAACATTTTCCTAAGTAATAATATCTCCTCCTTTTAGTGCCTTATTTTATTTCAACAGCCCATTTAACCTAATTAAATCAACTATCCCTTTAGCACCACTGGGCACTACCAAACTCTAAAGATACCCAGAGCTGACAGGAACCTTTAAGAGTAGAAATGGAAACCCACTGCCTTTTCTCAAAGAGAGAGATAAAATTAAATTAACCATCATATGCCATATTCTGATTTTTGTGCAAGTCAAAAATGAATTACTCATCAAGAAAACAGTGAATGACAGCTGCCCTACACTCTGTATCATAGAGCCTTAACTTCCAGTTTAGAAAAGAGGCTCAATCACTATATGTAACGTTTTTCTCTCCCTTATATATTACTTGAGTCAATTATCAAAAGCCTAGGTCAAAATAAGGTGTGCACTATGCCATCTTTATCAGACAATTTTTTTTAGATTCAATTGACAACCTTTGGTATTTGTCAGTTTTTCTTATACTTTCCAGTAGGGTATAACGGATCTAAAAATAATAAACAGTAATTGTCTGAAATGGTAGAGAACTACAAGACATTTAAAAATTAAAATTCATTGCTTGCTGCTAACCTAATTTCTTTTGGGTCCAAAAAACTCTCAGGATGATTTGCAATGCACATTTAATCTTTTTAAGTAAGACGATAATTTAAAAATAATAATTTAAATACAACATATGATGGAACAAAACTAGTATGGGAATAGGAATAATAAAGCTAAAAATATTCCACCATTTTGTCAATATCAAGTTCCATTAAGCCATTTTGTAAAGTGTGTACTAATGGAAATATGCAAGGTAAAAGTAATGGTTGATTTGGTGTGTTACATTTGTAACAAACCGAATAATAATAGAGCAAAATGAGAAAGGAAAACACCATATCCATAAAACTCCTATTAGTCATTAGCCTCAAAAATCTCTCTAATGCCTTTTACAAATTACCAGTAAAAATATAAAATTTAGTTTGATATATCTCAGTGAAATGGCTTCCAAACTTTTACAGTGGAAAAACCTGGTAGCTCCCGCCTCAAGAAGCAATTAAAATTACCATCATTAGTAATGGCACAAATTGAGCTCACGTGACTTCTGAGAGACATGACAACTAAACGTAAGGTGTGATCCTGAACCGGATCCTGGACCAGAAGGAATTTTTTTTCCCCTTTCCTTTTGCTATAAAGGAATTATTGGATCAATTGGCAAAATTTGAGTAAGAGCTGAAGATTTGGTATAAACATTGTGTCAACGTTAATTTCCTGAATGCCCTTATTTTCAGAAAAAAAAACCAAACATTTAAGTACTTATGGGCAAAGGAGTACCATGTCTGCAACGAATTGAAAAGCATTTAAAAATAATAAACAGTAAACAAACAGCATTAGCTAAAACATAAGAAAGGGATGGTGAAAGAGCAAATTATAGAATGCCTGTTGTGGGTACAATTTTGGGCTTAAATTATTATTGCTGTTTTTCATCTAAGGATTTTAGGATACTTTACAAATATATTTTATTTCCCTCACTTTATAGATGGAAAAACAGACACACAGAAAAGCTCCCAAAAGGTGGCAAGTAGATTTTGGAATGGAGACAAGGAAAATTTGACTTTTAATTGATAGCATAGTGTTAGGATGTGATATAGCTAGAGACACACCAGAGGTATTCATTTACCTTGCTCTATTGTAAATCACTGGCTCATTTTCCTCCTGCACAGTTGTCAGCATATCCAAGTCATGGAAAATTTTCTGCATATAGTCCAAATATTTATATCCTGAAGCTCTTTCTACTATGGCTGCCAGTAGGGTATAGCCAAAAGTTGAATACAAAAACTGACTACCTTGAGACATCATTGCAAGGGGGAAAGAAAAGAAAATACTTCATTATTATTTAAAAATATGTAAAATATTTTCCTATTGAAAACTGGCATACCTTTAAAACTGGAATATTTTACTTCAGCATTTAGGAAAAGATTGGATGATACATTAACAAATATAGACAACTTTGCAATGGCCCTGTTTATTCCATGTCTCTAACATAAGAATAAAATGATTATAAGTACACTTAAAATTCTGCATAAATCGGTACTTTCTGCGATAAGGAAATAAGCAAATAAGGCCTACCTCAGAACTAAATAAAAATCTTTCAAACTAGCAACAAAACTTGAAGGGAAAGAAAAGCAAATTTGGTTTCTTGAGTTAACTGTCTTGTTTTTAATATACCTCCTACCCGATGCTTAAGGCATAGTTGTGCAAGTTCTTATTTTAATATGTGTAGGTATAAACACCTTGCTTTAATATACATTAAAATATAAATACATATTCAAATATATATATTGTTTCAAATACATACCTTTATATTATTTTGGATTCTGGAAAAATAGATTGCATTATCTGTACTAAAAATGGGTGGAAGTGTTACTTTTTAAAACAAGATCCATAATTATATTTCTTTGCCCTTATTAATTATGCCCACATAATACCTATTAATGGTAAAAAAAAAAATCCTTTTAAAATGAAAATGGAATACAAGTCTATAAACCTATGGTAAACTTGAAGTGATTGTGGCTTCAGTAGGCATCATACCATAAAAAATACAAAAAAAATTATTTTTAAAGATGAGCTTTTGGGAAATAAAATTAAACTGATGAATACTAATTTCTTTAAGGAATAAAGACAAAAGAAGTTGAGCAATTTAAATACTAAATTAAGCACAAAATACTAAAATATTAGTGATACGCTATCATTCCCACTTTGGTCCAGATTTTATTTGGAGAACTATTTTTTCCATCATGTTTCCACAAATATCTTGATACTGAGAATCCACTAAATGACTGGGCAGGCTCCAATGAGACTAAATCTAAACAACTAATTGTCTAGATGCTAGGCTTTGTCAGGAACTACAGACAAAAACTTGCCACAGTCATCAACATCCAGTGCACTCAGGATGGTACAATTTAGGATTTTCTGAAAATACTTCAGTACTGACTTTGTTAAGACAAAAATTAACACTCACCAGGTTTAAAGAACAAAGGGTCATTTTTAAATAATCTTAGGGAATCAATTGAATTTTCAAACTTTTCTTTCAAATATAATTCGCCTTGTTCAAAATCATTCTTTTTCTTGCCAGGTTTTGAATTCCTGCTTTTGGTATCATTATCTTGCTCTGTATTAGCTTTAGCAAAGTCACTCTTTTCATTACTTCTGCCTCCTTTTTCTTTTAACTCTTTTTCTTGGTCAGATTCCAATGTCCCTTTCAACATCTTCAAGGCTTTGTAAGCTTTCTCTTCTTTCACCTTTTTCATGTCCTTTTCATAATGACGAATTCCACTTAAGTGGGAAATCAGTAATCTTGTTGTGACAGAAACCTAATCAAAAAAACATGAAAACTCAATTACACTATTAAATTGCATAATAAAAAGTTAGTGGCCTTAGAATAATGCCTAATATTTTCCATTTTAGACTGCCGCTGGGAAAAATATGTCATGTATATCTGTTTAGCCTCAAACTTCAGAAAAATACCCACTCTATTATCATCTGGATAAAAAAACCCTTTAATCCATTAATAATAATTAAAACCAAACCAAAGAATCGTATAAAGCCTTTTAAGCCATTTAACATGCCATTAATACAATCAACTGTGAGTTTCATTACCTTTTCACCTTCATATTCTTTTTCTGGGAATTCAGGAACATAATGTTGTACTGGAATATCAAGATCCAGTTTCCCTGCTTCCCATAATTTGGCCAGAGCAACCATGGTGAGGCTTTTGCTGATACTGGCAATTCTCATAACTGTCTCTGGTTTGCATGGCACACGGTTCTCAACATCAGCATAACCTAAACCTTTGGGGTAAAAAAATGCAACAAGCCATTAATAGGCTTCATGATCAAAGGAGTCTTTAATAATACTATCTTAAAACATCCTCCGTATTTATCTAAAGGAAAAGATACTCCACTCTAAGTTAATCAAAATGGAACACGAGTCTTGGTAACGCTGACACCAGTTAAACCTAACAGTTTAACCTTATAAACTAAACTGAGATTGTACCCTATTACACAATAGTAATTTCCTGATTCAGATGTTAATTTTTCTTAGCTTATCTAAAAAATCTGCTTATTCCACGTTCTAAATACATTACTCTACATTCATTTTGGCAAATCATTGTTCTTCAGATTATATTTTTTCTTAATTTTTGAGTGGGTTTCCACTAAATTCCCTAAAATAGCCACCCAATAAAAATGAGTGAGAAAAGATATCCTGCAAACCCAGTGTAGCCAACCGTCAATTTTATTCGGCTGCAAACCAGAAAACCCGACTCTTTATTCTATTAAACATGTTTTCTCTACAATACATATGGTTTTGTGAAACCTGAACAGCATTTCAAGGGATTCATTCTTAACAGTAAACCATCAAGATTTTATTTACCAACTGGCACAAAATACACTAAATAACACTTTTCTGAGCCCACCTTCTGACCAGACTTCTTTTCCATCTACGGAGACTCCAACCACTATGCCCGGTGCACCCACTTCGTCCTAAAGGAGGGAGAGAACAGCCAATTTCAGACAGACCCAGCGAGCTCACCCCGCTGCCGGCGCTCCCGAGGCCCCGCCCCGCCCGCCTGGGTCCCGCCCCCGGCCCCTGAGCTCCGACCCGCGGGGCGCTTAAGCCGAGGGGTGTGCCGGGTCAGCACCCTGACGGGGAAGGGGCGGCCCCCGAGGAGAGCGGGGACCTCCGCCCGCAACGGGACAACCCCCCACCGCGTCTGGCTGTTGCCGGGAGGTCGGGGCAGGGGGAGTCCTCAGAAGCCGGCCCCGGGAGATGACCACCAAGGGGCCCCATTGCGGGGTGCAGCCTTCGTCCCCGTCGCCGCACCTTGATCCTGTGCAGCAGGTCGCGGCTGCTGTCGATGGCTCTGGAGAAGCCCCTGGAGCGGGGCGGCGGCGGGGTCGGTGGAGACCAAGGAGCGAGGCACTGCTCCTGCGGCGGCAGAGGCTCGGCCTGCGGCGACGCCTCGGGGTCAGGGGCCGCGGGGGACGGCGCGGGGGCCGCGCCCCTCACCCGGCCCGCCAGCGTCCCCCCGAGCGCCAGCCCCAGCCCCAGCCCCAGGCCCCCGACCCAGCCGGCGCCGAGTGGCGGCAGCCCGGCGCGCCGGTGGGCCCTGCGCCTCCCGCAGCCCCAGGCCCCAGCGCCGGAGGTCGCGGCCCGGGCCGTCAGGGCCGACCGTAGCCGGTACATGGCGTCTCCCGCTGGCCGCTAGCCCCCGAGCTCTCCCCCAGGCTGAGCGGGCGGCGCAGACGCGGGGAGGGGAGGGGAGGAGCCGTGGGGAGGGAGGAGCCGTGGGGGGGAGGAGCCGGGGCCGCGCTCAGACCTTAGCAGTCGACGCCGGACGCCGGAGCGCCGATCGCATCGAGCCCTTCCTCCTGTTTACGCCCTGCTCTCCGGGTCTTCACCCTTCTTCTTCTTGCCGTGTCTCTTGGTGTCTCTTCCTCCTCCCCCGCTTTCCCCTGTGCTTCCCCTCAGATCCAGTGTCGCCTCTTCAGAGAAGCTCCCCAGCTCCCGTCCCCGCGCACTCTTGACCCCGGCGGCACACCTGAGTACCACCACTTGGTTCCACTGAACTTGCCCGGACCGTGACTTCTTCCGAGAGCCGTGGCTCTACTTTTGGACCCTCAGTTCCTGGAGCGACGCCTGACGCACAGCAGCCGCGCAGCGGGCATCTCCGTTTCTCTCAGAACGCTCTTCTTTTCTCTCTTAACTGTCTCCATTCTTTTTGTCTCATTTCAGCTCCTTCCATTTCCCTAAGGCCCTTTTAAAAACTCTTACTTCTGGAAATCTAGTGCCACACCCCATCAAACATACAGGCAAACATTGAAAAGTTTTTTCGCTGCAAAAAAGAAAATTTTAAAGAAGTGGCACTTCAAAATTTTTAATCTGAAAGTAATTGATATAATTTATAATTAGCTATGGGTTCTGACATCTGTAGATGATCAGATTCTTGTGAAATAAGAAATCGAATCGCAAATTGCCACAAAATGTAAAAGGTTTATACTCCTAACTGAACAATTAATGACATAATGTTAATTTGAAACTAATTAAACATCCATTCCAAATTTTAAAAATTCCTTTTTATATTTTTATGTATATATATATATATGTATATTTTTAAAAAAATTATAGGCCTTAGGTACTGGGAGCAATATACCCAATGTATAAAATGACCTTGTCTTCCTTGCAGGTAGAATATATAGAGTTCACAGACTTGAACTGATTAACTTGTCAGGAGAAAAGGCTGTTACGCTCTTGAGCTAATAATATTCGTTCAACTGGAGGAAAAGGCAATGGTAACCACACCTAGTCAGAAAATACTGGTGCTAAATAATTTATAAGGCTCTGGGGCTACCCATAAAACCCATGACCCCCAAGAGACCAGAGTATCCTATGACCCAGAGCGTTTGGCACTGAAACTCAGTCAAGTCTCTGAGCACCACCTGCAGTTAGAGTGGACAGGTGCCCTGCATCAAAATGATATTGGAGGTTCCCATCCCCCACTACTACAAGCACATGACAGTGAGAGAGAAAAAATATAAAGAGATAGATGTAAAAGATATAGCCAGGGGTGGTTATAATGAAAGGTCACTATCATTCTTTAAAACCGTGTACACATACATTTTATGTACTCTTCTGTACCTCTCTCCTTGAGTCCGAAATGGAACAGAAACAGAGCCAAAGAGAGCAAAAGCCAAGATCCTGGTGGACTTCCAGCAGTTTAGAAGCAGGTAGAGGCTACCCCAAGCACAGCCTCTATGAAGGTAACAGAGAGCAAATGTTCTCTATGCAAGACAAATGTCTAAGAGGCTAACTAACCAAGCGGCTGGCAGACGTGCTAACTGCATCTTTCCTATCACCACGGGGCAGGAACCCAGAGCTTTAGTATTTTAGCTGGCTCTGGACTGGGAGCCACAGGCCAAACAGAAGGAAAGTAAACCACTAGACAGGCAGAGGAGGGTGAGTACAAGAAGAGAGAAGAAAAGGAGGGGAAGGAAAAGGAAGGAAAGAACTTTTCCAGTAAAAATAAAGCCGCAAACCAAATTACCAAAACACATGCAGGAAAATATTTCAAGAAAGACTGACAACAAAATAGTCAAAAAAAGCAAATCACCTCAGACAAATAAAAGCAGTAGAACAATCTACCGGACAATAAAAAAATAAAAGGCCACAACCTAGCTCAAAAAGGATGAGCTGATAGAAAACAAAATGTTTTTTTCAAAGAATTCTCAAAGAGAAAAATGAATGCATAATATTCATGAAAGAAACAAGGAATTAGGAAACAAAATTAAGAATAAACGAAACAACATAAAAAGAACTTAATCAGAAATTATAGAAATAAAAAATCATGAGATATTTTAAAAGAGCATCATTTCTGAAGCTGGAAGTTCAAAACTTGGTGGGATGCCTTTATCCAAGGTCAGTTTTTGTTTTCTCTTAGGGTTTACTTTTGCAGGCTAAACTTTTCCAGCTGCTCTAACCATTCTTCTTATCTCAAGGTTTCCAGGCCCAAAACTGGCTCTTAGAACTAGACACAGTGTTTGAGAGTTTTCCAGTAAAGTGAGACCATCACCTCCCACTCTATACTGTTAGCATCTTTATTGTTGAATCAAAACATTGGTTCCTAATGAATTTGTGGTCAACAATTAAATATTTTTTTTGCATAAACAAAATAGTCAAGCCCAAACTTCCCTTCCATATCATGTACTTGCAAAATCAATTTAACATATCTTTGTTAACCTTTATTTTATCAGTTTGGCTTAGTATTTCCATTGGCATTATTCATAAGCTAAGTCCTGTCATTGGCTCTATATAAAACTTTTGTCTTTCATATAATCTGCAAACAAGATAGGCAAGACTTTTGTCTTATTCAAAATAGGGCTGGATTTCAGATAGAACCCACTAGTACACCAGTAGAAACTTCTCTCCAGGAGATCAGGGGTCCAGTAGCCAGTACTGTTTTGATATGGTTAGTCTAACAGCTGGGAACTCATCTTTGCTATTCTGTAGCCTGCTAGTGTGTAGTGTTCTAAAGATAATATTTCTGTTTCCTCTCCTATTTTCCTCTTCTGAATGTTTCCCACTGTACTTTTGACCTTAGGTTCAATGAAGGCTTTTGCAGAGCCCTTCTATTTATCATCCAACACATATTAATGGTTATCTGCTCTTTTTGCCAGAGAAAGTTGTTGCTGATGTTACAAGGGCTACTTAAAACAGACACACACCCAGCTGTCCTGGAAATTATAGGCTGATGGGTAAGATATTCATAAATTACAAAAACACACAAATAATATGTAAAACTCCAACTGTAATGAATAAGTGCTATGAAGGAGAGATGAATAGTATGTTGAGAGGTTATAATGGTGAGATTTGATCTAGTATGGGAGATCAGGGAAGGTTTTCCTAATGAAGATCTAAGACCTTAAGGATAAATAGGGATTAACTTGGTCTAGTATGGGCAGAAAGAGGAAGTGTTCCATGCAGAGGAATCAGCAAGTGCAAAGGCCCTGTGGTGGGAGGGAGAAAATTTTCATTTAAGGAATTAAAAGATGGTCATGCAGCTGCTGTGGAGAACTAAGGGGAGTGAGGTGAGAGATGAAGCTGCAGACTGACCGACCATTCAAGACCTTATCTCCCTCTCTTCTTATTTCTTTGGAAGAAAGAATACTCTTCTAGAGCTGGTTCTAGCCACATGTCTTGTCCTAATGTATCTCAGTATAGTATAAACTATACTATATCATCTAGTATTATGAAATACTATTTGTTTTCTTGGGGTAATTTCAAAATTACCTCATCACTTAAACTGTGCTTTGGTGTGTAGGCATCAGGGGTCATCAGTATTACTGTTAATCAGCTTCCTGCCCCACCTTCTAACTCCAAGAATTACTGAGCATGTCCTCTTCATGTTGCTACTTTCCTTCCTTTCTTTTTTTTTTTTTAGTGGGCTCATGGAGTTGCATTCTAACTGCCCATAACACCCCTTCCCAACAGCACCGTGTACTCTGAGGCTGTCAGGCAACACTGGGCCAGAAAACAGACTGCTTTCCCTGGGGCTACATAGATGGCAGGGGTTGCTATACCCAGTCACAGATCCCAGATCTCTATAGAGCCAAAGAGAGGGCTTTGACCAAGGGCAGGAGTCAGACCAAAAAAAGTGAGTCAGGGATTACATGGGAATTCAGATTATATTTGCTCACATAAACTGTGCAGTCTAGCCTCCGTATTTGTAACAATGAGGACTGCTACACTTACTGTGGTATTTCTGACTAACAAATATATTACCAGATAGACACATTGCTGCTTTCTTTGTCATATTTGTTCCTCCACACTATTTGGTTTTAACGTTTTGTTTGGGTGGTAAATTCTTTATCACTTAAAATTTAAATGGAGGTACATCACTTTGGATAGCAGCTTGGAAGTATCAACTATTAAAAAAATACTTATTACTCATGGCCCAGCACCACCACTTTTAGGTTGTATACTTTAGAGTTGTGATTTTCAGAGTATGGCACTGGGACACCATCATTAGCCTCACCTGAGTACCTGTTAGAACTGTAAATGCTGGGTCTCACCCAGATCTACTATATCAGAGACTCTAAGGGTGGCACCCAGCAATCTGTGATTTTAAAAACCCACTAGCTGATTCTGATACATGCTAAAGTTTGAAAACTACTGCTCTAAATAATAACTGCATATATTGTATCAGATAACCTTTGTTGTTAAAACAGCTATTTACTTAGCTCATAGTTCTCCAGGGTGGAGCCCAGGCTGGACTCAGTTAGGCAGTTCTGATTTCTTCTGGGCTCAAGTCATTGTCAGCAGTTCCGTTGCTGGGTTAGCTGGGGGGTTGGCTGGTGAAGGATGCCCTCAGATGACACAGTTCAACTCTTTTCTGTGTGGCCTCTCTTTCTCTAACAGGTTGGCCCGGGCTTTTTGACCTGGTGGCTAGACAGAGATCCAAGAGACAGAAAGCAGAAGCATTCAAGGCCTCTTGAGGCCTAGGCTTGGAACTGGCATACTGTCTTGTCTGCTGCATTCTCTTAGCCAAATTAAGTCCAAGGTCACCCTAGATTCAAGGGGAGAGAAATGGGTTTTACTTGTTGATTGTGATCGTGGCAAAATCACATCACAACAGATGTAGGGAGGATGAGGAATTGTAGTGGATACAGGGAACATGGCCCTTTATTGCAATCTTTCACACATGTGCATACAGAAACAATACAAGAGTGTTTATTGTAGCATTTTTGATAATACCAACCATTGGAAACTATCTAAATACCCTTCAATAAGGGAATGAGCAAGTTGTGACACATTTATACCATGTGGATACTATGTATCCAGTGAAAAGATACACAAACAATATTACATATTTTTGATGGGTACACATATATGCTTATAAAAAAAAGTATTTTAGAAGGTCTGAAGTATATATACCTAACTTAACAGCAGTGATTACTACTGAGAAATGGAGAGAAGGCAAGAATCAAAATGGTGATCAGAGAGGATTTAGTTTTATCTGTTAGGGTCTCTCTCTCTTTTTTAAAAGAATACATCTATATATTCTGTGAAATTAAAAATTTTTAAATAAAATGTAAATTTTTTTGGAAGCCCATTTCAGGGTAAGTCTCTTGTCAAACAGATTGTTCCAGGTCTTTAGGGGATTTTTGTCATTAATCAAACTGCTGTGTTCTATGCACTGTGCTATGTACCAAGAGCACTCAATCCTTTGCTAAATTCCCATCATTTTAAAATCCTTCCATTTCTTACCCATATCTTCAAAGTTTCTAATGTGAAATTCCAGGGGTTTTCTTCTGCTTACATCACGGATGCCCATAGGTCTCGATAGAAAAGGGCTGTGATTGGTGGGCCTTCACTGGGTCTGGGTCTGGGCAGGTGCAGGCCTCCCAGTGACTGAATGTGTGGGCATCACCCTTCCAGGAATCATGTATCATCCCTATGCCTTTTTGCAAAACCCCTTAGAGAACTTGTTGTAAAGCTTTTATCCTTTTGAGCAGAGGACAGAGGGCCATGCGACCTGCCCATACTTGCTATAAATAACTGGATGACAGGCAGACCTTACCCAAGGTATGCCAAACCACATCTGTCCCAGAACTTTGTAACTGAAACAGGGATTCTGGTCAGTCTTTTTTGAATTCTTAGGCTGGTGGATCCTGGAGGACCAGATGGTCACCTTTTTCTTTAGACATTGAGAAACATAAAAGGCTGGCCTGCAGAGAGGAAAACGAGACAGATATGCAGAAATGAGAGGCCATTTTGCAAGACATGCAATTAGTTGGCTAGTTAATTAGGTAAACAGTTAATTAGGATAGGAGCTGTCTGAGTTCGATAGCTTGGGCTCCAGCTTTCAGCTCACCATGACTCTCAGTATACCTCCTATGTGGGGATGTCTGCAAGAATCACTTTAAACATTCCCGTAACTCCTCCATTCTTTTATTTGCTTTTTTTTCTTTCAAAATTAAGCTGAATGGGTTCCTGTTATATCTAATAAAACAATCCTTTACTATAGCACCATCACAAAGCATATTTCTACATGAAGTAGTAACCTATCTCTTAATGCCAGAGCTTTGAGATCATGACATGTGACATTCTTCTGAATGATGTTCTACATGGGAAAAATCTCTTATAAGAGGATAGCGTTGATAGTTTAAACTGTACTACTCATTTTCTCTATTTTCACACTTCTAAATAATTTAGGATAAAAAAAGAAGCCTCAAGGAAGACAAAAAGAATGTTGAACTGAATTAAAGTGAATATACAACATACCAAAATATGTGGAACACAGATAAAATAGCTCTAAGAGGGTAATTTACACACTAAATATAAGCGCTATAAATTCAGAGATGCTATATACATAAATGTCTCAATCAATAATCTAAGATTCCACCTAGAAAAAGGGCAAAATAAACCCAAAGCAGCAGAAAAAAAGGAAATAAGAGTCTCTATCAATTAAATTGAGAACAAAAAAACAAAAGAGAAAATAAATGACATAAATGTCCAGTTCTTTGAAGATCAAAAGAGTTGACACAACTTACCCAATATACCTGTAACTATTAATAAAGTTGAATTTTTAATTTAAAAACTCTGCAAAATTAAATATCCAGGGCCAGTGGTTTTACTGGAAAAGTCTACTGAACATTTAAACAATAATTAGCACCAATTCTACACAATCTCTTCCAGAAACCAGATGTGGAGGAAGACCTTCCAATTCATTTTAATGGGTAATATAATCCTAGTACCAAAACCAGATAAAGACACTACAGAAAAAGAAAATTACAGCCCAATATCCTGCATGAATATAGATGCAAAAATTCTTAACAAAATATTACCAAATAAAATTCAGCAATATATAAAAAAATTATACTCCATGACCAAGTGAGGTTTATTCCAAGGATTCATGACTGGTTTAAATATTAAAAAATCAATCAATATAATCTACCATATTAAGAAGCTAAAGAAGAAAAATCACATGATGAAAGCAATTGATGTAGAAAATTCATTTGACAAAATAGAGCACTTTTTCATAATAACTCTAAAAATAGGAACAGAGAAGAACTCGCTCAAATTGATAAACAGCATCTAAAAAAATTACAGTTAACATTACATTTAACAGGGAAAGACTGAATGCTCTCTTCCTAAGATCAAGAATAAGGCAAGTATGTTCACTTTCAATACTTATCCCACATCGTGTTGGAAATTCTAGACACAACAATAAAGCAAGAAAGGAAATAAAAGGCATACTGATTAGAAAGAGATAAAACTATCCCTAAACTGTCCTTGTTTGCAGATGACATGATTGTCTAGGTAGAAAACTCCAAAGGAATCTTAAAAAACAAGCAAGCAAACAGAAAAAGCCTCCTAGAAATAATAAATAAATTCAGCAAGGTCACAGGTTGTAAGATAAGCACACAAATACAATACCATATTCTATCAAAAAAAATCCCAAAATACTTAGGTGTAAATCTAACATCTGTAAATATATACAGGATGTGCATGTGAAAACTACACTAAAGTGATGAAAGAAATCATAGAAGATGTAAAATAACTGGGAGGCATATTATGTTCATGGATTAGAAGACTCAACATAGTAAAGATGTCAATTCTCCCCAAACTGACATATAGGTTTAATACAATTCCTACCAAAATCCCAGCAAGATTATTTTGTAAATATAGACAACTATACACTAAAATTTATATGGAAAGACTAAAATAATTTTGGAAGAGAAGAATAAAGTGATATCAATCTATTTGATTTGAAGACATATAGTAATGAAGACTGTGTGGTTCTGGCAGAGGAATAGACATATAGGTTAATGAAATAGAAGAAAGAATATAGAAATAGACACACACAAATATGTACAACTGCTTTTTTTTTTTTT
>JAQQAC010011331.1:624220-653973 GCA_029783875.1 Phataginus tricuspis | reverse complement strand
GAGACTATTTCCTTCCCCAGTGTGGGAAAGTTTTCAGCAATTATTTCTTCAAAGACACTTTCTATCCCTTTTTCTCTCTCTTCTTCCTCTGGTACTCCTATAATGCGAATATTGTTCAGTTTGGATTGGTCACAGAGTTCTCTCAATATTCTTTCATTCTTAGAGATCCTTTTTTCTCTCAGTGCCTCAGCTTCTTTGTATTCCTCTTCTCTAGTTTCTATTTCATTTATCGTCTCCTCCACCATATCCAATCTGCTTTTAATACCGTCCATTGTGTTCTTCAAGGATTGGATCTCCGACTGGAATTCATTCCTGAGTCTTGAATATCTTTCCGTACCTCCATGAGCATGTTCATGATTTTTATTTTGAAATCCCTTTCAGGGAGAGTCATAAGGTCCATATCATTTAAGTCTTTCTCAGGAGTTGTGTTTATAATTTTACTCTGGACCAGGTTCCTTTGGCATTTCATATTTGTGTGTGGAGCCCTCTAGTGCCCAGAAGCTCTACTCTCTGGAGATGCTCAGCCCCTGAAGCAATTTCAGGGATTGTAGGGGAGGGGTATTGGTGCCTCGGGGGAGGAAAGGGCTGTTTCCTGGTTCCTGGCTGCTATGCCCGTCTCCACTGTCTGAACCAGTGGGCTGAGCACACAGGTATAAGCCTCTGTGCTTTGCCTTTTTAGTTGTTGTTGACAGATCCTCCCTCTGGCTGGCCCAACACCAGGGAAGGGCTTCCAGGTTTGCAAGCCTGGTGGGGCTGGCCAGGCGAAAGGTGCACTAGTCTGCCTGTCACAGAAGGGGTTCCTGGAGCCGTGCAGGCAGCCAGGGAGCTGGCACACCTCAAGATCAGAAAACTCCCAATCTGCTGGGCAGAGTACACCCGGATAATCCTGTCCACCTGTCCTTTCTCCCGAGCAGCAAGCTCCTTGCAGTCCTTGCCCCCTCAGCAGGCCTCCTTCCAAGGTCCTCCCTGCCAGGAAGTCTCTCAGACTGCCTGCCCCTCCCCTGTCCCAGAGCAGCTGGGTATGGATCCCTGATCTCACAGGCAGCCGGGATCTTAGTCTCTCCAGGAGCTCCGCCTGTCTTAGCTTTCCAAGCTCCTAATTACAAGAGTATCATGCAGGCACCATGAAATGTAAGTTTGTGCTCCCAGAGCAGATCTCCAGAGTTAGGTATTCAGCAGTCCCTGTTCTCCACTCCATCTCTGCTCTGTTCCTGTTTCTCCTGCCGGTGAGCTGGGGTGGGGGAGGGGCTTGGATCCCGCAGGACCACAGCTTTAGTACATTACCGTTTTCTGTGAGGGCTGCTCTTGTCTCCAGGTGTATGCAGTTTATTGTAGTTCTCTTTCCTGTTGCTCTTTCAATAGTAGTTGTAGTAGCTTTATTTTCATATTATATGCGGTTTTAGGAGGAAGCCTCTGTCTCACCTCTCACACCGCCATCTTTAATCTCCCACCCTTCTCTATTGTTTTTATAAGATTTTGTGCCAAATAGAAAACTTGAAATGTGTATCATTAATATGGTAGCTTGTACTTTGTGTACATTTTGACTTATTTACCTTGCAACCCCGTATCCAAACGTGGCAAAGAGCCTGTAAATGGCTGCATGAAATCTACATATTCCTTTAAATCCATAACTTATATTTATTGCTGTTATACAAATTGGGTTAAAGAGTCTTTTTCATCCGAATTTCATCATGCTGTGTTTATCAGCAGTATGACCTCCTTCTCTGGTAGGAACCGAAACTAGAAAAGCAAAAGGAGCCTGGGCTCCAAGCAGCCAGCAGTTCCTATCGATACAATAGTGAAGCCCGGTTCTCTCTGGCACACCACCTCGTTTTTCATCTCTCATGGAAGGCTGGAAAGTGGATTATCTGGAGAGCCCCAGGGCGCCTAACCCATTAGGGAGGCTGAAGTCTGCCAACCCTGGCAGATCAGGTCACTGTCTTCTCTAAGGCTATTAAGAAAGGGCACTTGGAAGCTTTCCCTGGAAGAAGTGAGTGTTCGGGGTGACTCTCATCTGCTTGCTTTCCCAGGAATCAAAATGTCCCTCTGGATTTTCCTACTGGTATAGAAATCTGACTTTATAGTCTCTAAGACTCTAAACTCAAATGTCAATAGACATTTTTTCAAGGGATGAAGTCTCTAAACTCAAAATGGATTAAAGACCTAAATGTAAGACCTGTATTTACTTATGTGCTATGCTTTGCTCTAAAGATTGAGAAATGCTCTAGAATAAAAGCAAAAGTATGGTAAGACCAAAAAATAAAATAAAATAAAAGTTAAATGGCATAAAACAAGGATTGGGAAGGTGGGTAAGAGGGGAGAATTTTTCATTTAAAGTCTGGCAGAAGAAAGTTATAATAAAGAATAAAAATCCTGATGGCCAGAGTAAATAGCAAAACCAAAGCATTTGTAAACTAGCACAGGTCCTGTTTCTGAGGTTTCAGAGGTCAAGGGTGAGCTGCAAAATGTCTGCGGCTAGAGTCCTGAGCAACGTATACAGCACGCCCGAGAGGGCCTTTCCCACTGGCGTTAGGTGGTTAAAAATCTTCCAGGGAGGGGAAGTGATGTCTGTCTTCAATGCACTCCTGTATCACTTACACTCAATCTGCCATGTAATCATATCCTATTATTATTTTTAAATGTGTGTGCACTGCTTCCTCTAAATTCTAGACTCCTGGAGAGCAAAGAGTCTATTTTGTGTTTTTTCTTTATTGTCCTACAATCCCCAACTTATAGTCCCTAAGATAATATGCATCCTTAAATGGAAATGGAATTTAATTTTTGGTCCTTTAGACCAAATCATGTATAATCTTCATTTCCATATATTCTCTAGTTACTAGAAGACAATATGGAAGCCCTTTCCGTGCTTATGAGAACGTCAGCAGAACAGGAGGTTAGAATAATAGAGAATTATATCCAGAGGTGCAAGAGAGAACGCAAGGTAGAAATGGAAGACATTCCAGATTTGAGCTTTCAAGTAGAGGATTACCAATTGAAGAGATGTTAGCAATTTTGCCAGGATTTGAGGCTAGAAACACTTCATCGAGGCACACTTTCTTTACATTTACTGAATTATTCTTCCTTAATTGCTTGGAAAGGTGCTAAGGCAGACAATCCTGGAGTTCTCAAAGGGAGTGAAAACGTAACAGGAAGACAAAGCATAGGAATGGCAGTCTTCAAGCTGAGTAAGTGATCATTTTCCAGCTGGGTTCTGAGAGGCAGATAGACTAGGTCTCCCTATGACGCTACCACCCATCAAAATGAAAGACTCTATCTACTGCGTGGGTGCCGGTTTGCATTTCTACTATGCTGATCACTGGGCTTTTAGTAATAATTCTTAACTTTTTTTTGACAGTGACAGGGCTCATTTCAGATAATGTCCTTTGGCAAATTGTTTTACTATAAAATAAGTAATGAAAAGATATAATGTGCTCATGGATTGGAAAAATTAATATTGTTAAAATGTCCATACTACCCAAAGCAGACTATAGGTTCAGTGCAATCCCTATTAAAATACCAATGGCATTTTTCACAAACTAGAACAAATAACCCTAAATATTTATATGAACAAAAGACCCAGAATATCCAAAGCAATTTTTGAGAAAAAACAAAGCTGGAGACATTATACTCCCTGATTTCAAACTTCTGTACAAAGCTACAGCAATATAATCAGTATGGCACTGGCACAAAAACAGACACATAGACCAATGGAACAGAGAGCCCAGAAGTAAACCCATGTTTATATGGTCAATTAATCTAAGACATAAGAGGCAAGAATATACAATAAGTAAAAGACAGTCTCTGTAGTAAATGGTGATGGGAACTCCAGACAGCTATATACAAAAGAATGAAACTGGACCACTTTCTTACACCATACACAAAAATAAACTAAAAATGGATCAAAGACCTAAATAAGACCTGATATCATAAAACTCTTAAGAGAAAACCTAGGCAGTAAACTCTTGAAGGTCAGCACTGGCAATTTTTTTCTGGATGTCTCCCCAGGCAAGGCGAACAAAAGCAGAACCAAACGAGTGGGGCTCCATCGGACGAAAGAGGTTCTGCCAGCAAAGGACGCCATCAAGGCAAAAAGGCGACCTACTGAACGGGAGACTGTAGCTGCAAATGCCGCATCCAATAGGGGTTAGTGCCCAAAATATATACAGAATTCATATGACTTGACACCCACATACAAATAACCCAATTGAAAAATGAGCAGAGGACCTGCATAGACATTTTTCCCGAGGACACACAGATGGCCAACAGACACATGAAAAGATGCTCAACATCACTCATCATCAGGGACATGCAAATCAAAACCACAATGAGGTGTCATCTCACACCAGTCATAATAGCTGGTATCAAGAAGATAAAAAATAAGTGTTGGCAAGGATGAGGAGAAAAGGGAACAGTCCTGCACTGTTGGTGGGAATGTAAATTGGTTCTGCTACTATGAAAAAGTGTGGAGTTTCCTCAAAAAATTAAAAATAGAAATACAATATGACCCAGTAATTACACTTCTGGGTATTTGAAGAAAACAAAAACACTAATTTGAAAGGATGTCTGTACCCCTGTTTATTGCAACATTAGCTACAATAGCCAAGCTATGGAAGCAATCTAAGTACACGCACACAGAGGAATATTATTCAGCTGTAAAAAGGGTGAAGGGGATAAAGAGGTGTGTACTTCCAGTTATAAAATAAGTCACAGGGACAAGTACAGCATAGAGAATACAGTCAGCAACATTGTAACATCTTTGTATGGTGACAGATGGTAACTATACTTATCATGGTAAGTATTTTGCAATGTATATAGTTGTCATCGTGTATATCTGAAATTAATATTGCATCAACTATATTTCAATAAAAAAGTTTGATGTAAAAAAAACCCCTAAAACCCGTGGTTTTCACAGAGGCGACAGGCTTGTGACATGGTATGGGTGTGGGTACTGGTACCAATGCAGGATGAAGCCAGCTCACCAAAACCTGGCTCATCAGAAGGCTACAGGGTTATATTATTTCATTGCAGGGAGCTGGGAATTTAATGTTTGATTTATAAGCCTAAGCAACAGGAATTCCACTGGATAGGCAACGTTCCAAATCCTGAGCGTCTCCCGAGTTGAAGACAGATCAAGACTCACCATCACAAAGCGTGCTTCCCTCTTATCCCCCACCCCCAAGCAGCACCCATCTGGAGGAGCCGACACTCCAGGCCTCTGGGCCAGCCAGGCCCAGATGGCCCCTTGGGAGACCTGTTCCTCAGCCACATGCACAAAGGGCTTCTACCTTTCCTGTCACCAGCTTTCCTCTGGAGACAACAGATTCCACAGTGGTTTTGTCCAGCGGCTCCCCAAGCATGGACGAGGGCTGAACTGCCTGCACTCACATCTGCTGCAAGGCCTCCAAGCAGTGCTCCTTCTGTCCACTTCTACTTGGCTACACGTCCCAGTGCAGTTCAAACGGAGCAACAGAAACTTATTTTCACCGGCCAGGGTTTGGCTTAAAAATGAAATCTGAATCAATTATTTACTTTGAAACATTCTTCTCCTCCAGTGCACAGGTGATTAACGATTCCAGAATTGTCCCTCGAGCATTTGTCTTGGTCATTTGTCCAATCAAATATATTTCCAATGTGTATTATGTGTGGGGGTCCCCTTGCAATGCAAGGAATGGCCTCCAGAGGAATGGTACTGGGGGTTTTCATTTCAAAAAGAGGTTACTTTCAGTGTCCCATAGGGTCCAAAGGCTCAGGGCTGAGGAGCAAGGGCATTCTAGGAGTGGGCATGGCGGGGGGCACCCTACGCATTGTATTTGCTTCTCAGCCTTGTGAGGAGGGGCACAAGCACGTGAGGAGGCAAACTACCTCCTTTAAAGATGAAGAAATTGCTGTTCAAATAGTAAAATTAACCCAGCAGGGTTCAAAGCTTACCCATATAGTTTCCAAGCCCCGCACAGTACCGTCTGCCCATGAGAGACCAACTGGATGGGGTTGAACTCAACTAGCTGAATGACCTTGGGCAAGCCACTGAACCTCTCTAGGCCTTGACGATCATAACCTCCTCCTGGCTCTGAATCAGCATTTCAGTTAGGGCATCAGCCTTGGCAGACCCTGATAAGGCCTTGACTTGCCTCTTTGTTCCCCATGGCCTTGGTAACAGATGAAAATAAAATTCTCACAGGCAGCAGGAACGAGTTTTATCCTCCCAAGTCGACGCCCATTTGTCAGAAAGTTGGCAAAAGCTACATTTGTATTAGTGAGCCCTCAACATAGCTTCATTCATTGTTTGACACACAAAATTTATGACACATCTGGAGAATGCAGCTCTGAAAACTCTCCATGTCAAAAAGTATATATAATGGAAGGAACACTTCTTACACTGCCTGACATTTATAATTTCTTTCCAAGCCTCTGTCATCAATTCGGGAAATGATGGTTCTGAGCACCCCAGTGCTGTTTTGATTGGAGAATTCATATTTTTATCTGCACGTATATCTGAGTGTAGATTTAAAAAAAAAATCACATCTACAAATAGCGTTGACAAGTTAAAAAATGGTTAACACACACTCAAATATTTGTTCAAGTATAACAGACATTTCTTTTCCTGGAGAAGTCTCAAAGTATTAAACTCTGGAGGATACATACCCGCACACACAGAAAATCAGATTTAGTTTCCGCTAAGGGTATCTTTAGGAGCAGGAAGTAGGGGGCTTCTTCTCTTCAATGGTGGTCTCAAGAAATTCACAATGTACTCACAAAGTGCTTTTCTTTTTGCCTTAATAAGAGATTGCAGAACTCTCGTGACACATTTAAACATTCTTGGAAGATGCTTATAGGCTTACCTGGTATCCTTTCTTCCTGGAGTTCCACAATGTTTTCCTCTGAGCAAGTAAACATTTCTAGCTACTCATTCTGAAATCTAGGCCTGCTAGGTTTTAACAATGCAATTTATGGAGTATGAATCTCAAATTCTCTGCACTTCCTGGCGTTCTAAATGGTGACTGCATCAGCTTCCAGCCTCAGTGTGTCCACTCAAGAATCCTCATCTCTCCGCCCTGACCTCACTGTGTGACGTGTTCAGAGAATATCACACTGCGTCAGACCCAAGGTGTGTGCGGTGTGGAGACAGGGTGTCCTCCCTTTTCTATTCATAAGAAAGATCAGGTAATGACAGTTCTTCGAATTGGCATGTCTCGTTGATTTACTGATTTCTTCTGACCCCTGGAACCCAGGGAGGAAGTAGGCATTAAGCCATTTGGTCATTTGTGGTCGACGTAAGCCACAGGCTGACTCAACCTACATCTGTCGACTCCAGATCTCCCAACAGCACCTGCTGTTTCATCTGTTATGTCTAGTAGGTGCTTTTCTTCTGCTGTAAAATGTCCAAAACAAGTGGAAGAATCCAGACAGGGCTTTGGAGTCCCATGGGGCTAAGCTGATGAGATGTACTGGCAGGAAGCTGGACCCCACTACTTGTAAGCTGTGGGACTGTGAGTAGGTCCACTCAGCTTCCCTGAACCCGTTTGTTTGTAAAACGAGGCAGAGAAGCTGAGATAACTCTTGTAAGGCGCTTATTACAGGTTGTGGCATACAGTCTCTGAGAACAGCATCAGTGACCATCATCAACATTTAGGGCAGAGTGTTGTCTCGGCTTCACCGAGTTGGATATAAAACCCCCGTGTGGTGGTCTCTGGAGCACACGTGGAAGTTGAGGACAGGAGCAGTTTAACGGTTATCAAGCATGCCCTAAGTGCTGTGTTACATACTTTATTACATGGGTTATACACTCGAGTCCTGTAGTAACCTATGAGCTAGGTGCTAATCTCGTTCCCATTTCACAGGTGAAGAATCTCAGATTTAGGGACTTGACAGGCTAGGTGGCTAGAGAAGGTAAAGCCAGATCTGGCTCCCAAAGTGAAAGACTGCTGGGTTTAGGAAGGGCCTCTATGACCAGAGGGAGGCAGAGAGGCACTTTTCTGTCTAGCTGAGGACCAGCAGGGGTAAGCCTAGGGGTGGTGCGCATGTGGGAAGGTTGAGGACCAGAGTGCTTACTTGCCTTGAGCAAAGGGGCAGCCCTTTTAGAAACGGGAACTAGAAGCCCAGCCCAGGCTTCCTCCCATGTGGGTTCTTGGACTCACACCCTTTCTTTCGGTGGAGACAAAATACCTGACCAAGGGCTTGGAAGAACGGCTATAGAGACATTTAATACTTTTCAACGCAAATATAATCTGTGCACCCAAATGAGTTTTCACTTATTTCTATTTAGGTTTTTCATGAAAATGTCCTTCCACCCCTGTGGTACAAGTCTGGCCAACTAATATTGTTTGTAATCTAGTTTTGTTTGCTTCACGTCGTCAAGAGTGACCCATGGTATTTTCAGTTTCCAGATCCAAGAAAATGAAGATGTATTAGAATTCAGAACTCAACACAAGTTAGAAGGCCAAAAACCAAGTCACAAGAGCCTTTAGAGCAATGCTCGCAAGTGGAATCCCACTGCTGGGAGGAGCAGATCGGGCGCACCAGCCCCTCTGCCGGCGTGGGCGCGTGCCGCTGCTAAGGACTGACCCCAAATCCCCAAACCCGGAAAACCACTGCCAGAGGCTGTGTGTATGTGCAGACATATAATAACACACCGTGGAGAAAGGCTTTTGGAAAGGGTCTTTCCTGCTTTGTTCTAACTTAACAGACCAAGGGGATGCTACCCTGAGTGCTTTTGAGGGGTAACACAGGAAACCCAGCCTTCCCCTGGACGCTGGGATGTTGTTTTGTTTTAAGAAATTTCGTGAGGGAAGGCAAGTCGATCACGTGATCAAAAGTTCACAAAGGAGAAACATACAAACGACAGGACCACCGAATCTAGAAAATGTCCCACAATGTGCATTTTATTCCATATCGTTATACAATGTTTACATATAGTTATAACTCTTTAAGAAAATGTTTTTTTCTTTACCAATTGTACGTAGTGCCCAAATCTTTCACTTTAACATGGAGAAACAAAAAGAGTGGAAATCCCTCAAACGCTGTCCTATGAGCTGTAATGAGTTGCAAGTGTGCCAATTAGAAAGAAATAGTCTTAAAAGAGCAGCGTGGCTAACCAACCCTTGGCTTTAGTGGATTCAGGCATAAAGGATTCATAGTCTCATCTCATAGTAAAACTCAAGACAAAATAAATTAGTGTCGGACAGAATTCTAAATCGTACAAAATTGAATGAAAGATCACAGTGGGACCATTTGTTTAAAGTAGCACCAATCCACACCTGACTGTGTTCCCAACATTATCCTTCCTATTGAATATACTGTTGGCACTTTGAATGGAAACCTTTGTTTTAGTGACGATTTCTAGACTGATCAAGCATAACTGTGTTGCTAAACTCTCTACAAAGTGTGGCAACATCAACCTGGGAAATGGCACATTTAGATCACGATCACTCTGACACAGGCTTGCCTCTGTGTGTGTGTGTTTTTCCCACTCCCTGGTCTAAGCTGGTATTTGTGGATGTTTCTGTGACAGTGGTAAAAGTAAATAAAAATGCATTTTAAGGGTTTCATGGTAAGCATGGTGTTTAAAAACAAAACAAAACAAAACCCAACAAAAACAACATGAAAGAATGTGGTCGCAGCTAAGGAGGTTTTCACATGTTGTTTAACTCCAGTAAAGTCTGATCCAGCATCTGATGCATACTAAGGTTTTCTTCTTTGGCATGAGCCACTTTCTCTGCGGTGGGATTAGAAAATTAAGTCATAAATAGCTACCCTTTGGACACAATGATGGATTGTACATCTAGGCAAGCAAACATCAATCACAAACACAAGATGCGATGACTAGGACCAGGCATGCATGTAAGATGTTACTCATTTCCAGACAAGGACCTACGAAGGGGGAAGACGTCTCTGACCCAAAGGAACTACAGGCACAGCAGGTTTTCACACAGTGGCCAGGTGAACCTTCCCCAACAGTCCACTCTGGGAATAAAATGCAGGTGGGGTTTGGTAAAGGTTCCCTGGTTGTGTGCCATGGGAACAGACAGAGGTGCTTGCAGCACTGAAGTTAATAACAGTAGACACTTCTGAGTTACACGCAGTTAAAGGTCTGCGAGTTGTGCTGTAACACAATCTCACAGAAAACAAAGATGATGTAAATACTTTTCCTGATGTTTTAAATGATTTATTTTTGTTGCTCATTAAAAAAATTATCAACATGTTTCATGCACACTTCAGTAGGACATTCTCTTACTATTCTTACAGTGTTCTATTTATTATTAGCATGACATTCTCACCAGATTCCAACAACAGCATTAGACTGAATAAAAGCATACCTTTCAGATAATCAGGGACTTCTGACATGAGCTCCTGTTTTCAAAAGCTATTTTGCCCAAGCATAGGTACATTTAATCATATTTCAAACACTATACCAGATATTAAGAAGTTTGGAATATGAATATGCAATATATATATTATATACTATATCTCATATATAATATATATAGTTATACACACCCCTCTGCTTTGGTTTCCTAACTTAAAGTAGGACCAGTCCTCTGTAGATAGAAAACATTTTTTGGTCCTCATTTGGTATCAGTTCAAACAAGAGGACCTACTATTGCAAAGAGAAGTGCTGAATTGACTTATTAAAGTTTTACCCAGATACATATATGCAATTTTACCATAAAAGCAGTTTTGGGATTAAAGAGAACTTAATTATTCCAGACAGTACAGGAAAAGGCAGGGAAGGCCAGCCTTTCAGCTGATTCCTTACATGTACAATTCTGCAGATAGCAACTGTTTTCAACCCTATTAGTTGAAGGTATGACAGTCTTAGATTTTCTGCCCATGGGCTCCACTCCTAGAAATTCAGCCTAAGTTCTTTCCCACTTAAGTTTAGTCCTCATTCAGGGCCAGCTTTAGTTGGTTAGTTAGACGGCGGTTTTGCTCAAGTTGCTGGTAGAGTTGATCTGTACAGGTCAGCAAGCAGGTTAGCAGAAGAGAAGAGGCAGAAGGAAGAGAGGTTAGCTAGACTTGGTGAGAGGGAGTTGACAGAGAACAGAGATACCTCAGGTACCGGTCACTTGCTGAACAGTTTACCCTTACCCGGTGGTCCCCCATCCTGTGCCCGGGAAGGGTGGATGGTAAAGGCCTGGCAGGCTTGCAAAGAGCCAGGATTTCCCTCTTGGTGAGGAAGGGAGCAACAGGGTACACGCCGGAGAGAGAACACGATCCTTCCGCACCGCACTAACACCACTAATGCCACGGTGTGAAATGAGCCCCATGCAGTTTCTGGCAACAGCTTGAGGCAGGGCTGGAGGAAAGCCCAGATCACAACCACTCCTTGCGATGACTCAGAGGGGATCCTGCCGTGGAACCTCAGCCTGCCCACTTCTGCCCACCTGTTCTGGGAACCCCTTTCACCTGCACTCCTGGGCCTGTCTTTCCTTTTGGGCAACACCGAGAGAGGGCTAGTGCCACTGCCTTAACATTTTTTTGAAATGCAGAACTAAGCTACCTGTCTCTCCCCAATTGATTCAGAGTGCAATTCAGAGAGCAAATTCTGACCTCTCAGTCAGCTCTGACACAGGGTGTGTGTTACCCTACTCAAACAGCAAAAGAACACACGCTTATTTATCTTATTTCTTGAAGAGGATGGCATTCATGTTTGGCGCTAAATAAGTACATCTAAAATGAACAAAATCTCAAACACCCACACAGAGACCAGTGTGATACAAATCTCACACACTGGCAGGTGATCTGCTCGCGTGGCAAGGAGGCCAACCACAGGGGTCAGTCTGTATCTGATGGTCCAGGGACGCCCGACGACAAGAACACGGCACTTACCATGAGAAGCTGGAAGGTACAGGATTGTTTCAAATGACGGCACAACCTGGATCCAGAAACTTAACTAAATCATCTTAAGCTGACAATCCTACCCCCAGGGAAAATGAAAATATCCAGTCTCCAGTCCACAGGTCTGTGGGAAAATTGATCGATTCTTACTTAACTTTCTCTTATAAGTGATAGATGGGTGGAGATGCTACATTCATCATGCTTCCTAGCTTAGAATATCTGTCACCTTGTCTTCTTTGCTCATCCATATTTCCTTAATATTCAAAACTCTGGTCAAACATCACCCCCTTCAGGTAGCTCCCAGTCACAGTTATTCTCTCTTCCTTGTTTACTCTAAAATATACACCATCTGCTGGTTCAGACTTGCTTCATTCATCCACCTTCCCACAAGATGGCCAGCTCACTGGGAACATCTCCAGTCCACCTCGTCACCACACCTGCCCCCACCTCCCACAGGGCCCTGCAGATGGCAGATGCTTGAGGGTTGCAAAATCTAAACCCACCAGTACATTCACACTATCACACGGGCAGGCAGGATGTCTCACTTTGCTGAGTCAATGTTTGGCCAAGCTGGAAATGGAATAACTTAGGAGAAATCCTAGAGAATCTAGAGGATCGATGTGAATTCCACTTACATGACAGCTCTTCCCACCACATACTTCTTTGGAACTGTTCCACCTCAGCTGCCACGCAGCTTGTAAGCCAGGGTGGCCCGGGGGCAGGCATCAGAAATGGTTACACATTTGGAAGTATTTTCCCCTCGTATTCTGAAGATGTGCCTTTGGAACATCTGCTTAGCAAAACTTTAGACTTGCTATTTTGTCTACGCAGGAAGCAGGACTACTCAGAAAAAGGCCTACTGCTACTCTGAATTTGGAAGAGGACAAGGTAGGAATCAGTCGAAAGCAGGCCCAAGGAGCCTTAGAAAAATAAAAACATTAAACTACAGAAGTCTTTATACTCTCAAGGAATAAACTGTCCAGATTCTAAATTAAAAAAAAATCTACTATACCACCACTAAAATACTTTTTCACAATCCTACTCTGAAGTCATTGTAGAGTGACATTATCTTCAGTCTGTCCAAATTTATTTGAATATAGCGGTCATATCAACTCTCTGAGGCTAACAAAAATGACACATAAACAGGTAAGATCACCCATACTTAAAACACAGGAGAAATATAGCCAGATTGTTGAGGACAGAGAAATGTTGGGAATTAAAAATAAAAGTCCACATCATTTTAAGTTCTGATTTTGCAATGTTTTCTTTTTTTAATTCATTTAATTGCTGTTTTTAAAGTGAGACAGTGAAGCCCAAATAAAATTTAACTATATTCTGAACAATTTCCACCAACTACTTTTTTAGGAGTAAAAAAAATCAACTCTAATGGCTTCACTAAAAAACATCTGCATATGAAAAAAAATTGGTATTATCACAGAGATTAGGTACAACCCTTCCTAAAGAATACACGATATGCTTAAGAGCACAAAAATAAATCTCAGTTTGAATATAATCATATTTAGAAAACCTAAGATGACATTTCGTGATCGAAATGAAGGTGGCTGAGTAATGAATATACTTTACAAAAACCTTTAACTGTTCTTCGTGTTGTAAAAGGATGACCAACAATAACCTCAACTTACACTGTTTGAATCCAAGTTCTTTTTCTTCTTTTCCAGTACGTAAACTCCTTTCAGGGTGGGATGACTATGGAGACTTCCCCCTGGGCCTTCATTAGCTAGCCATGCCCTCCCAGGCAGGGCCGTCTACTGTCAACACGGAGGGCTCACTGCACCCCACACTGGACCTCAGGCCGAGGAAGACGTGGCCCAACGAGGATCTCCTGACTCCAGCAAGCAATGTCCCCGTGTAGGGGTTCCCAGCCCGGACTACATACCAGAATCATCACAGTCTCTAAAAAATACAAATGCCCAGACCTTTGGAAACCAAGACCCTGAGATGGACCCAGGCATGTGTATTTTTTAAAGGTTCTACGAGGAACCAGTGCTTTAGAAACCCTTGGTGTTACTATATATAATGTTGAGGATGGACAAAAAGAAAGGAAAAAAAAAAGCAGCAGCGAAAAATTAACCCTCATATGCATAAAGCAGATTTGTAGTTTTATTCAGTGTTGAAACTAAAATGTCAATAAATAAGAAGTAAAAAGAATAGCAAACAGAAATAGCTTACACAGTGTTTATTTTACACTGAAACGAAGCGCTTCTGTACAGTAGAAAGCAGTGTGTGCCTGGCCCCAAGGCAGGATGCTAAAAGAAAGAACGAGGGTCAGCTGGAGAACAGACCAACTGCAGAGCTCAGAGAGGCGGGACATCCAGCTTGATGAAGGGGTCTTGGGAGAAGTGAAGCAAAGAAACTTATCTGCGTGAAGAGAAAAGGTGGGAGAAAGAGAAAAAAGTGGCGCAATGGAAAAACGGAAAAGCAACTAGCAGATGAGGAGCAATTGGAACACAGGGAAGCAGCAGACATGCAAAGCCGCTGCCAGCCGCCCCTGCGGGAGGACGTCTGCCCTCGCCCACCAGGGCCTGGCCACAGGCCCGCACACGCCCCCTCTGGGTGAGGGTCTGTTTGAAGAAGACCCACAGACAGAATTCAAGGACAAATTTGAAGCTAACCCAACTTTCACAGCATTTAATCAACTTGCCGCTGAAAGTTTTCCCTATAGAATCCCCACATTTTATCACTGAAAAGACTTGAGACAGTTGAGCTGGTTCACCCCCTCATTTACAAATGAGGAGCCAATGGAATGTTCTCTAGTTTCCATGGTGACAGCCACGTCTCTAGGGGCGATGTGGAGATTCTATAATCTGTAAGGCAGCAGGCACAGGCCACACTGTTCAAGCTGCCGTTTTTCTGCATGGGTAAAGGAATGATAGGTGGGCCTGGAAAATGAAATTTCCAGTTAATATGGGATCTAGTACCATATTATTGAATGAGGAGAACTGCCTGTGAAACATTCCAGGTTAGTATTTAATGAGGTAGGGCCAGTTTAATGTTTAGGTTTGGTTAGCAGAACGTAAACAGGCTGTGTGTGCTCAAAGTTCTCACGAGAATAAGACCATCTACTCCAAGTCTTACTGCCTCACAGTGGTTCAAGGGGAACATTTAACTCCCAAACATCGGACCATCAGTGTTTTGTTTCCCATTTGACACAGGTTGTGGTGTTCACTGTGAATATTTTAATTCCTCTCGTATAAACACAGGAAATTAAAGGCTTGGTTACTTGGCCGAGGGTTTCTCTCTCTAGAATTCTTAAACGTGAGGACAAGAGGACCGTCCACAGCACCGCTCTTCAGGCTGCACTTGATCGATTTCCCTTCCCGCAGACCCTCAGTAACCTGACAATTCAGGGTTCCTTAAATTTATATCTCTTTTATGACTATGATCATATTGCACTTAACTGAATCTCAGGAAACCTGTTTTTGATATTTTTTGGAAGTTCCTGCATAATCACATGGCCTTTTAGCTCTACTCGAGCCCTGTTTAATTTCCTAAAAGAATAGCGCTCAAGTCATTCATATTTCAATTCGTTACTTGGGGGGAGGAATCTAGCCCAGAGATCTTGAAATAAGTTATTTCTATAGATAGTCTTAATCTGCTTGGCTTTATATTAGTAGAATGTGAAAAAACAATGTCCTAGATTATGCGAAGAGAGGGAACAGAAAGGTGTAAAGCTGGAGATTCTGGAGGTGCAGAGAAAGCGGTGGTGAGTTTGTCATATTAGAATGAGGGCGCGGATGTGAGCAGGCAGGGCGGATGGACATTTACATGGAAGTCATGTCGTTGAGAGCGTGGTCCAGCTCCTCGCTGATGGCTTTGTACTTCAGTTTCTGAGCGTACAGCTCGTCTATGACCAGGAAGTGGGAGGCAGAGATGCAAGGACATGGAGTGATCGAGAGATGGAGGGTGAGTGAGGGTGGCACGGACACCATCCCGACACAGCAGCGAGAAAGGGCAATGCGTGAAGGAATTGGCGCCGCAGCAGGTGGCCAAGGCAGGACGCGTGTGTTTTGTTTTTAAATGAATTGAAAGAAAAACAAAAAGAACAAAACCCATTAGAAAATAAAACAGGAAAGACTCAAAATGAAAATCATAACAAATATGGTAGGTATATCAGTAAACCCTATTAAACCCTAAACAAAACCACAGAGGGCTGTCTGCTGGGTGGGTAACAGAACATGTTTCTTTTGTAGAGCTGTGTTTTAATTACATGGGAGTAGTCAGCCACCTGCAACTAGAAGCAGTAGAAAAAATATCCAAGCGCAGTGTTTTGGAAGAACAATTTGTGACCACAGTCCGTAAACCTTATCTGGCTCTGCATTCAAACCACTGACTTCCTGACCAAACTGGACCACTGGGTTATCGACTTCTCAGTGCCATGTACACCACTCCTTGTGGTCTTCCTACTCAGGCTGCCCTGTTCCTGGTCCAGGAGGCTTGAAAAGTGAGGAGAGTTGCACTTCTCAAGGTATTGTGCCAAGCCTGCAATTTGCTTTTTGTAAGGATGAAGGTTTCATACCTTGCTGTACTCTGGCAGGTTGTTCTGCAACCATTTGTCTTTCTCTCTTCTCCACTAGCTTGGTTATCCTGCATATCACCCTCCAGTCCCCCTTCTCTAGCCCTTTCTGCCTTTGATGAACATATTTTATGAATTTCTTTCTTTCTTTTTCACAGCTGCCCCTTCACAAGCCTCAGGGCTCAACATTCCGGATTTCTGTGAGACAAAGTGGGTATTACCAAAACAAAACCTAAATATCTTAGAGGAGAAATGCTTAAGTATAATCTCAAAATGCAGTGCTGTGTTATCCTCCATCCCCATTCAGGATATGGAGCGTTTGCCAAGATACTTCATGACCAAAAAAACACCACCCACTGGGTTCACACTTGGAAGATGGGCTGTGTCTAAAAACGAATCCCTATCATTCTGACAATTAGGAGGTATCAGTAAACAGAAAATACACTAGAGCCAATTTTCATCTACAACCACGTCTCCTGCAATGAAAACCAAACCTGCCACGCTTCTCGAGAGTGTGAGGTGAGCCGGATGGCATTTGCTGTGGCTAACAGTCACCTGGTGAGCAGAGGACTCAGATCCAAGTGTTAAGAGCTAGAGAATGAAAACCCCAAAGGACAGACAGGAAGAATGCGCAAGAGCAAAGTAGTGTATCAAGGATGATGCGCTTGGACTGGAAAATCACTTTGCCAGGTCACTATTCAACCTTAAGGACTAAATTAAAAACCAAACTTAAGATCTTACCTTCTAAGTCATCAATGCTTTTCTCCAATTTAGTTACGGACCTCTCTGCAAACTCCGCCCGAGTCTCGGCCTGTGTAATAATTTGATTTATTTCAGTCAAAACTGTGAAGTTCTACATTTCTAGTGGGTACACATTAGGGAAAGCGGAGAATGAAACTCAAGTAAAGCACCCGTGAAATGATCTGAAACTACGTCTCAGGCACCCCAGTAAGAGGCGGCAGCCAGCACAGCATGTTAACTCCAAGACCACCTCTGACTGTTCCTCACTTGGACCATCGTGACTTTAAAATGAAAACACCCTGACCAGCTTTGTAAAGATGAATTCATTTAAAATCCAGTTGGCTTTGTCTAAAACACTCATGACATTACCTCCTTCAGCTTGTCAGAAAGGACCTTGATTTCTTCCTCATATTTGTCTTCCTTCTGCGAGTACTGTAATTAGAAAGAGTGTTCCAGATGTCAGGCCTCAGTTCACTCTATACTCGGGTCTTCTGACACAAGGAAAGCGCCAGCCCAGCCAACAGATGTTGAGGATTTCTTAGGAGTAATGGAGCCTCGGATATCACATGGCATATGACAATACAGTCTCTGTTTTCTTGCCTATTGTTTTACATGGGGTACGAATAAGATAACTCAGCCGCTTGGCACTTGGTTTCAATTAAATTGTTACAGATGACTCACCTACTCAACATAAATATATTCTCTATTAAAAAAGGAATGTTGTCCAGTAACCATCAGAAAATCATCTCAAAATGATGCCCTCTGCTAAAATGCCTAGTGGACTGACTACTGCTTCCCTTTACGGGGCCTCAGGAGAGAAGAAGTGGGTCTCTTTTGAGCAGCTCCTAAAAGGTGCCTTTGCCCCCACACCGTGCTCCTGGCCTACCTTCTCAGCCTGAGCCTCCAGTGACTTCAAGTTGTTCGTCACAGTTTTCAATTCTTCTTCAAGCTCGGCACATTTGCTAATTTTTTCGATCAGAGGCAGAAAGGTTGGGAGACAAGCCAAAGGAAGGAGGAGAGAAAAAGGAGAGGGGTGGGAAAAAATGAAAACCAGGTCCTAGAGAACAATGGGCTGCCTTAAAGTAGCCAAATGATCAGTTTCACCCTCAGTTTCACCAAGGACACTGCCTCCCAACCTCGCAACAGCAGAAAGGCAGGGTGACAAAATCCAACAACTCTGAAGTGACAATTTGGCTTCTTTTTTGGCTGCACCAAAGAGCATTTATGAAGGAAAAACAAAGGAGTGTAAAGGACCCAAAGAAAGCGCTTAAAGCAAGATATAAGACAGCAGAGGGTGTAGTGAGGGTGCGATTGTTATACCAAACGAACCAGTAGACGTTGGAAGCTTAAAGATGTCTGGGTTGCAGTTAAACCTAAAAACCATACATGAGCCATCAGTACCTTATCCTCTGCAGCCATTAATGCTTTCAAGGTCTGATCCATTATTCTTAATTGTTCTTCCAGCTGTCGAACTTGGCTGTTAGTGGACACAGGAAATGCACAAGGCCATTCTCAAAATCAGTGTGCAGGTAAGGCATGCAGTGATATACGCATTCGTACACAGACACCCCACACAAGTCCTCCATGTTCCATGCTCGTGGCTCATCCATGTCCAATGAGCATGTAAGGAGCCCGGAGCCGAAACACGTCACTGTGCAGCTGCCAGAAGGTCATGCTGTTTAGTCCCTGCTCTGCAGCTCCCCGCACGCCTCCCGGCGCTGGGCCTGCTTACCTTTCTGAGAGCTCGGCCCGCTCCTCTGCACGTTCCAGGTCACTCTCAATGATGACCAGCTTACGGGCCACCTGCAGCAGGACAAACACAGTACACATACACACCATGGGGAGGTGGGGAGCGGATCCATCAGCCCTTACAAGTTCTTCTCTACAGATAAGACGATCCTCTTTCCTGTGGACTAGAGAGAAGCAATTCTCCACCAGGAGGGTCAATGGAGAGGAGACCAGAGGCTTTTACTCCCAAAGACCCAGAGTGGTTAACTTATGAGTGGGCAGCCTCATCTTAAGACCGGCCCAGGTGAAGTCTGTATAATTACATAGCAGCCAGACCAAACTGTGGAAGGAGGGACGCCTATGAAATTCACAGTCTCAAAAATAGCAGTAGGAAGATACATGATGCATTTATGCTGAAAAGGTAGGGGCTGCCAAGAAAACACTGAAAATAACCCTAAGAACTCCATCAGTTTAGAGCTCTGCACCTTCTTTTTGTGAAGGAGACTAAAAATGCCCAGACAACAACCAGGGAGGTGAGCACCAGGCGGGCCGGTGAGGGGTCAGTGACGTCCTCTCTGCGTTCAGTGAAGAAACCCCGAGAGTGGGGACCCTCTGGAGCATTTCAAAATCAGCAGGCAGAATATAACCTGGGGACAATGACCATGGTAATGACGCTGCTGCCACCGCTACAGCTCAAGGAGAGGCAGTGCTGTTTCAAGATAGCCAGGATACACTAAGGGAAAAACTAAAACCTTCAGAGTCACGTTGGCTATTATCATAGGAGGTTGTTTCCGTGGGGAACGTGCCCAGGAACGGATTCACCTGTGAACCTGTCCTGACACTGGGATTCTGCCCCCTGGGGGACGACATGGTGAACATGGCCTCTGAATCTACCAAAGTACATGGCCTGTGTCTCTGCCGCCTGCTCCGCACCACGCTAGGTGAATCCCACCAGGAAGAACTGTCTGCACAGTGGGCACGAGAGCCTCTTCCACAAGGCACAAGAGGCCCGACTCCCCCTTCTCCTGGCCGAAGAGCTTCAGCCCAGCACTATCGATGGCCTTCATGAGAAACCCTGGGGCCCCCAGCAAGATCAATCAAGTGAGAACTATTTCTGGAGACAAAGCAACTCCTCTTCCATAAACAGCCTTTCTGCCAAGGAAGCAGATCATTTCTCTGGAGAGCGCAAGGCTGTCCACACGGCTCCCTGCGCCCCTGCCCCAGGCCGCTAGTGGGGAGCCCACGAGGCTTTGGGCCCCAGGATCTGACCTCTTCATACTTGCGGTCGGCATCTTCAGCAATGTGCTTGGCCTCTTTCAGCTGGATCTCCTGAATTTCCATTTTCTCCTCATCCTTTTGGGCTCGGCTTTCAATGACTTTCATGCCTCTGAAAAGGAAGACAGGCCGGAAGACCCAGGATGTACCCACACACCTACACTGCCCTGCAGGGGCGCGTGGGGCTTCCCGTCACTGGCTGCCCAAAACAGAGCACAGAGGGACTTCCGTTTTCCAACCTGTGAAACAAGACTTTCCAGAGCTGAAGACAGAAAGACATACGCTTCTGTTTATTGTGAATAAAGCCTCACATTTGAAGTACTGGTGAAGCTGTCCAGGCATCTAATATTAAATGAAAGATACATGTCAGGACCCTGTTTGAAACTGAGAGGCAACAGGAAACAGGAAAAGCCGACATGTTTTACTTGCAATATAAATAATGGGATTTTTTCCCTTTCTGGAGGGAAGCTTCTAGCTTGAAAATGGACCAAAGTTAGAACCAAAAGCAAATTTATCTTCACCTAGTTCTTCCTACAAAGAAGACAGCTATTCTTACTCCATCAACCACACGTTAATATTAGGCTGAGCCCCTATGAAATGGCTGATATTAGACCACATCAGGCCTCGAAAAATGGCAATTCATGTGAGTCAATCCAATACTTTAGATAAGAAAATGCACTTTGCCTTTAATGGGATTCTTTCGTACAGGTGTTTGGAGACAGGACTGACACCATCTTCCACACCCTGATATGTGTATTTGGGTCCTGTGCTATGGTGGTAAGTTTTGGAAAATGCCAACCGATCTGAGGTATATTACAGATTTACAGAATAAAAACTCCTGTTATGGATTTGTTTACCAAAATCTAAGTAGACAGTAGGATAAAGAAACCACTATTTTTTGATGAAACACTACAATATAGTTTAGGTAGGAGACCCGAGTTCTTGTCTTAGCTCTGCCATAAATGTGCTGCGACTCCAGGTAGGCCACATCAGTTATTGGGCCTTAGCTTTCTCATTCGTAAAGCTGGGGAACTGGAGTCAATAATCTCCAATTCCTTCTTTCTCCAAAGTCTAACATGGCCAGGTTGCCCCTTAGATTCACTAACAAGGGTATTTCAGGAAGGAGTTAGCCACAAAACCACTGGTATGTGTACATTGTAGAGACGATGAATCACCTTAAAGAATTCCAGACTCTTGGTTAGAGAAGAAATAATAGGCAGCAGTACATACTGAGCTGAAAATGGCTAAAACACTTCTCTGACCCTAAGTCTGAAATCACTCTTTATCCATGGTATCAGGGAGCAGAAACTCACTTTCAGGATGGAGATACAGACAAATGATGAACGGATTCACCTATCCTGGTTACAGCACAGACATACATTCCCAGCGGTTTGAAATCTGACTGCACAACTCTGTCACCCTTCAAGGAACAGAACTCTCTAGTCTCATGGAGTCTTTCTTGGATGGTTTCTGTGTAACACGAACACACTGACTTGAACAGGTGGGTGTAAGAGAAAACGCCTTCTAGAATACATCAAATTGCATTAGTCGCTCTGGCCATGGTTTTCCTTTACTACCACAAAGCTGAGTCTTGGAGTAGGTCAGGCAGAGCCCGGTCGGCGGGAGTGGGCTCAGGAGACACAAGTCTCTGACTATACTCACGGCTGGGCGTGTGTCTTATCAGCATTACTAAGTCCAAAGCAATTTACTTTACTTTTGCAGATCGTATTTGCTCTGTCTGTGCTGTCTCTTCCACCGGTTTGCTGGGCTACCTGACAACTGACGGTCCATACTTTACTTATCTAGGCCTGAGCCTCCTTGGTGTATTTTAAATTAAAGTTGTCTTTTAAAAAAATGCAAAACTGCTTTGTGGTCAGCAGGAACGGAAGAACTAATACACATCCCTAGAATTTCTTGTTTACGGTCCGTCCCCCTCGTTGGGTGGTGATACGAGGAAAGGAACAGGATCTTTTTCTTATTTATAATCTTGGAGTTTAAAGTAGTGCTTTGCACAAAGGTGTCCCACTATCATTAAATGAACAAAACCGATAAAGTTATACATGGGATCAACTGAGGAAATGATGCCACTAAGGGCCTGTAAAATTCTTAACACCCACAGATCAAAGCAGCCCTCTGTTCTCCTAGGAGGAAGGGCCTCGCTGAAGGCATCCTCACCTCTCACTCTCATCTGCTGCCTTCTCGGCCTCCTCCAGCTTCTGCAAAGCTGTTGCCAGACGCTCTTGGGCCCGATCCAACTCTTCCTCAACCAGCTGGATGCGTCTGTTCAGAGACGCTACGTCGGCTTCAGCCTAGGCAGAGAAAGTGAAAGGCGTTTCAGAACGTGAGGGAAGTGCTTTCAGGAAGTGGCTGAGACTGAAACACTCATTTCAGACAGGAAGACAAGGCCTTGTGCAGAGCCTCCTTTAAGTGCAGTACAAGCCCTGGTCAACTCGGGGGTTCTTGGATACGTTCATACATTGATTGTACAGTAAACGTTGGCATATACAAATTTGTATGTATACAAATCCATACACACAATTCTCAGCGGGCAGACAGACCATTAGCATGCGCTCTCGCTTGGTTCCTTTCCTTCTTAGGTTCCATGCACCAGCTTTATCTGACTCGTTAAAGGAGAGCATCATTACAGCCACCTCACTGACTGGGGGCCTGAGGACTGGACAGAGATGACAAGACTTACCAGGCTCGGCCACTTAAGAGCAGCACAGTCAGAAACCAGACTCAGGAGTGTCAACTCTCCTTTCTCCTGGCCACTTTCTCAAAGGGGCCTTATAAAGGAACTAAAATATTTTTAAATGCAGTGGTTCTAAAATATACACCACATAGACACTTGAACAAAATACAGTAATTGTCCCCAACACCCACCCTGGTAACCCCTTTAGACTAACTGGTCACTGGGAACAAGGCCAAGACAAATTTCCCAAGGGTTTTTGATACAAGCCTAGGAGAATTTCTTACAAGTTAAGGTTGCTACAAGAAAAGTTTCAAACTCCTTAGGAGAAAAGCAGTATAGACATTGCTTATATTTGGTATCTATCTCTGAAATAAGATGCTTCTCTCTTAGGGATGCAATGGTTACCTACTATTATAAGCATTTGTTACTATGAGCCTCAGAACACTTTCAAGACTGTGAAGGTCCACTGTATACACTGGCATTGGTGGCTGTTTAAATATATGGATGAAAGGGAAAGATGGATCTACCAGTTAGGTACCATTTCCTCATCCTTGTCCACTTATGCTTATCACGGGGTAGTGAGGTTTTCAGGACACTTGGGAGTTTTCCAAAAATTACAATACACACTTAGGCGACTATGTTAGTTCTTTATCCACATTCCTGTCTTCTTTACTCAATTGTAAGCCTCTTAAAGTGCAGGGAATCACAGTTCTCTGTGCAGTATATGGGCTTAGTAAATGTCGACTGAATAAATTGAGTAAAGCCAACCTAATTTAAACAACTTTGTTTTGCTTATGGACCCATGACATACACAGTCTGAAACACACATGTAGTTAGAGACTGTTATGGTCTTGAATGAAAGGAATGTGAGAGCATTTAGCTCTTTGCTCATCTGGATTTTTAAGACTTTAAATGCCAAGTTTTGTCTGGGAAGGAGAGTTGATTAGGGCCTCTCCAACTATGGTGAAAGGCTTTATAAAAACATTCAACTACACTTTTATCTCATCGAATATTAATTATGTAGTAATGATTGGCTGATGGAGACAGGGAGCAGGGGGAAATGTGGCGAGCATCTGGGGAGGGCAGGTCACAACGGTCCCAGCCAGTGAAGTGAGCACTGTTGGTGCTGTTAGCAAAGGGCCCTGCTCAGCCTGACCGGCTCATAACTGCTATTTTTGGAGGAGGGCTGAGGGAAATTGGGATAAGATGTTTCCTAAGTACAAGGCACGTCTTTTTAAAGTCCTTAGCCCAATTTTTTAAAAATTGGAAGGAGGTATACATTAAATGCATACATCTAGGGCAGCTCAGCTTTCTCCACTTTTCTGTATTTTCCATTTCCAGTAAAATTTTATTTCTTTTATGAGTGGGGAAAACAAGCAAGCATCTCAGAGTTTAATGCAAAAATGAAGAGCAGGGCAAAAAACAAACCAACCTGTGTTTAGATCATGTACTTGAAAGTATTTTAATTTTTTCCCCTTTCCTTATTGTTTTTAATAGGAAGGCAAATATTTTTGTTACAGGTGCTATGGCCAGAGAAATGTCAAGATTTTCAAAACATCTTTTGCAGCCACCACACTCTAAGTTTCCTGCTCTGTTTTCGATCTGGGCCTCAGCCTTGAAGCCTCTGGATTTACAGGGAGGAGACTGTTTATGCTCCAGGGAGAGAACCTTCCGGGTGACAGGCCAGTCTGGGTCTCCAGCTTCCCACGCGGCTGGGCATCAGAGTAAGGGGGCAGCACCTCATGCTTGTTCCTGCCTCTACGCACACTCTCCCTCCCCGAGAAGTTCCCCCATGAATCTGTATCTACCCTCTGACTGCCCCCATCCCACTGTAACCATTCTTTCTTTGAGCTCTAGACACTGTTTTATAAATGTCACTCACTCTTTTCCCCCCAGGAGTATTTTAAACTGCTTGATATTATGGGTTGTGTCCTATCGGAATCCCAGCCAACAGGGCCTCACACAAGGTGCCCAAGCAATGACTGGGCATGGAGATCTGTTGCAGGAGGCTGGACTGTGCACACATAGAGGGCAGACCTGCAGGTGGTTCACAAAGCAGGGTCTCAGTTGTTTAGCTAGAAGGGTCCCTAGGCATTGGCCAGCAGTTCTCACAACTGGTTGAGTGTCAGAATCCTTAAGGAGATGTTTTAAAGATACAAACTTCCAGGCCCCATCCCTAGAGATTCTGCTTCAGGAGGTCAGGGGAGGACAGGAATCTGCACTATAAGCAAGCAACTTGTTCTACCACTACCCTCCCAGGCCCATCTCCCGAAGAAGCTGGCAGATCCTGTGGGAACCACTCTTCTAGCTCTTCGTTCAGAAGAGAGGAGGAGGAAGGGAGGGACCTTTGACCAGAGTGCTGGCTCTGCTCAGGCCTTCCAGCCTTCGGGGGAGACAAGACTAAAACGCAAACTGCCAGGATCCTCAGTGCCGGCTCTGCCACTTCTCACGGCCTCATGGAAGCCCTGGAACTGGTGGGTCTCACCGCTGGAGTCTTCTCTCTTCCTCCATCAGAGTGGAAGCTTCTCTACAGCCACCCAACCCCAACTCCCCTACCAAAAGAAAGGCCTTCATCGACAGCCTAACCGGGACTAGAACAGTTACTGTATTGAAATCACCCACTGGGCAAGCCCTCTCGTTCTGAGATAGGTGTGTATGAAATGGAAAACTTCACCAAGTCACCCTAGTGTGGAAAGCTCACATAAGGGCACAGAACACCTGCCTGTGAATTCCAGAAGCAATGGCTGCTACCCCAGAGGTTTCAGATAGGACAGGTGAAGGTGCCCGCGGGCCACAGCTAGACCGAGGGCAGCGCCTGGGACACCCACTGCTCTGCAAGCTTCCCCGGGAGAAACCCGGGCCCCCGCTGGCTGCTTGCCGTACTGGTGTGACTGCAATTTTGTTCGAGCTGCAGAATTCAAGATACGCTCAATTCCATAAACCAAGTTAGGGCGTGTCTTTCTCTTTCTTATTTTTACAGTTTAAAAAAAAATGCTCTTTAAAAAAAAAAAAAGCTTTGTTCAAAAGGTCCGTATCCCTCTTACCCAAACTAGCTATTATTTCTTGGACGTGTCCTCTAAGCTCTGAGGCTTACTCAGGTGCTTCCTGAAGTCCTCTCATCACAGACCTACCTAGTCTACCTAAGACTCAACCTGCTGCCACAGCCAGCACAAGCCCACAGCTACATGACCACCTGTTATTTAGAAAGCAGATATAAATAACAAGGCGTTTGAGTAGGGCCAAGACCCCAGACACGAATTATTTCCAAGCGTGGAAATCACCCTTAGTGCTCTGGGTTAGCTGCCTCTAACAAGGGCCCATGTGTTGACAGTGCCAACGAAGTCTTTTAGTTTGAGATAGCTTCTTTTATTTCAAAAGTCCTATTGTGTCCCAACACGTAATGAGCTACTCAGAAAAAAGAGAGACTGCTTGCTACGTTAGTAAAGACCACCCACTGCCTCGCTGCAGATCCGCTGTGGAACCACCACCAGGTACTGGGCACTTGCGAGGTCCCGCAGAGTTGCCCCCTCCTCCCTTCCGGAACTAGCCACCTATATAAAAAACAAGGGCAGGCACACCACTTTCCCCCAACCCAACAAAGGACTACACAGAAATCAAGAGCATTCCTGCTCCAATACAGCAAAATACTACTTCAAATCAGATTTGAAAGAAAACTTTCACAAGGCTTAGATGTTCATGAAATCCAGATGTTTGGCCAATACAACTAAAATTAACAAATAGCAATTACTGTTACTTAAAAAAAAGTATCCCACTGAAGACGGTTAAGAAGAAATATTCATAGGAGAATAATATTATCTCCTAAAAATTGATCATCTGGGATATGTTTTCAAAGTCCTGCCCGAACCAGAGTGGAGCATGGAGCGATCAAAGGTCAGGCCTTTTTATTTCATGCAAATTGTAGTTGAATAGAGGTTTCACCCAACTTGCTGTGTAAGACCAAGTGACTACAGCCAAGTTAAACTTCTGTCCTTATATGGTAGGGAAAGGGGGGAAAAAACACTGATGACATTAAAGGGCACTCCTCTGGATAACAGATAAACACAACCTCCTATCTGTGCCAAAGCCTATAATTTAAGAGGCATATTTGTATAATGAGAGAACTGGAAGCAACAGGACCTTGCAGTGCCTCTGCCTTGTCTACATATGAAAGCAGAAATCCGGAGTGTAGATTCCAGTTACTGCCTCCCGGGGGGTGCCAATGTGAGCACAAAATGCACTCTGTTTCCTGGTCTCAGAAACATTTACCAACTCTAAAGAGGGAAAGGGCTGAGAATTTTTGTAAATTGGTTATTTCCCATGATTTAATTAAGTTACCAGTTATGAACCTCAGGCTGCAACTTTAAGTCTCCTTAAAGTGTCCTTAAAGAGTTGGGTACTATCCAGAAAGGAGGAAGGACTGGCTCCTTCTCTCTACTTTTTTCCTTTGATAATGACAAAAAACAAATAAAACCCTAGTGGGTCACAAGACGTAGAGTCAACCATTCCATCAAGGAAAGCAGCCTCATTCCAACATTTGGAAGGGCCCACACACCTTGGATAAACAAACCAGTAGAAAGTAGGGATGGCTGGTGTTTCCAAGAAGTGCTGGGATAAAAGAGTCAATTAACTATAGCCTGTCTGAATGTCTGAGAATTTGAATTTGGGAACAACAGTCCAGTGAAATATTTTTTTTGCAGTGGCTCATGACTTTGTCACTAAACCTGTATCTCTGCTGCCAGGAGAAACTCTGACTACTAGCTTAACTCACAACAATGCCTGACAACAACCAAGAAACCGCCTTAAACTAGCTACTTGTAATTTCCAGTTTCTGAAGTTAGGAGTAACTCAACCTGAAATCCTCACTTCCATGGTCTGACCCGGTCCTCAAGTTGCTGTTTTAAAAGGTTCTGTGTCCAATCACCTGGATAGACTTCTTTCAAAAATTATTAAAAAAAACTTGAAGTTATTTAAATCACGTTTAATATTAAGCTTTGAAAAGAATGAAAGCATCGTCTTTAGCCCACTGGCACATGAAGATTACTGTTATAAAAATTATGCAAAACAGAGAAGCTGAATATAAAAATAACAACGTGCCCTTCATTTACCTTCTGGGCCTGACATCAATTATTAGGCCAGGAGTCAACACAAAGCTCTCCAATATAGGAGCACATATTCCCTTACTTAGCAGGGTGAGGCAAGGTCTACTGACTTCTACCACTAATGCCACTTCAACCCATCAAGCAAGCATTCCTTCCAGACTGCCCAGGTCCTATCTCCATTCAAGTTCCAAAAAGGAAAAAAATATATTGATGAAAAGCATTTAAATGGAGTGTTTCAAGATACAGTGAAAGGAGCAGGCCATTTTGAAGACCGAGCTGAAGGGGGAGGAGCAAATGTGTGATGCAGAGAGCGACGCAGTTTTAACACCAGCAGACAGACCCTCCCCGAGCGCTTACTCTGGTGGACTCAGCTGCACTGTACTTCCCTGCTAACGCCTTTCCTCCGCAGCACAGGGAGGCAGGTACTGTTAATACACACATTTCACAGTTACGGAACATACAACTGAGAAGTTAATCTGCTCAAGGTCGCACAGGTAGTTAAATAGGGGCAGCCAGGATTCCAATCCTGGCAATCAGGGTCCAGAGTTCTGGTTCTTATCCATTATGTTCTATTAGTTCTTATGGTTCAAGGACAGCTGCTACCGAGTCAGAGAGGGGGTCGGAATCCATTTATCACCCCAATTCAGATCTTTGGGATCTTTGCTGACTTGTCCTATAAAGAAAATTATCTTTTGCTTATTGATTTCCTGATTCTTGTCTGTATTTTACCCTGGAATTTCCTCTAGTTAGGCCTTCCTCTTAAGAAGACTGTTTACTGCTATGTATTTTATGCAAAACAGGTCTTGTACTTCTGAAGCCAGACACACTGCCATTACAAACACTTAACCAATACCATTTACTAAAATTGGAATAGGGCCTTATTAAGCACAGCTGGACACGGCATTATTGCTTGTCATAAAATACCTAAAGTGTTTGAGTATCCTGAATTTCACACACACACACACACACACTCTCTCTCTCTCTCTCAAATCAACAAACAGCAAATGCCTAAACTACCTCTGAAATCCTGTTCCTGTTTGCTGGACACATTTGCCTCAGGGGGAAGGAAACCATGTATGACAGTCCATGTGGGGGAGGGGAGGCACACCCGGCAGTCGTTGACATTTAGCCAACTTTTTTCAAGACTCGGTAACAAAGGGGTGCCCATCTGTTATACAGGTGCATCTATCTCTTATGCAGAACTTGGGCGGGGGGTGCTTAAGGAAGGGAAGGGTAAACCGGCCGCATACTATAGAAGTCAGACCCCGGCACTGTCCGTGTCTCAGCCACACAGAGAAACAGGCTTTCAGAAAACCAAGGGTCAGCGGGGACGGTGGAGTTCAGCATCCTCGGGGCCCAAAGAGCCACAGTGCCTCGGACTTGACCCGACAGCGCCCCTTCCCAAAGGAAGGATTTCCTTCTTGCTTCCCCACCCTCCAAGTAAATAATGCCAGCAGCGCAAAGTGCACATTCCGGGAGCACCCAAGACACCAGGGCAGCACGCAGGCTGCACCCCAGATATACAACCCCTTTGGGGAAAGTGCTCCTTCCAGAACCTTCTCAACACCACTCCAGCTTCCCCCCAGGGCTTTTACTTTACCAGCGAGATGGAGAGGAAGGGCTGAGAGCAGGCAGGGCCCTCCTCGGAGCCCGACGCCAGCTGCCCCAGGTGCGCCCGGGAGGGGCTGGGGCAGGGCAGGTCGCTCCGGGGGCCTAGCGGGGCGCGGTGGGGCCGCCTCGGGCAGGGGGGTGATGGGTGGGTCCCTTACGGTCTCCCGCAGCTTCTTCTCATAGTCCAGCTCGCGCTGCAGGCTGCCCGCGCGCTCCTCCGCGGCGTCCGCCTGCTCCT
>JAQQAC010011331.1:603624-624210 GCA_029783875.1 Phataginus tricuspis | reverse complement strand
GTCTTCCTAGGTTGGAATCTGGGCCCCAGTTCTCGCTGTTGACTTAGAGCAAATAACCCGACTTCTCTGCGCTTCATCTGTAAAAGTGGGGTTAATACTTTCCTCATAGGACTGCTAAGAAGATGAGGCAGACGTAGAACGCTTTAACACAATACCTTGCGAAGAACTCAAATGATAGCTGCTTTATAGTTAATAAATATGCAGGCACTGTCTTAAGATAAGTCAGGCTGGGGCCTACCAGCCTCTCTGGGGCTCACCTTCCTTTCCATAAAAACAATCATCTCAAGGATTCTACTTCCAGTTACAACCTTCTCTAGTGCCTTCTGGAAGTTGACCAGTTCTGGGCTGGAGTGGGATGCCTTTAAAAGGCATGCCAAGGAAGGCTACAGAACCCTCTGGGAGTCTCTGGCTGCAGCCGGATAAAAACCGACTGGGAACCATCCTCCGCCAATTCTCCCTTGGGCTGCATTTTAAATGCCTTCTAATCTCATGGCTTTCCTTCCTTGCTTTTCTCACAGGAGGCCCTTCAAGTCAGGTCCTGGTGTGTTTAAGTGTGGGAATAATGAGGAAAAAGAAAGCATACTTGACAAACCCTTCTTTCTCCAAAGGCCTAACAAGCCTCCTTTGCTTTCCTGACTTATTTTCTATGGTGTGTCACAGAGTCTGGTGAGACTCTCACAAACCCCAGCGTGGCCCCTCACATCCTGTAGGTGGTGCCTCTTGCTTTGTTCCCACATAGTTCATCAGGTCAGGAAGGAGGTTATAACTCCCCTAAGAGTACAGCCCTTGGACCTCCAACTTTGAGGTGGGGGAGAAAGTGTCTGGGAGCCTCCAGGAGGAGCCAGGGAAACTGGGGGACACTTGAAAGTGCCCTAAGCAGTCAACCAGTGACTTAATGGCCTGCTTTTTTAAAACACTTGGGAAAGTCAGTTTCAGGTGAGTTCAATTTCATGCTGATGTCATTATAGAAGCGTTTAGAACAGTTGTTCTCAGCCTTGGCTGCACATGGGAATCACTTGGGTGTTTAAAAAAATACTAACACCTGGGTTCCACACCCAGCAGTTCTGATTTAATTGGCCTGGTGTGCAGCCTGGATTATAGATTTTAAAACCTCCCTAGGTGATTCTATTTAGATAAGGTTGAGAATCACTGATTTCAGAAGCACGATATACAGAGAGTAAAGACTCATATAGGGCAAATATAAGATATATCACAGTTGTTGGGGAAGTGCTGGCGGCCAGAGAGAAAACGGAGGCTTTGATCCCTTCCAGCCTTACTCAGGTGGAACAAAAATAGTTTTAGAACAAAGCCATCAGGGATGCTACCTCATGAATTACAACCTTTCAAACTAGGAAGAACCCACTTCTGGAATAGGATTTCTAAAGTATGTTGGTAAACTTTAGAAAAACGTTAGAATGTTTTACACTGATGAGTAATGACACTAAAATGTCCTAATCCCAAACGTAATATGATTCTATCTCAGGAAGCTGACTTCTCTCCCACCTCCCCTTTCTCCAGTGACTTCTGTTTCTCCCTAGGTCTTGACTAGTTTTACTGGTTAGGAATCACTCTGCGTATAGCACGTGTTCACAAACTAATTCAACATCCCTATAGGTTCCAACAACCTAAAATGTCCTAAAGAGGAAGACAATCAAGATACTACTAAGAAGAAAAAAAAAAGAGTGTACCATATTAGGGCCAGTTTTCCAGTGGGAAAAAAACAGTTTCAAAAATCTCCCTCCCTTGCTGGCCCCGCCCTCTCCCCAAGCTTTAAATATCCCCAGTTCTACTTCTGCCCCACCTCATGTCACTGCTCCCTTAAACAAGACTTTTCAATGAAGACACGATAGTACTACATAGTTACAATAATTCTAACTTTTTTCCCAGAAAAATTGTAGTTTTTTTTCCCTCCTTCTTTTGCCTTCAGTCTTAACTGCGCTCTTTTCAAATTCTCTGAATTCTTTTCCTTATAAGGAATATCTCTCCTTGATCTATCAGCGGCTCTTTTGAAAAAGCTAAATAAACGTCCTGCTGGAGAATTTGGGGGAGACAGACATCTGATCTATGTTATACAAAGCAGGCACAGAGTTATATGCGCTTTTTGTCTCTTTTTCTAAAGCCAGGTAGTTTGTAACTTAAAATGTTTTAGCTAACTGCTTCCCTGAACCCCCTTTCCAGGAACCTTGGTTTTCACTGAAAAATTTTTGGTCAGATTCTACATGTCCTGGGTCTGGATTTCTCATTTGCAAAGCACACTTGGAGATTTCAATTCAGGCTTTTCATGCCACAAAAAAGCCTTTACTGGTTTCAAGACCCAAGACCCCTCTAGCAATTTGCATTTTACTCTCATACAAAAAAATTCTGCAGTCCCGCTTGGTAGTTCAACTTCTGGACATAGCTCCCACCCCCCACCCGTGCTCACACATTCTTGGAATTGTTACCAATTTCCCAAGAAATTCTTTCCTAATTGTGCGTCTAGGCTTAATTAGCTTCTAGAATTCTAGAATGGAATCCAATGGTGTGTAAAGAAGTCGGTCCTTTGGAAATCTAATGCTTGGTTCCAACTTAGGCAGCAGAAGAGGCAAGCTCTTCAGCTAAAAAGATTACAAAGGGCTGGTAGAGCCTTTGCAGTGTGTGCATCACCCCTGAAACTATGTGGTGGTTGTCAGAAGGCTGACAGGTGGGGGTGGGGTGTGCAGGAGGGGAAGGGGGCAGCTAGCTCACTATACCATATAAAGCACTGAGCTATATATAACTTCCAGTGTACTTTCTGGATCTACGGCCCTCAGACTGCAGACCCAAGCAAGTATCATCTTCCCAGGCATATCTTAAGGGCTGGATTTAGGCTTCTCTAGTGAGCAAGGAGGCCTCAGAGGTCTCTGCACCTCACCATCAACCTCAGCCTTCCAAGTAAGAGCACAGGTCCTTCCTTCAATTTAGAGGCTGGGTCCTCTGTACCCTGACTAGACCCACCACGGAGAACCAGGCCTTGCCAGTCACCAGAGATGGCAAGAGGAAAGAAAGTGAAGAAAGTGAGGCATTCTATTTGCACAAACCTTGATGATGACACCTCAGAGGTTTTCCGCCACCGGGGAGGCAAGGCTCACCTCCAGCGAGCAATTTCAGCTGCTCTATTCTCCCAGCTTCCCACCGGCCCACCTCCACCCCCAGAGTTGGGGGAAAGAAGGAGAAAAGGAGAGACAGGGGTGGATGGAATAGAAATGAATGTGTGCAGTAGCAGTCCAAGGCAGCGTCCAGGGCTCTGGGCCATGGCGGGGCTGTGTGCGGCTGTCCAGCTGGAGAGGGTAACCCATCTCCATTGCTCTCTGGCCCCTGTGGTGACCCCAAAGTGGCCACGCGGGCAGGAAGTGAGGGAGGCAGTGTGTACATGCACTTACGTCGGTGGCCTTTTTCTCTGCCAGCTCCAGCTTCTCCTGGGCATCTTTGAGGGCCTCGGAGTATTTGTCCAGTTCATCTTCGGTGCCCTTGAGTTTCTTTTGCAGCGACACCAGCTCATCTTCCAGCTGGGAGTTGGCCGTGGGGGGCGGGGTGGGGGTGGGGTGCAGCAGGCAGTGTGATCCCGCAGGGGAGGGGTGTGGGTGCACAGAACCAGAAGGACAGGGACAGCGGGAAAGAGAGAGGGGAAGACAGGAAGGGAGGGAGAGAGAGAGAGAGACAGCGTTAGCCATTCGTGCGCCGCGCTGCGCCGCGCGCCCCGGGTACCTTGGCGGCGGCCTCATCGGCGGCCAGGAGGCTGTCCTCCGCCTTGTGCAGCTCCTCCAGCACCCGGTCCCGCTCGTCCTCCGACGCCCGCAGCAGCTTCTCCTTCGCTGCGATGTCTTCCTCGAACTGGGGGGGCAGCGGCGGGCGGGCGCGGGCGGCCGGCACGGACCGGGTGTTAGACACACACACACACACACACACACGGGCGCCGGGTTGGCTGCGGGCTCTGGCCTGGGGCCCCGCGGAGCTGAGGTTCAAGGGCCCCTAGGTGACCTTCTCTCGCCCGGAGCTGGAGCCGTGACCCTGCACCCGCACCTCTCCCGGGACAGGACTCCTGCGGAGGTCTAGGGGTCTCCGCGGGGTAAGTCCACAATCTAGGGGGGCGGAAGAGCGTCCCCGCCTCCTCGGCCTCCGGACCGGGCTCCCTATTCTGTCCCATCTTTGTTCTCAGGGAAAAACTGCACGACCCCCTCCCCACAAGGTCTCTTTTCCAGCTGAAATGTTTATTCCCCAGTCAAAAGCCCAGAAGCATTTCCGACACCGTCGGCCTTCAAAGCCCCGCTCCGCCCCGTAGCTCCAAGCTGATCCCGGCCCTGAGACTCCAGTGCCTCTAGGACTGGAACCGCCTTCTCGAGCTCTGGGGACCGACGCCAGGGAAACAGGCGTCCGCAGACTTGGCCCCAAAGTCGGACTAAGCCTGAGTCTTGCTCTCCCCGTCCGCTTTCCCAGGCGCGCGTCCCCGGCCGACCGGGAGTGGGGGTGCCCCCGGTCCTCGGGGTGGGAGGCCGGGGTCCCGGCGCGCGGAGGCCCCCGGGCGGCGGGCGGGGGCGCGCAGACCTGCTTGCTTCTGTCCTCCGCCGCCTTCTTGTCGGCTTCCGCCTGCTCGGCTCGGTCCAAGGCGTTCTCCTTGTCGAGCTTCAGCATCTGCATCTTCTTCTTGATGGCGTCCATGGCGGCGGCGGCGAGGGCCCGAAGGCGGCGGCGAGGGCGGCGGGCGGAGCGCGCGGGGGGCGGCCGGGCCGGAGTGCGAGCGCCCGCCGCCGGCCGCTCCCAGATATGTACCCGCCCGAGGGGGCGACCGCCTTCCTCCGGGCAGCCAATGCTTTCCTGGGAGCGCCTCCCGGCCCCCCGCGCCCTCCCCTCCCTCCGCCCGCGGGGCCGCCCGCCCCTTCGCCGCCGCCGCCGGCCTCCCAGTGGACGGGGGATATGACTATATATGGGGCCCGAGCGCCGAGCCGGGGGCCGGCGCGGCCGCCCCGTTCCCAGACCTGCACGCTCGGGAGGGGGCGCCGGGCCCCGCGGGGGCCGAGCCGGGGCCGAGGCGCCGCCCGCCGCCCGCTGCCCTCCGCGCCCCTCCCCGCGGGGCCGACGCCCCGCCGTTGGGTCCCCGGCCGAGTCCGCCTGGTGTCGCAGGAGGCGGGGGAGCCGGGAAGGTGGTCGGGGCGCGCTGCCCCGTTGCGCCCCCAGACCCGCGCGCTCAGCGTCGGGCCCAGGGGCCCCCAGCCGCCGCACCCTGAGCTTGCCCAGCGTTTGCCCGGCAGCTCTCATCCTGGGCGTCAGCTTCTGCAAACTCAGCGGGAGCAGGGGAAGGAGACTTGGGAGGAAGCCCTGAGGGCTGCCCCTGAGACTTTCCCTGCTGGTTCCGGTCATCACGTCTGGGAATCCGTGTTCTGCGTGCCCTCCCCCGCTAGGGGAGGGACAGTCAAGTACTTGAGGGGCACAGGACCCATTTGGCTTAGTTCTTCGGGTGCCTGTGAGTGGTGCTTCCGCGGGGTAGGGTGTGTACGTCACGGTTCAGGTGGCTGGGTGGGAGTTTAAGGGGAAAGGACATTGAGTTTAGACTCAGGCAATTTGGTCTTTGGTCTCTGTCACTAGCAGCTTGTGACCTTGACACATAACAGCCTCTATGCTGTAATTCCTCACCTTTAAATCCAGGAGTTCGACGATCCTTGAGGTTCCTCCAGATCTAACTTTTTATCATTTTTCTTGCATTTATTTTAGGGAGTTGGCCTCTCCCCACGGTAGGTGCTAAGGGGCCAGGTTGCTAAAACTTGGGATAAATGTTATCCCAGCTAAGTCGTTATATCCACAGCCATATGTTTGAAGAGGGAACAGGCCCAGCTCTGTAAAAGTGAGCTCTGTTTGGAGGCAGGAGGATTCCCCCCTCATTTCTTATTATTCCCAGCCCCCAATGAGAAAAGCCTACTCTTTTCAGAGCTTTGGTGGGAGGGGGAGAAAGGGGACTGCCTCAAGGCCCTGCCTGAGACAGACAGAGACAGAGTTGGTGAGGGGCTACATGTTAACAGTCCCCACAGAATAATACACAACCTGTACTACATGAACACTGAATTTTCCCCAGACGGTGTCTGGGCATAGGCAGGCCAAACAATTTATAAGTCCTTCAGAGAATGCTCAAGTTCCCCCCAGGATTTTGTCAGGTTTCTTCCATTAGCCCAACTGTCCAGGAGGGAAAAAAACACCCTGACTTAATGGTCAGAACATGAGATCTGTGTGCACTGGGGCTGCATGGCACAGAAATTCCCCAGAAGCCTTTAATCACCCTATGTCAAGCCAGCCCTCGGAGCACTGAAAAAGTTCAAGGCTCCTGGGCCATATAAGGAGGCGTGTGCCACAGGGAGCTGACTTCCTACGTGGAGCTCAGCACGGGGCAAGCGTAGGAACTCAGGAGTTAGACCCCTGAGAGCCAAACCCCGCCTGGCCACCTCCCTGCAATGTGGCCTTAGCCAGGTTACAAACTCTTTAAGCCTCAGTTTTCTCTTCTGTAAAGTAGGTGTAAAACCTCTTCCCTTTTACGATCGTTACAAGGATGAAAACGAGATAAAGAATGAAAATCATTTTGCCTCGCATATAACAAAGTGGAAATTGTGGCTGCTTGAGTGGCAGAAGATAAGTCATTTCACCTCCCTGGGTCTCAGTTTGCTCATCTATAAAATGAGGCAACTGAACTAGAGAAACTCCTGAAGGGACCATGTATTACTGACTTTTCTCCACTGTGCCTAACGTAGCAGAGGAATTCATTCAAGTTTTCCTTAACTGAACCCGTGCTACAAACAATTTACCAAGCACACCACCAGTGAGCTCCTACTGGATACCAGGCAGGCACTAGACTCTCGGATTCCCAAGTGAGTAAGACACAGCCATGCCCTCCAGGTGTTTAGCAGGAGTAGGAGGAGGAAACAGAAATGACCAGGTCGGATAAGACAGAAAAATGTCTTTTCTGAAAAGTGGTGGTTTTAAACTGATTTTAGAGGAAGGGTAGCCATTAGATAGGGACGAAGGAATTGTATGAACCAAGGGAAGAAAACGTAATGTTTGTTGGTGGTTGGACAGTAGGTTTACTTGGGTGTGAACTGGGATAGGAGACTGGAAAGGTAGATTGGGAGCATATGGTGAAGGGGCTTGAATTTGGGTCCAGATATTCAGGTCTTGTTGTGTGGGTTGAAGCCATCCAGTTCTCTTCTCCCTGCTCCTCTCAGCTGGGTCTGTGGTCAGAGGACAAAAGACTGTGGTGTCCAAGTGTGGAAATCGATCTGCACAGAGCCAAAATATAAAGTCCCTCAGGACCACATCATTGGTCATTGGACTGGTGGGTTAACAAAGCAGATCCCTGGACTCAATCATTTCTATTTCACCACTGTTGAGATTCTTCCCCAGGAACAGCCTGGCAGTCAGACCCAACCCAGCTTCACGGACCACTCCATCCATGACCTTTCTGTCATCAAGGGCTAGGACAAACAAAACATCATGACTTAACTCAAAAACAATTTCTTCTGTACTGTACAGGTCTCTTGATCCCTGGATAGGTTAAGAGGGGCGGGTTGGGCAGCCATGTGCTTTAGAGTATATCCCTGATCCCCAGCTGATTTACCACGACTCAAGGATAGATTCATAGGCTAACCAGGGACCTAGTGATATGGCCTGTCAGGCAAAGATGGACTGAGCCGCTCAGCTTCTTTCTCACTGCAGTTTGAACTAAGGAATGTGGAAAATATGAATCATCAGCTGGGGCTGCTAAAACAGGGTTTGAAGTCTTGGACTGGAAATGTCTTGTCTGAAGGCAATTAAGGCTATTCACAAATATTTGGGCTTTTCTCCCCAGTCAGGATCTTGGTAGGATTGCCATCCCCATCCAATTAAGTTACCAGTTGTGGTCAGTGACTTGCTTTGGCCAAGCAAACGTGAGCAGAAGTGACTTTTGGTGGACACTTTAAGTTAGTGCGTGTCTCACCATGCTCATTCTTTAGGATTGTAGCTGCTCTGTCATTCTAGGTTTCCACGTGGCTATTATAAGGAAAACTCCCCTTTTCCACCCAACCAACCCTCGGTAGACATGTAGCAAGAGCAAGACATAAACCTTTGCCAATTTAGGTCAGTGAGATCTTGGAGTTATTTTTTACGGAAGCATGCATAGCCAGCTTTCCCTAACTAATGCACCACAATGGGCCATGCGTCATCTAAGTTATGAGGAAGCAAGGAAGTCTGGGTATAGAGAAAGGAGTATGGAGTAGACAGATCAAAATAAATGGGAACACCATTGAGAGAAAGAGACTGGGAAAATATGATCAAAGTTCAGTTCCTAGGGTCCTTATAATAACCCCTTTTTGTCCTGAGGTTACGTGACAGAGTCTGTGTCCCTTGAAAGTAAAAAAAGCCGACCACGTCGTGGTGGGGTGGGAGCCTGCATGACATCCGTGGCCCAAAAGTTCTGTGTGAACGCCAAGCACATTGGTTCAGTTTCTAGGGGATTTCGCCTGTGCTTGGTACTCAGCTGTGTCTCAATAAATGTTTGTTGAACAATGTTTTATTGGCTATTAGTCATACAAATAAGTGGGAGAAATGGTATCTGGGAAGGAAAGATAAAACTAGGCTCAAAAGACGTATTTCCATTCAAAACATGGACTCTCTGCTTTATTTTCTGAAGAATGAGTATGAATATTGTCATAGGGTAGGACAAATGCCCCACAGATATTTATTGAACACCTTTTGTGGGCAAGGCATTTAACTTGAGTTTATGGGATCAAGGAAGGAGGGTGGGTAAAACACATTGATCTTTTTTTTCCAGGAAAATTATCTGTGTATATTGTGAGGTAAAAACCCTCTCCCGGAGACATTTAATGTGTATTTCCAACTGAGTCATTACCTTTGTGCCAAATGCTGCCTGGATCCCCCATAACTGTAAGGGCCACATATCTGAGGTACCCTATGAGAGCTGTAATATGAAATATGCTGTCTCTTTCCTCCTGTAAGAGCACTCATACTTGCCATACCACTTTCCCAATATTTGGTTAGAAAACAGAGTCAACATGAGCATAACTTACTGCTGTGACATTTCTAACAGGAACACTCATTTGAACATGTACATGAGGGTTTGTTTGTTTAAAACACAACACAAACAAAAACCTCATTATCTGATAGTCCCACCTTGTTTAACAGCTCTACCTGTACGGTGACTCCCCGAGAGTCAACAGTGCTGACTCAGGCAATTAAGGGAAGGTGAAGAATCTATAATTAAATGGAGAGACAATTGCTTCTTCCACTGGGTTTTGGAATGCAGGGTGTTATTATGCCCATGGCTCATTGTCCCATGGAACAAGACACGGCATGTTCTCATACTTCAGGGAGTTTTCTTTCTTAAAGGTTTGTGATGATACCACCCGGGACCCCAGGAAAAGAATGCTCTTTGGAGCTCTGAGAGCAGTCTTTAGACCATTATGGACGCCTTCCTTCACTGTGTAGTGACTCATAGCTGGTCTGATTCTGCTGAGAGGCCCCAGGACGCTTGCTACCTGGAGGGTTTGCGTAGGTAGCAAAATGGTTCTCCCAGTACCAAACAAGGCATATGAGTTTTCCTGCCTTTCATCTTCTTTCAGCAGCAGCAACTATGTATAGGTTTAATCAAGCCTGACTTGGTGGAATTGAGACCAGCAATATTCCCTATGTATGTAAAGTTAAGACAGCATTTTCAAGTTATTATCTCATCCTCACACCCTCTTATGATGGCACCAGAACGAATGCTATTACTCTTACTCTATAGATCAGAAAACCAAGGGCAGTGACTGGCTCAAGGTCACCCAGCTGGGAGGTGGCAGTGCAGGGACAAGAACGTGGATGTCCTAGCTCCCGTCATGATGCTCTTTTAATTAACCATCTGCAGTCTGTTTTTATACTAATACTTGTTTTCATATTTATAAGCAACATATTATAAGGTGAAGAGGAGAAGAGAGGGGGCCATCTGAAGTCTTTTCTACATATGAACTTGGTTAAAAGATGATAGTAATGAGGCTGGGACCAAAGGAGTGTCTTACCCTACACACCAGCTCCACACAGCAGCCTGGGCTCCCAAACTCCCTCTACCCACCTGTTGGCTGTTGGAAGAACATGATGGAAAAGTGTGGTTTGGCCAAGCACAGCTTCTAGTGCTTCCCCAAGCCTCCGCCTGTGCAGAAATGAAAGCATCCACAGGCTTTGCTGTCCAGAGACTTGAGCTGGCCTCGGGAGGCCACGTTTGAGCTTTGGGGTGGTTTTAATCATTACTTCCTGGCAAACCCCACATTCTTTTTGATTGGATGCCACCGCCTGTTCATTGCTATGTTTTTATATATGGTTCTCAAGTTTCCACTGATGTCCTTAACAGGAACATATGTGATAGTAACCTTACAGCCTCCTGCATGGCAAGCAGAGCTCCGCTCTTAACTTTGCAGACTGTGAGACCTGATGGAAAACCTGGAGGGTTTGCATAGGTAGCACCCCATGGGTGTGGACCACCCCGGTGCCCCCTGCACCTGCTGATGCCTAACTGCTACTCATCCAGGCTTTAGGAGGGCCTCCGTGTTAGTCAATTCAAAACGGGGATTTCTAAAATTTATTCCTGTGCCTCTGCCCTACCCACTGCCAACAGCTTGATTTTCAGTTGAGATGATTTGGTTTGGAGGCCTGGGGTGGGCCTAGGTTACTGAAAATAAGTGGACTTCCTTGATTTTGTGAAGACCTTTTCTTGGTGGACTAGCAAAACCCTTCTCCCCAAGTACTTCCTATTAGGACCCTGGCTTTTCCTTAAGAGAGACTGTTTTCTTGATTTAACAGAAATAGCTGTTTTTTCAGTAGAAATGCTTCTTTGAGTGTGTTTTCTCCAGAGGGCCATTTACAGCCCAGTAACTTCGGTGGAGGATGGAGCTAGACCTTCCCTCCTGCTCGAGGCAGAGGAAGCTCTCTTTTTCTAAGGTCTTGCGGCTCAAGGAGGGACTCCTGGCTGCCGGCAGAGTTCCAGAAGACGCTGGTTATTTTTAGCGTGACCTTCTTTCCTTCCCAGCACCTGCCACAAGATGTAACTCAAGGGGCTACTTACATTTTAGCGGATGACTGAGGACAAGGCAGCCTGAGCTCATGTCTTAAAATACCACCCAAGGGGGGCTTTTCTTGTGGGAGCCACTTCATTTCAGGCTCTGCTCCTCGTCTCGCTCCTCCCCAAACTGTGGGGCTGTTACAGATCCCGGCTGAGATGTGTGACAGTTGCCCTGGGAAGAAGCTGGGGAAATCACTGGGTCTCTCCCCTCAGTGCCAGCCAGCTGGGTTTTAATGATTCTACTCCTGCCTCCCAACTTCAATCTTATCATTGTTCATGCCAGAGGGAGGCGACAAGAGGCCTGCACATATATCCCTGAAGCAAAACCCTCTTCTGATATCCATGAAGACACATGCAGATGAGAGACGAATCCAGCTAGTGTCTAGATCAGATGATGATAATGGCGATGCAAATATCTTTCTCTTAGCAGATAGCTCATTGAACTCATTATCCCCGAAAGATGGTACGAACTGGAAACAAAAATATGTCCTCAAGGAGCCTGATACATTTGTGGAGGACAGATGCATCACGGGTCATGAAGAATGTCTTAGGAGATCTCTAATTCTGGAGTTTGACGTCAGCCCATACTACCCACTGCATTCTTAGATGCCACTGTCAGAAGTACAACACTGGGCGGATAAATTCTAGGGCTGGCCCAGAAAGTTCTTATGTGCCTCTGATGGTTTTTATGGCTGCTCTGAATTCTCCCAACTGCCATAGGAGGCCTGGTTATGAACTCAAAAGCTTATTTCAAAAGGAAGTAAACCAGAACTTAAATATTTAAGTGGGTTTTGTCCTCTTTAAAGTGGTCAGTTTTCATTTAGTTGAGTGAAAAATGAAGCAGTGAATCAGGCATATACAGTGATACAATTTAGTAAAAAATGGCATGTCTGCTTCATATAATAAATATATCCATATGTATGTATAATATATATGGATACATACACACAAACATAAAAAAAATGGGAAGTTGTATATTAATCTGATAACTGAATTCATTTCTTCTGGGCCGGTTGGGGGGGCACTAGGACTGGATCTGGAATATAGCTGTATTGCTACAGTTTACTTTTGATTAATAGAATGTTTTTGTGAATTATATAATTAAAGTGTTGAAAATATTTTTTTTCCTTTGCTGTTATTTAAAAATATGTTCTTGAGTGTGTTATGGAAGATTCCAAAGGGTTTATTATTGCCTGAGTCTCTTAGAGGAAGGAAAATCCACTTTGGCATGTATACTGCTATGCTAACCAAAGCCACAGAGCAATTAAAAATCAATTAAAAAATACAGCAGTTGCTCTGCTTCAGGGCACCCAACTGTTTTTAAGTGCCTCTTGTCTGTCAGGCCTAACACTGGGCACCAGAAATTTAAAAATGAACAGCCCAACATCTGGTCTTCCATGAGATCCTTTATTTCTAAGTTGCTGCTTGTGGCAAACTCAGATTTCAAGCAACCCGCTGGAACTGCCATTTTACAAGCCACCCAGTAAAATTAGTTTCATTACTTTACATCTTGTGTTTAGACCAAAAGCAACATGCGCCCAGCTTGATCACATCAGATGTGCTGCACCTGGTTCCTGACGACTTATGGATGTTTTCAAAACGTCAACCTACCTTCAAAGGATAAAGGTCTGCCTCACCAGGCAAACTCAAAAGAATATGCCACAGAGTCTAAGGGGAGAGAGGCTCTAAATGGGAGGCTCAGAAGTTCTCTTGGAAAAAAAATACAAATTCAAAAAATACATTAAGCTATTGACTACAGTTTTTTGGATAATGGACTTAGAAATTTCTGAAATCCTTTCTATACTTTTGAAAGTTTCAAAAATAAACATGTTTTACTTTTACACTAATAATAAATTAATAAATGTTTAAAAGCTCTCTTATCCATCAGCAACAATGCTTTATATGTAAACATGAGACCTCCCAAAGGGACAATTATGACAGGGACAATGCTTATAACTCTGAATTACCTATTAGGTTACTTGTCACATTCTGCAGGTTTCCTATTTCACAATCATGGGCTATTTGCGTACTTGTCTTAAAGCCTGCCCTAGCAGGAACACTCCTTGAGTGTGGCTCTCTCCTCACCAGCACCCACCTTAGGACTTCCACTGAGTAACAACGCAAGTAATGATAGCAACAGACTCACCAGACTAGGCCTGCCTGAACAAAGCTAGGCCTTGAGCCCGATTCAGTTCACCTTGACCACTAGACTCTATCGCCCCTCCCAGTGCCTGATGGGAGTAGACCCACAATATATGTTTATTGAATGAACAAATGTTCCACACGTGCATTAAAAAAGTACAGCCATGATATCCTGTAGTTCCACATCAGTAACCACAGCAGGAAAGCCAGCAGCCAGCATCTTCTCAGCTAAGCAAGAAAACGAAGGTTTCTGCAGCCTCTCACTCTCTGTCAGCCTTGAAGTCTGAGCAAGGATGGTGAGCTCATGGCGGGAATGATGTGCTCCCCCAGGTGTGAGGGCGGCGGGGAAGCTGTCACGTCCTTCTCTCTGCTGGGGAAGCCAGCATGGCTTGTGACTTCTCAGTCATCAGCCAAATCCCTCTGAGGCACAAATGCTGGCAATTGCCCTCTGGGCTCCTGGGTTCCTCCATTACAGGGAGCCTGCTGTGTGCTCGCTCCTTGGTGATCATTTCTTCTTGGTGCTTTGCTGAGCTGCTGGGCCTGGTTGCCCTGGTATTTCTAGAGACAAAGCAGAGCCCTGAGAAGTGCCAGCCCAGTCACTGAGCACCCTGACCCAGTGCAAGGCCAGGCCACATGCGAGCCCCTTGTCCAACCAACAGCCAAGTGGGTCCACTTCCGAGGTAACATCAGGATGTATATCGCCATGTTTGGGGGTAAAAATGCTTTCTTGGGCTTTAGAGTCGCCCAGGCAAGAGTCTGAATGGGGATAAAGGCCCTAATCTCTCCAAGGCTCAGTTTCTCCTTCTGCAAAATGGAGACAAGAATACCCGCCTCCTACAATTATTAGGTGGATAAGTGTGACAACAGGACCACTGTGTCTGTTGCTTTCCCTCCAGTGTTCACATATGGGAAAATGGCCCGCAAATTAATTACCTCTGATTTACTCCTTGAGACAAACAACCTTACTTGCTACCAGGTGGGCCTTCAGTATAAACCACTGATGAATGAAACTGAATGTTTCTTATATTTTACACAGAGGTGTCAAGGATCAAACCTCCATTTGTACCTTTTTGGGGAGCTGGAAAATGTTACTTTAAAAACATGGGCTTTGGAGTTAGACCAACCTGATTTTACCATTTTTTACCTTTGTGATGTCAGGTTACTAAAACCTCTCTGTACCTCGGTCTTCTCCTCTGAACAATAAAGATAAGTAATAGTACCCGCTTTACCAGGTTGTTATAAGAATTGACCTATTTAATAAATATAAACCACAGTGCCTGCCATGTAGAAAGGTTCAATAAATACTACTTTTATAACAGGTCCAAGGCAGGTGAACATGTGTGCGGTCGTGGGTCTGTGTATGAAACATCAGCCCAAACACACCATTACACCATTTGGGGTTGTCTTCTTGGCAGGGAGCTCTTCTCCACCCCAGATTCTCCTCCGAACAAGGTTGCTCTTCTAGGACTGGGCCCTCTGATTCCTATTCTCTCCCAGGCCACTTTGGTTCTTTATTTTAACCAGGTGTCACCTCATGAAAATGCTGGGGAGGTGGGACCTCGAAGTCCTGCCAGAACTGTATCAGGGGGGCCCTGGGGCCATGTTTATTTTTAGACTCTTTTTTGACATGTCCCATACATACAGAGATGTGCATACATCACCCATGTATAACTCGCTGAATTCTCACACTCAACAGACTTGTAACCAGCACCCAAAACTGGAATGAGAACATTCCAGAAGCCCTTTGTGCCCCTATCTACACACTATCTCTCAGGAGTAACCACTATTTTGATTAGGTGTTTCCTGTTTTCGAACTTTATGTAAATCTAGCCCCTGACTTTGAGCAGCTCGTGCCTATCTGTTTATATTATATAAATCTTAGCCCTCACAATGGTCTACTGTGGTGCAAAGCTCTGAAACTGATGCTGTAGCCTATCCAGATTTAGATTTAAATTAATCAAAGTTAAATAAAACACAGCAGGCCCCCGTTATCTGTGGGGACTACACTCCGAGACCCCCAGTGGATGCCTGAAACTGCAGACTGTACTGAGCCCTGTATATACTATCTTTTTTTCCTATACACACACACTTATGATAAAGCTTAATTTATAAGTTAGGCATAGTAAGAGATTAACAACAGTAGCTCATAATAAAATAGAACAATTATATTAACAGACTAATAAAAGTTATATGAATGTGGTCTCACACTGCCTTACTGTGCTGTACTCACCCTTTTCCTTGTGGTGATGTGAGATGACAAAATGCCTACCGGTGAGGTGAAGTGAGGCGCGTGATGCAGGCGTTGTCAGGCTCTCGCGACCTGACGGATTAGGAGAGTCATAAAAAAAAAAAAAAAAAAGAGATGCCTAACAGGTGTGTGTATTTGTGTGTGTGTGTGCGCGTCTGTGTGCATGTAGACACCTATCAGGTAAGTGCCTGCCGAGGAACACTACAGACTGACGGGGAGTCCCAAGGAGAGGGGGACCCAGACACAGTCCCTGAGCTTCTGTCAGGGCCTGCATGCCACCGCCCTGGCACTGCTTGCAAACACGCTGTCCTCTGAGGGAAATGCCCAGCCTGACATGGCAGATTACTGCCCAGGGCCAGTGGGAGAGAGTGGAGAGATCCCCCAGGGGTGGGGTGCCTCCTCCTGGATGTCTTCAGGACTGTCCCTTTGGCCACCGAGGTCCTGTAAGGTCCTAATCATCACGTACCACGGGAACCACTGAGGCAGGCACTGTGGGAGCCGAGATGACACGAATGCATGAGAACAGAATAACCACAGCAACAAAATAGCTACTCTCTATTGAGTGCCTACGTGCATATGCTGTCAGCGACATGTTCTATGAATTTTGTCCTATTTAACACTTATAATTGTGCTAGAGGAGAGGGTTAGAGCCCCCATTTTGTGAATGAGGAAACAGCCTCAGAGAGGTTAAGTAATTCCTGCAAGTTCACACAGCTGGGATTCACACTCAGGTCTGCCTGATTCCAACACTCCACCCCTTTCAGTGACGCTGCCCCGACTCCCCTGGAAGGGCTCTAATGCTATTCCCCCTCCCCTGCTTTACCGGGTCTGTTAAAGTGCTGGGTAATTAGGGATGCAGTAATAAACCAAGCAGCGGGTCCAAGGGGGTACAGACTACAAACATTGCCTCCACTTGCTTGTCACATTCATCTCAGTCTCCTTTGGGCTCAGCCATGGATAGAGCCGGGTCCACGGGAGGTGGGAGATGCTGAGGTGTGCATGTGTGATCTCTGGTGGCCTCTTGGCCGGGCTATGTAATAACGGTCGTACTTTATTGTGCAGTCATGTTGATCACCTTCTTTTTAGTAAGAAAAACTATAGTTCGGAGCCTCCCTTTCTCCCTGGCTTCCTGGCTTCCTCTCACTTAACAGGTTTCAGCCTGGGGCACATATGCTTGAATGATTGACCTCTAAAACAGGATAGAAACGATGACAGCTGTAATCACACATGCACGCATACACACACACACACACACATGCACACACGTGCACACACTTCTTCATGCCGGGACGATTTGCTGGAAGTGCTGACTAAACCGTATTAACCTAACTGCTAGGTTGAAGTAATGATAATGATGGTGATGGGAATAATAAAAGAATTGTTCTCAAATTACTCTGAGCGATGTTGTAACATCAGCTGCTGTACTCCTTCCTCAAGAAAGAATTTGCATTTTAAGATTTAGTTCATATCAGGCAAACGGCTTTCCAGGAAGATAAATGACAGTCTTTAATGAGGTTTTTCACTTGCCCAGAGTCTAATCTTTTTCCTAAAGCAGATGAACACTAATTTCTAGGCAGGATTCAGGCCAAATGTCCACATTTGCAGACTTCCAGGGGGAAAATTGGAAAATGAAATCTGCTAAAAATCCTAGCTGTGACTTAAAGTGGACTCCTTCAGGGTAGCCTTGCATTTTAGCTGTGGTTTCAGTGAGGCCCATTACCAGTTAGGAATGTGGCTCTCTGGCTCTCTCTGGCACAGAAATGTTGGGAGCGCTTGTGGAATGCCTCTGGAAACCAGAGCAGGGTCTTCCCTCTAACCACAGCAGGCAGGCCACAGCCTGAAATGCTCCAGCTAATTAAAGACATAGGATAGAAAGATCCCAAAGGTCTGTCAACAAAGACTTCCTTTGCACCCACTGCGTGTGGCTCTATGTAGGTGAAAATGACTAGGATATAGCCCCTACTCTCTAGAGGTTATAGCTAGTAAAGGAGAAACGTACATATGTGGGGAGCCGGATATGCAAAAGCCATGGTGACTCCATCTTGGGCTCTCGGACTTCATCTTGAGAGGATGAGTTTCCAAAGGGCGTGAACAGTTTCAGTTTCAGTTGCCTAGCGCCAGAGTGTTCTCACTATGGACCGTCAGTTACGTCGGAGGCAACTGCGCATGGGCACAACTCAGTGTGTAATTGGAGTTTGTAGAATGCTTCATTAGCATAATGGGCAACCAATCAGAAAGAAGCCACACCCTATGAATGCTATATAAGCTCTGCTGTTCCCGCAAGTAAACTAGACTTGATCAGGAAAGTGTCTTGTCTCCATCGTTCCCACTCCCTCTCTCCAGGTTCTTCGTTGACGTCCCACGGGTCAGGACAAGTGGCGCCCAACGTGGGGCTTGGAGTACGGGGGGCTCCGTGAGGGACACAGATAGAAGGAGGGCCCTCAGGAAGAAATACAAATAAAGAAGAATAAAGAGAAAATTAGCGACCACGGCTGGGGAGCCTGCCCAGATGAAAGAGTCCGGTGAGCTTTCTGTGAGTATGGGACAAGCATTAAGCGCTAGAGAACACTTCATTGAAAGTTTAAGAGATGCTTTAAAAACACGAGGAGTAAAGGTTAAGAAAAAGCAAATTCTAATAAGATATTAAGCATTAGTGCTAATTTAAGTTTATCTGAAAGAGACGTGTTCTATGGTTATCAGCTGCCTGTTTGCCTAAGTCATTTAAGTTGATGTTGTCTGTTAAATCTTTCAAAAAGATGCTTAAAAAAAAAAGTGGGGGGGGGGTGTTGGGTTTTTCTAATGTCTAATGAAAGTTTTATAGGTGGTCTAGCATAGTTGCTAGAGAGTGTGTGGACAAGTACAACAAATGAATATCTTAATAATAATAATAGTATATTAATGTATAACTATGTATATCTGCAAACAGCCTGAGAATTTTTGTAGTAACTGAAATTCTTAAGAGTTTTGCTAAGTTATATGAAAATGTTTTGTGCTCAGTAAAAAATTGTGCTGTAAGGCACATTTCCAGTAATGATAAAAAGTGTTCACAAATGTATCAATCTGAGTAATGCTAGTGTTACAGTTTGCAATAGCCTATTTTTCAGTGTTCATTGAAAGTTAAAGTACCTAATGTTTTAAGTCCTAATTAAAACTGCTTAATATAATAAAGAAGACATCTTTGCTTGCTAAAAAAGATGTATGTTTTATAAGAGAAAGTATAAGGAATAGAAATATATTTTGTTAAAAGTAAAAGAAGGTAACTGTTCTAAAGGGCAGCTGTTTATCTGAAGAAGGGGAACACTGAATGTAAAAAGAAAATTATCGAAACTATAGAGGGGTTGATATAGTTGTGCTCTGTAAAAGTAAAGCAAGTGAGTCTCAATATCAAGTACACAGCAAAACTAGAAGTTTTTGTTAAAAGAACAGAAGTTTATTAGTCTGCCTTTAATATTGTAAGATTGCAAAAGATTTTCTAATTGTTTTCTGAATGTTTAAGAAAATGAACTCTTCATATTCAAAAGACTGTAACCTAAGTGTTAACAACTGAGTAATCTGTATTTGCCTTTAAACCTTTTTACTGTCATTCTAGATAAATAATAAGTATTAATAACCTATAATTCTGTTTAGGCAAGTGCCTTAAAAGCTTTCTTTTGATGGCTTGCCAGGATCAAATTCAAAAAGGTGCTTTTTACCCCTAATTAACTCTGATATTTTCCAGAGGGCCCCTGAAAAATATCAGAGGAATTTTCTCTTCATTAGAGAAAGTATTTGGCTAATTTGGCTTATTTATCTGATATATAATTGCCTGGAAAGCACTGTCTACAAGAATGATGCCAAACTTTGTTACTGAATATTTTATATTGCAAAAATGTCCAAGTTTCCTTATGTCAACTTAGACTAGTAAAAAATTAGATTTAAACAGAACAAGTAGTAATTACATAAGATTAAGTAAACTACAGATAGTTTCATGGTGTGAGATGCATTCTTTCTGCTCTAATAGATTATCCTGAAAATAATCATGAAAGAGTTCTCCGAGATCTGCCGTCTGATTGTGACAACAACTGGAGGCTGTGGATCCCACCTCTGAGGCAGTTACAGCGGCATTCGTCCTGCTGGACTTCCTTCTGTATTGTCCGAACTCAATCAAGAGCTGAGCGAGCGAGAGAGAGACCGACCTATATATGGCAATGCGTAGACCCCGGCAAGAGTGGACAGTCAGAGACGGGTAAGAATAGCAAGAAAGGTACCAACCTAAGACAGGGCATAGACCATTGCTGTCTGTGTACCAATGACGGGTAAGGACCTTTTCTGTGCTATATCAACCTAAGACAGGCGCACTCTGCACAGCTCCCCTGATCTATAAATAAAATTAAAAAGGGGGACCTGTGGGGAGCCAGATATGCAAAAGCCATGGTGACTCGTCAGAGGCAACTGCGCATGCACACAACTCAGTGTGTAATTGGAGTTTGTAGCATAACGGGCAACCAATCAGAAAGAAGCCACACCCTATGAATGCTGTATAAGCTTTGCTGTTTCCACAAATAAACGAGACTTGATCAGGAAACTGTCTTGTCTCCATTCTTTGTGTTTCTTGTCTCCATCATTCCCACTCCCCCTCTCCAGGTTCTTCGTTGACGTCCTGCTGGTGGTCATGACGTATATAAAAATTACTTGCAATCAAAAAGTGTTCTGAAAAACAGATACTTTGGGGGGGAGGGGTAAGCTGAGTCAATGACAATTGAACTGGGTCTTAAAGTATGAAGAGGTGTTCACCAGATGAGGGTTGGGGGAGGCATGCTGAGGGATAAGCAGCAGGGGAAGGGCACTCCAGACAGAGACAACAGCACAGGCAAAACCTGGGAGGGAAAAAGGTATTTGGGAAATAATCTTGTCTGGCATTACTATCACTCCTCTGTGCATCTGCCCTAGTGTTCAGGCCTCCCATTTGCTGTCTTAGTTCCCCTCTCTTGGTATACACCTTGCTATGTCTGTGGGGCAGTAAGCATATTTATATTGCTCTTTGCCATTTCATACCTTTTTGTCATTCCGTTATAAAATATTTTACGATTTCCATTCTTTCTTTGACCCATTATTTAGAAGTATAGTCAGC
>JAQQAC010011331.1:435578-591253 GCA_029783875.1 Phataginus tricuspis | reverse complement strand
CCTCTCAGTCTCCCACTTCCCCCAAGGTCTTTTATGTCATGACCTTCAGTGTTTTTATGGACAGTTTTATGGCTTTTTCAGAAGAAATGGAATGCCCATTAGTGAAAAAGGAGTTTCTACAAACACCAGTGACAGTGTGGGAATAAATATTTATAGCCTAGGCTCTGAGACCCACATATTCTCATTTACCACAGAGCCTGGAGCCAGTCTTATGCCAGGGCAAATTAATTTACACAGGAATTTCTTTCAGTTTATAAGAAACATTTGCCTGCCACTTTTTTCTGGAAATCTTGACAGATCACAAACTCAGTCAAACTTACAAAAGTGAACAGGCTGCAGCAGAAATGCCCAAATCAAAGTCGGTTGATCATTAGTCAACATGTCATGATCTTGGAGCCAAGCAGGAAATAGGCCTTCCATGGTTTTCCCTCTGGCAGAAGGTGCCCCCCTGCCAGCCAGGGGGAGGCCTCTGGTTCTGGGACGGCCACTCGGCTATGTTCAGAATGCATTTTTTCATTCCTTCAATTCTTTGTCATTCATTTACCCATTCATTCATTCATTTTGCATGATTACTTTTTAGTTACTATGTTTTCAGGGGCAGGACGAGACGCTGGGGGACAACAACTCTATGGACTGGGTACCTCCGACGTGCCAGGCACAGTCTGATGCCACTTCTCATCTGTTAGCACATTAATGCTCACAACTACCCTGTAATGTCAGAATTATTACCTCCAGTCCTACATGTGAAGAGCTCAAGGCTTACAGAAGTAAATCATTAGCTAAGAACCAGCCATTAACGAGTAATTCACTACTTAAGAAATTCCCAAGAGAGGGAAACATGTATAATATGAATCTGGGGAGTTTAAGTCATATGGGGAGGCAGTGTCGATACAGCTGAGGACAGCTATAGCTACACTTACAGATATAAGAAATGATGAAACAGCAATGCAAGATGGGGGATTACATTTTGAAATGAGAGGAGAGATCAGAAAAGTGTAGGGATCATTATAAACTGGGATGGTCAGCGAAGGTGGGCTTACATCAAAGCACAGGGAAGACTTGGCTATGGGAAAAGGGATGAAAGAGGACGTTGCAGGTGGCAGGGTGGTGGTGAGCAAAGGCCCAGAATCAGAAATCAAATGCAGTCTGGGTGGTGGGCTGGAGCATGCCTCGAGGGAACAGCCAGAAATGAAAGAATGAAAGAGTGAGCAGATAAACACTGGTGGGTGGGGAGGAATGAGGCTGGCTGGATGGGGCTGGACCAGGCTGCAGAGGCCTTTGGCCATCAAGCTGAGGAAATCATGTCCACTCATGGGGACACACTGGAACCCCCATCCCCCTGGGATCTTGACCACACCGGACTTTGGAGATAGATTTATTCTGTATAGAAAGGGGTCAGATGGTGGTCTGTGATTCTTTATTTGTAAAGCACACCTTAGAGTCAAATACATTAACACCATGAAATAAAAATCCAGTCTAATAAACAGCTCAAGTAATCAAAAAAATTTTTTTAAGTATAATCATGTACAAAACCCCTAAAAATCCATGACAGAATAGTGGTTAAGTAAATGATGGGGCAAGAGTGGAGTCAGGGAGGTCAGTTAAGAGCGGCTGAGGTAATGACAGTGAATGGTATTAGAGAGCTGACGGGGATGGAGAAAAGTAGATGATTCCAGAGATACACTGGAGGTAGAAACCACAGGCCATAGTGACTGATGGATGCGGAAGATGAAGGAGAGGGTGGTGTCAAGGATAATTAGTGCCTGAGTTTCTGGCTTGGGCAACTGAGTGGACAAAGGTGTCATTTCCTGAGATGGGGAACATTGTAGGAGCAGTGTGTGGGAGATGATAAATCTGGTTTTCAATTTTTTGTTTGAGATATGACTAAAGATATTCATCACACAGTTACTTATGTGGGTCTGAGGCTCAGAAGAGACATGTGAGCTGGAGACATAGATTTAAAAAACACTAGCTTCAGATCAAAGACCTGAATGTAAGTCATGAAACCATAAAACTCTTAGAAGAAAACATAGGCAAAAATCTCTTGAATATAAACATGAACAACTTTTTCCTGAACGCATCTCCTTGGGCAAGGGAAACAAAAGTAAAAATGAACAAATGGGACTACATCAAGCTAAAAAGCTTCTGTACAGCAAAGGACACCATCAGCAGAACAAAAAGGCATCCTACAGTATGGGAGAATATATTTGTAAATGACATCTGACAAGGGGTTAATATCCAAAATATATAAACAACTCACACGCCTCAACACCCAAAAAGCAAATAACCCGATTAAAAATGGGCGGAGGATCTGAACAGACACTTCTCCAAAGAAGAAATTCAGATGGTCAACAAACACATGAAAAGATGCTCCACGTCCCTAATTATCAGGGAAATGCAAATAAGACCACAATGAGGTATCACCTCACACCAGTGAGGATGGCCAACATCGAAAAGACTAGGAACAACAAATGCTGGCGAGGATGCGGAGAAAGGGGAGCCCTCCTACACTGCTAGTGGGAATGTAAGCTAGTTCAACCATTGTGGAAAGCAATATGGAAGTTCCTCAAAAAACTAAAAATAGAAATACCATTTGACCCGGGAATTCACTCCTAGGAATTTACCCATAGAAAACAAGTTCTCAGATTCAAAAAGACACATGCACCCCTATGTTTATTGCTGCACTATTTACAATAGCCAAGATATGGATGCAACCTAAGTGTACATCAGTAGATGAATGGATAAAGAAGAGGTGGTACATATATACAATGGAATACTATTCAGCCATAAGAAAGAAACAAATCCTACCATTTGCAACAACATGGATGGACATAGAGGGTATTATGCTCAGTGAAATAAGTCAGGCAGGGAAAGACAAATACCAAATGACTTCCCTCATTTGTGAAATATAACAATGAAGCAAAACTGAAGAAACAAAACAGCAGCAGACTCACAGACTCTAAGAAGGGACAAGCGATTACCAAAGGGGAGGGGTGGGGAAGGGCGGGTGGGGAGGGAGGGAGAAGGGGATTGAGGGGTATTATGATCAGTACACATGGTGTCGGGGGATCACGGGGAAACAGTGTAGCACAGAGAAGTTGTGACTCTGGCATCTTGCTACACTGATGGGCAGCAGTGGGGTGTGGGGGGGACTCGATGATAATGGGTGAATGTTGTAGCCACATTGTTTTTCTTGTGAAACCTTCATAACAGTGTATATCAATGATACCTTAATAAAATAAATAAATAAATAAAACTTAAAAGCACCAGCTTCTAGCTGGTAAATGAAGGCCTGTGAATGGCTCTGCAACATGTGTCATGTCGTGGGAAGTGGGTCTAGGCCAGAGGAACCCCCCAATTTTTTTTAGAGGAACCCCAACACTTAAAGGCAGACAGAAGAGTAGGAGCCCAGAGTGGGCCGAGAAACAAGAGAAGAACCAGGGGAGAGAAGAACCGCATCAGATGGTGTCGAGAGGTCAGGTAAGAAAAGGACTTCACAGTGTCCACTGGATTTAGGAGCAAAAAGGCTACTGATGCCTTTGGTAAGGACAGTTTCCCCGGGACGGCAGGACTGAAGGCGGATTAGGTGGCCTGAGTGATTGGGAGGTGAGGAGCTTGGCCAAGTTGTTCATGAAGCTGGGCCGTGAAGAGAATCAGAGAGAGAATTTACAAGCTACAGGAGAACAGAGGCAAGGAAAGGTTTTGTCAAGATGGGACAGACGGAAATGCCTTTAAATGCTGCCTGGAGGGGAGCCATGGGAAAGGGCACAGGAAAGATCTGGGAGGACACGCACCAGAATGTTGAGTGTGAGTATCTATCTGGGCAGGGGACTCAAGAGGCCTCTGAATGTTCAGAAACAGCCCAAATTTGATGGAGTTTTGGTACTGTCTATTTTATCGCTACAAAATTATCTGAAATGTGTCCATTTACACACAGCTTCACGGGCATATGCAGAGATTTGATGGATGGCACTTTCGTACGGCCCACCTGGGTCAGGTGCCGAGGGCTTGGCCTGACACATTTGCCGTAATGAATACTGGAGGGGCCAGCATGCAGCAGCTCCCACGGATCTGCACCGCCTGGTGTTCAAACCTTTATACGAGCCCTTCCCACAGTGAATCAGGCCTGCCCGTGTGGCCAGTAGCATATGGTAAAAATGAGAATTAGGCCCAAGGCTAGGCCCTACAAGGCATTGCTCACTCTGGAGGAAGTCAGCTGCTATATCTTAAGGACATCCAGATGCCCCAGAGAAAGGCCTACATGCAGAGAAACAGGCCCCTGGCAGTAGCAGCAACTGGCCAGTCATGGGAGTGAGCCGGTTCAGATGTGGACCCCTAGCCCCAGCCATACCTTCAGGTTCAGCGCTGGCTAACACTGGCCTACAGCTTACGGAGACCCTGAGCCGAACCTTCAGCTGAGCTGTGCCCAAATTCCTCATGCGCAGAAATTTTGAGAAATAATAAATGGCTGTTGTTTTAAACGGCTACATTTTTGGGTGATCTGTCGTGCAGCAACAGACAAACCAGTGTGGGCACCTTGCACACTTTAAGGGGCCCCTAGGGGGCTGCATCCGCTAGACAACAGCCTGGATGCAGCCGCACCTGAAGGCGGACGTGCCCCTCGGGTGTTAGACGTGAATAATGGGTCACATGCTCAGACATCCCTCTGTGTGTGGGGCACTACCTCTCCTACCCCATCACGCACACACACAAATTAATAACACTGGCTGTTTTATAGATAATATTTAGCATCTAAGTGTTGTATGGAACTTAAGTATGAGTCAAGTACGTGTGGAGGCTTTCTGATGCCATAGTTTCAGGATATAATTTTGTTGGAAGTGGACTTGAACGGCTTGACATTGTGTAATTAATGACATTCCATTTCCATGACAACTACTAATTAGCGTACCTCTTAGGGTGAACTTTTAGTGTGCGGGGGTTCAGATCACCCTAGCCCACATAGGAGAGCAAATTACATTAGGTTTCCGGTTTTTAATAAAATGACTGGTGGTGGAAGGAAGGGGTGGTGGGGCGTCTGACGCCTGGGAACCAGGGAGCACCTGGGAATTCAGCCCTGGGCTCATCAAACCCCCTACAGTCAGGGGTGAGTGCTTGGACATCTGTTTTCCCATTGCTGGTACAGCCTCTGGGCATTAAACGTGGTCTCATTAAATTTCTGCTGAACAAACAGTTAAATAAATAGCGGCTTCATTCCTCCTCCCTCTCCCTCACTGGACTGAGAATTTAATAGAAACCCTTTAGGTTTCAACCCGTTTCACCTCTGCAGAGGGGGAATTGCTGGGAAGTGTTGCACACAAGAGGTCAACCATTTCCCTGGGGCCGCCGTAACAGCGGCCATCTCCGTCTCCCCCTCTCACCTCCTCATTCCTCAGGGAAGTGAGACCCGAGGATATGGGGCTATGCCCCTCCCACAGACCCTTCTCCTCTGCAGGAGCACAGGGCCTGGCACACAGCGGGCTGCCACAAATCAGTGCTGAATGAATGAGTGGGACCCCAGGGGGAAAGTAGGCCTACAGCCCTGGAGGCAGAGACTTGGGTGGGGGGTGGGGGTGTCTGGGACATCCGAGGACAGTGAGACCCATTCTCATGTGAAACAGGTCCTCCTGGTTTCATCTGTGGCCCAGGGGTACTAGGTGGCAGCTGGGAGACACTTTGGCTTCTCGAACAAGCATGGCCAAGTCTCCCTCTTTCCTCTAAAGCAGGTGAATCGTCTCAGGGCAGTTAAAGGATTTGCACCTGTCCCTGGCCTCTGTGGTCATTTCAAGAAGGAAAGAAAAATAGCTTTCCACCCCCACATCCTGCCCTCTGCAGGGCAAAGAGACACATGCCAAGCTAGACAAAGACATTCCTGGCTCCCTCTGGGGCATTCTTTGAGCTCATCACCTGGACCTCATGACAAGAGTCAGCAATTGTTGTGGGACTCATGTGCCAGGGAGCTTTGACAGGTCAGAGGGAGGACCCGGATCGTGTGGCCTGACACGCCGCTGGGGCCACCAGCAGCTCTTTAACTTCCGTGATGATTTGTAGATCATCCTGGAGAGACGGATGGCCAGACGTTGGCAGGAACGTCTGTCCTATATTTGGGTAGGCTAGGGGCCCCAGGTTGTCTGTTAGAATATTTGCAGCTAGAACACTTGTTTCTGAAACTAGGTAACTCATAATAACCAGCTCTTGCCTCTCCATTTATAAATGATGGAGGCAGCTGGTCCTGAGATAGGACAGCATGGCACAGGAATTCCCCAAAGGTGTGGGTGAGGGGGGCGAAGTATATTCCTGGTGTTTTCAGGTGCCCTCTGGGGAGCCCATTTTGAGCTCACAGTGGCCCTTCTGCTCAGTCCTCTGCTCTATCAAAATCTTTCAATAAAGGGTCTGATATCGGTAATGTATATGGTACTGAGAATTAAAGCCATGTAAGCCTTTCCTCTGAATGTGGTGCTAATGAGTTAGTCATGTCTCTGAGAAGCGGTCCGCTTTGATGACTTAAAAGCCACAGTGCAAATCTTGCTTAATCCAAAGAAACTGTGGTCTTGGTACTTCAGGAAAAATAAGTCAAACAGTTTTGCAAATAACTTTTAAAGTTCATTAATTAAATTTCTAGCCTTCTTGTTAATTTGGGAAGTAAGCTAGGTAATTATTTTTCTCCTCATGTTGCAGAGAAGAAACTGAAGCAGAGAGCTTAAATGATGTGAAGAAACTCTGGGCTGGATTTATAGGCTGGCATCCGTGTGAAGGGACTCCTGACTCAAGACAAAGGTCCCTCCAGGGAGCACTCACTTTTGTGTAGGCCGAAGACTGCTCCAAGTACTGGTCGTCTCTACCAGCTACCAAGTGCTTCACACCTATCACCCAACCCACACCCCAGTCCTAGGAGGTAGGGGTGTTGCCTCTGTTTCACATATGTAGGCATGAGGGTTCAGAGAATTTAAGTAACTTGCCCAATTTCTCACAACCAGAAATTGGCAGCACTGAGATTCAGTGCAGGTCTTCCTAACTCCTAACTGGGGCTTTCTGCTCTCAGTGGGTCATTTATGGGTTCCCAACCCCCTCTCAGCAGCTGAGCAGAGGCTGTAAGCTCCCTGGACTCTAGCTCTGATGGGGATGGTTGATGGGGGACTCACGGGGACCTTTAACAGTCTCTGGGGACCTGCGAGTTCCCACGGGTGTGGACATTTGCTGAGTTGGCTGGAAAAAAAATGTACTTTTAGCTTTTTGAAGCCACAGCACATTTTAGTGATCAATCATCCTGTAAAGGCAGAAGAGAGCAAGAATAAGACACGAGAACAAGGAGTTTCCTGCGGAGAGAAGGGACTGGTGCCCCCTGTGTTCATGTGTCTAGGATGGCAGATGGAATTCCTCTCCTGAATGCCTCAGACGAGGGTGCCTCTGAGCTCCAGCTCTGTGCTGTCACAAGCCAGCGAGTCTGGTCAAATCAGGAAAGGGTTTCAGCGTCCACTGCCCCACAACCCCCTACCTCATGAGCCTGTTAATTAGAGAGGAAATGTCACAGCCTCTCTAGCAAACCTACCCAGCAATTCATTGAAATAGTTTCTCCTAGTCCATCTACTGTCATTCATTCATTCATAAAATACCTACCCAGTGTCCACTGGCATGAGGTGCCATGCTGCATACGTATTTATACACGGCCATCTACAACAAATGTGTCGTATGCAAATAACAACGAGCTAGTATTTGATGACACTTTCTGTGTCTATAGGCACTGGAGGTGACAACGCAGCAGGAGTGCCAGGAGGTGCCCTACGTAAGGCAGGAGAAACAGCAATAGCCGTTGGGGTCAGCAACAGCAGCAGAGTCAAAGCCGCAGCAGCGGCGGTAGGGATGACAACGATCCCATGCTTGGTGCGCCCGGCCTCACGGCAAGGATAACTGTTCCCTTGATAACTGAGACCTTATCTTCAGGACGACATCCGTGCTGGCCGCGGCTCCTGTCATGCCACCCACACCACCCGACGGTTCTGCGAGGCAGCTCTGACCATTCACATCGTGCACGCAAGGAAGTGAAGGCTCAGAGGTGCTACCTTGCCCGCCTCAGCAGCCTGGCTGGGACGGACTTGGATTTGAATCCTGCTCTGAATGACCTTCCCACTTCACCTTGCTACCATTTTTAATTAAAATCTGTCTAAAATATGCCTCGCCTACTCCTTCCTTAGTAAACTGCCCAGCGCCATGAGGCCTTTTCCTGTTGACTCAGGGCTGCCGCCGACAGCCAAGCCACGGTCCACGGCTCGCGCTCGACACGAGTCACTAGCTTGAGCCGCCACGGCCTTGGCCGGAGCTGCTCTGTGCTCTCTCCCTCCCCAAAGATACTTTTAGGGGCTATTAAGTTTTAGGGGCTGATGAAGCTTTCTAGCCCTGCAATTAGCTCAGCCTCTTCTGTCTTCAGAGTTGCTGTTTTTCAGATTCCCACCTTGTGACCTTTGTTCTCTGTCATCGCTTCCTGAAGTCATTTGCGTGCGCATCTATTTCTCTGGAAGTCAGGGTGGAACTAAATAAAGGTTGCCTCCGGAATTGAAGGACTGTGCTTAAAATGAAGTATACGTTATCCGTGTCCGAGACAGAGTGAGGTGCATACGCTCCGAGACGGCTCTTTGACCGAGCTCCGCAGATGGCCTGCCGGCTCGTTCCTCCCAGCGACACTGTGCTGTGGGTGTTTGCAGGGTCTGAGAGATCCGAAAACAGACTCAGCATGCTGAGTGGCTTGTTCAGGCTCACAGAAACTTGTGAACTGGGGTTTCATATCAGGTCATTTTTATGCCTATCTTCTTGCCATTCTCTCTGGGTCAGTTTGCAGCGTATAATAACAACAGGCAGAAACTTCTAGACATTCATCTTTGGCTTCACTGAGACAGTGACCTGTGTAGTAAGATAGGATTGAAAAGGGCCTTGGAATCAGGGCCCATTAATTTGAAGAGCCCCCAGTTAACCGCCTTGGCTCAAAGACAGCTCTCTTATGGACCCTGAGGCCACTCTGTGAGGCATTGGTGGCTATTGAAAATGTTTTTTCAGGGGGACGCTATGGTGTGCTAACATTTTAGCAATAATTCATTTATTATTCATTTATTCAGAAGCCAGGTACCAAGAATCCTGGCCTTTAAGATTAAAATGAAATAGCCTCAACCCCATTCCATGTGTGGTGGGGATCTTCTGGCTTACCCATATTTCCTAATTCTGTTAAATGAATAAATACTGCTTTTGAAATAAGGAGAGAGAGAGCGAGAGCACTGGAAACATCTCTTTCCTTTTCCCATTCTCTCAGAACTATTCCCGGACACTGGCTCAACTTTTCCTGCACCCTTCCTCTCAGTGTTCCCGGAGTGCCCGGAGTGCCCAGCCCTCTGCCGGGAATCGGGATTGGAGGCCTCGTCTGGAAGGAGCTCACAGTCTCATGGGGACTTTTCTGTCACAGTAGTGGTATCACCTCTTCAGTGAAAGAGTCAGGACCCCTAAGGAATGGTGTCAATCAAGGCAGGTCAAGATGGGAGAGGGACCACATCACTTTGGCTATTAAAAATGTATGTGAGATTTAAAATAGCCAGATTTCAGTGTTAAACATCACTCCTATTTTGAAAAGCCCAATGAAGGTAGAAAAAATGTTGATCAAGGGGAAAAGAAAATGAGTGCAAAAGTATAGAAGAGCAGCCCTGAAGAAAGGAGGTGTAATCATGGGTGTAGCAGGAATGAGGCTAATTACAGGCAAGCGCAGATGTGACTCTATAGCAACAAATTTGAAAAACTACAGAAATGGTGACGCATAAATAGGCACAACAAGAGATGAAAAACGTGAGTAGGTCAATGCCATAAATTTATATAAAACCTAATAATTTAGTACAAAAACAAAAATGAAATAATCTAACTTGTGAATGGAGATACCAACATATCCTTACATATCTGAGATTAATCCTTTGGGTCGAAGTGTATCATTCTTTGGATATACTGCTAATATTTTATTCAGGTCTCTACTTCTCTACTCATCAATAGATTAAAAAGGGAAAATGTGATCAGGTCAATGGAAGTTGACAGGCATTCAGTAAAATTCAGCAGTCTTCCCTGGTAAAAAATCCTCAGAAGAATAGAAGAAAATAGCTAAATGTGATAACTACTCTTTATCAAAATCAACAGCAAAAATTACAAATGGTGATACATTAAAATCATTTCCACTTAAACCAGAAACAAGGCAGGAGTGTCCACTATCCCTCTATTACCCAATATTATTTTAGAGCTTCTGATGGGTGCGATAAGACAAGCAAGTGAAATAATTTGTATAAAATTTTGGAAAAGAAGAGATAAAATTGTCCCTTTTGCTGATGAATTATGGAATTGGATGTAGAAAACCCAAATATTCTAGGGTTAGTGAAAATGAGAACAACACAATTAATAAGGAAATACAGCACTTGATACTAAGCTAAATATTTTAAAGCACAGCTTTTTAAAAATACTAATAGACTAGCCATTGGTAGAAATGGAAAATAACATTCATAACAGCAGCATCAAAGCTATAATAAGCTTAGGAATAAATTTAAAAAGACAGGACCAAGAATTATATGAAGAAAACTTAAAATCTTATTAAAATTCTTAAATAAGAGCTGAACAAATGGAATGTTCCTATATTCTTTGATGGAAAACTTAATATAATAAGAATGTGATATAATTTTAATTAGAATCTCAACAGCCCATATATCTTCTGGAAACCAGGCCTAGAGGGCTTTACAAGGTATTAAAACCTACCACAGAGCCTCTGTGATCAAAGCCTGCATAGTACTGGCATAGGAATTGATGGCTAAAACCCTGGAACAAGAGCCCCAGAATCATCACAGGGTTCATGTGACTGTAACGCTATGGCAAGGGTGGTATTTTACTTCAGTGGAAAATTTCTTTAATAAATGTGATGGCACCACTGACTTCCATGTGAAAGAAAGTCAAGTTGAATCTTTACCTTACACTGTATTGGTAAATAAATTCTAGATCCATTAAAGTCTTAAGTAAAAAAATAAAAAAATACTGAAATCTAGGAAAACATATGTATGACCTAAGGGATAGCACTACATTTGAAACTAAGATAATATACCTGAAAGCTGTGAATGAAAACATAGATATGAAATACCGCATTAAATAGCTACATTAAATTTGAAATAAATATATGATACCATAACTAAAATAAAAAAGCAAGTGTTGAAGTCGGTGGGGGGCGGCGCATTCGCATGACATATGGCAGGTGAAGGATTAAGTCTATAATAGTCAGAAAATTTTTATTAATTAAATAAAAGAAGATGAACATCTCACTGGAAAAATAGAACCCAAATAGAAAAAAGAATAGCAAATACAAATTGATTGATAAATGTAAGGAAAGACATTCAGCCCCATCACCAGTCTAGAAAATGCAAAATAAAGTAACAATGAATAGCTGTGGTGACTAGAATTGGGAGATGGTAGGCATTTTTCCTCATTTACTGTCAATGGAAATGTAAGTTACCAACTTTCTTACTTTGGCGGTGGGGTGGGGGGAGGGAAGCAATCTGACAACATTCATTACAAGTGAAAACACATGTGTCTTCCGGCCCGGCCCCCTCACTGCTGCGCGTGCATCTCACAGCAATAAGAGGATCAGAATGTAAGGCGAGCCGCAGGATAATAAGGATCGCAGCCTGGGTGGCAGGGCAGCACGTATGTGAATGCCATCCTAGAGGCGTGTGTGACGTGCTGGCGCTGGCTGCAGCACGTGGGCAGAGGCCAAGCACAGGAAATCGGGCCACAGCCTCTTAGTGGACAAGTGGCTGGGCACTTAGGGCACATGCATCCCATGGGATATTGGGCATTAAAAAGAATGGTTGGATGCTGTGCTGACTGATTCAGAGGATGTATCAAAGGCAAGGTGCAAAGAAATGTGCAGAACAAAGTTCCAGTTTTTGTGCAATGAACTAGGCTGCCATCTCCGTCATGTCCGGATGAGCATGAAGAAGGTACGAGAGGAGACACACCAAGGAGGGAGAATAGGGCAGGAGGCAGCGGGGGTGGGGGGTGCGCCCAAGCAGGCCAAGCTGAGCCGGACCAGGTCAGACCAGACCTGAAAGGACAAGAGCAAATCAAACCAGAGCAGACCAGATAAGACAAGACTAAAACTAACCAGACCAGACCAGACCACACCAGACCACACCAGACCACACCAGACCAAACTGAATCCCAGTAAACCCAGTCAAACCAGACCAGACCAGAACAAGCTAAATCAAACCAAACTGAACCAGAACAGACTCACCTAGTCCAGTCCAGACCAGACCAAACCAGACTAAACCCAACCAAACCAGTCAAGTCCAGACCAGGCCAGACTGGACTAAACCAGATCCGACCAGACCAGACTAAGTAAAAGCTGAACACAGACTGTTGGGATGTCCGTGGTTCTGGCTCCAGCCACACGGTGGTGCATCTTCTGTATCAGTTGAAGCAGGACATCCCTTTTATGCTGTCATGTGTGTGTGTGTGTCTGCGGGTAGATGCATATAATGACGAGTGAAATATGGCCACTAAATTATTAGTGGTGACAGTGTGGTGGGACCTGAGGTGACTTTTATTTTCCTTATACTTTTTTGTTGCTTGATTAAAAAAAAAATCCTAGAACATATATATTTACATCATTAGGAAAAAATTACAGTTTCTCCATTGCGGAAGACTTGATTTTTGAGAAAAGGAGGAAAAGGGGGAAAAGAGAAACCTCTTTATTCTGCAGGTTGGTGTGCGCCGTCCCCAGCGGCCCTTGCTGCTGCAGGAGACGCAGCCATCCCGGAGCCCCTCTGGAATAGAGATGCGGGGCCCCTGGCTGCTAAGACCCCAAGGAGCTGGCGCCCGCCCTGTGTTTCCGGCTCCAACCACATCACAGTGCATCCTCTGTATCGGTGCGGCTGCTGCTTTGGGCCTCTTCCCTGGAATTTCAGGGGAGACAGAGAGAGAGCAAGGAGGCTGGAGAAGGTGAGTGAGCTCTCGCTCTCAGACCCCCTTCCAGGGCAGGAAACCCAGCCCCGCTGTGGCTCACACAGGAACAAACAGGACAGTTTATCGCGGCAAGGCTGAGTCATGCTGACGGAGAAGGACGCTCTCTCGTCGCACTGGCATGATTACTGAGGCTTTTCTCTCCTCAGGTCCCAAACTGCTCTGGGAGCAGGCGGCTGTCCAGGGAGCCCATGGCTCTGAGAAGAGAGTGGCTCAGGCCCCTGTTTCCGGTCGCCTACTATGAAACCACAGCCGAGGCTCTCATACGGCTCTCTGTGGGCAGGCCTCGGGTGGGCTCTCTGTAATTCTGCCCCCAGCTCTAGCTGGGGGTCAAGCGCTGCCTTAACCCTCTTCGTACCCACAGTGCTTGACTCTGGAAGGCAAAGAGTCTGAGGACCACAGCCCCACACTGCCCCTCTCTTTTCATACAAAGTCTGGGTTTCTGTGGTCTCTCTCTGACCTTGTCTCTGCTGTCTGTTTTCCTGTATTCTCTTAACTCTGTTTCTGATGCCTGGCGCCAGGTCTAAAGGCTGAAACATGAAAACATGAAGAAATCGCACACATAGGCAGACATGAGAACTAGGCCCAGGACATGTCTTTTCCAATCTCTTTCTCAAGGACCCTCGACTTTGGGGAACATGGACAAAATCCCCCCAGTGTGTTAAATAGTTGCTCAACAAGCATGTATTAAAGTAAGGCCTTGTGTGTGGGAGAGGCCAGGCGGGCACCTACGTGCCTCCCACATCAGCCTGGCCTCCTTCAGCACATTCACCCACAGAGCTACGCACCCGTTAGGAAAGCCCCCTCATGTCCTGGTGGAATGAGACAAGGGACAAGGAAAGGTGTATTTTGAGTCCTGGGGCAGTGGGTGGAGGGAATCCCAGGAAGGAGAGGGAGCTCCCAAGAGGCCCTGCTGCAGAGGAAGGTGGGAGGGAATGGCATGGAGGAAACACGAGCCAGCAGATGACGGCAGTGATATGCTGATTGCCATCTGCCACGGCTTCCTGAGGACTGTGGAGGTGAAGCACTTCCCTCCTGTTCTGTAGGGCATGTTGGTGGACTTCCTTTTTATTTTACTTGTCAGCCCCCAGGCCCAGGGAGGGGCCACTGAGCCAATGCCCCAGGCCCTGAGCCCCGGTTCTGGGCTGCCACGCCGGGAGTGCTGCATCCTCCAGGAGGAGCTGGGTGTCCTGCATAAGGCAGGTGGAAGGGCCCTTTCCACCTCACCAGGCAGGTGGTTTTTGTCCGGCCAGCTGGGCAGGACAAGGCTTTTGGGAAGGCTTCCGGAAGGGCAGGGCAGCTGAAGAGCCAGCTACTGCAAAACCAGAAAAGTGGGCTGAGCCTGGACTCAAGCCCTGGGCCAAGTCCTCTCTACACAGCTGGCTCCAGTTCAGATCTGACCAGCCTAGGTCAGGGTGGGTCGAGGAGACCCCCTGGTTTCCTGTTCTAGGCATGCCTGCCTGCTCCCACCCCACACCACCCCAGCAGGGCTGATCAGCCCACAGGCCTGAGGAGAATCAGACCCCACTCTTCTAAGACGACTTCTGGGCTCCCCCGACCTTCGGGTCTCTGTACATCTCTGTGGTCCAGGGTAACCTGTTTCTGGATAGGGCCTGACCTCCATCCCTTGCCTGTCTCCACAGTGCTTGGCAAGGTGTCTCTTACACAGGTGGCTGCAGGGACGGTTTGAGAACTGGTTTTGAGGTCAGATAGACTTGGCTGCAAAGCCCGCCTCTGCCTCTCATCAGCTGTATGACCGTGGGCCAAAGCATTCTCAGAGCCTCCGTTTTGTCACTGTAAATCAGTGACACATGTATTTTAGGACAGCTGTGAGGATTAAATTACATAATACATAATACATACGAAGTGTGTATAGCTGAGGGCCAGACACGGACAGGCTGGCCGCCATGTCTAGACACGGGTTATATTAGCTTGTCACGTATTGTAATGCAGTATGAAGAAATCATTTATCATGTTTTTGCCAGTGTTTGCGGACTCGGTGCCCCCCCACCGTTGTAGGCCCTCCAACCTCGGTGGTAACCAGGTGGGTGCCCAGTGCTTGCTGCCTCCTGGAGCCTGGATTTCCCTTGGCTGTTTCCCCTCCAGGCTGCCCGGACTGCTCTCCACTTCTAGCGAGGTCTGTCTCCAGGATCTGGTTTTAGTGACCAAGGAGAGTGCTCGGAGACAGGCTGGGCTTCGGGAACATCCTGGGGGAAGCAAGTGCAGGGTGCCAGCTGTTTTGTAAGGTTGGGCACAGCGTTCATCAGAGGACAAAGCACCCATTACTGCTATGCTGCCTCCAGACCCCAGGAATCAACATTTGTACCTAATTTCCAGCTGCCTGCCACACACAGAGATCCAGCATGTTTAGGGGAGTCAGGTAAGTGGGCAGACTGTTAGTATCTGCTAAGTCGAACCTGCCTACAAACATGAATTGAGCGCCTACTCTGATCAGGATACTATACTCCGAGGGGAAGCACAGACAGAGGTCCAAGAGAGGGTCCCCGTGTTCAGGGAGCTCGGCGCCTACGTGGGGGACGGGAGAAGGTGCTCAGAATAGCGTAAGGTGCAAAGGCCTGCAGGAAGGAGGCACAGCGCAGACCTGGGGAATTTAGAGAGAGGCCCCCAGCAGAGGTGCCCAGGACTGACTCAGCTCTTCATTCTTAGATGGAAACATTACATTTGGGATTATTTGAGATGACGGTGGTGGTGGTGGTGGTGGTGGTGGTGGTGGTGGTGGATCAATGATCTGAACATGAGCTCCTTATTTTGGGTTTCTAGAACAGGGATCAGCAAACTACTATAAAGGGCTAGATGGTACCTAAGTAAGTTTCATCCTTTCTCTTCCTCCTTCTTTTTAGAACCCTTTTATAACATGTAAAAATCATTTTAGCTCACAGGCCAAGGGCCGGATTTGGCTTGTAGCCATAGTTTGCCAACTGTTCTAGAGAATTACCAGAAGCTTGGTATCGTTATGAGCAATGCAGTGGTAACTGAGCCCTGGCTGAGTGTGCAGGCACTATGCTATACGCTTCAGCTCAAGTGTCACTTATAATTCTCACAACGGCCTGACGAGCTAGGTACTATTATGCCTTTTATAGGTAAAGAATTGAGGCCCAGAGAGGTTAACTAACTTTCTCAAGGGCACTCAGCCAGGAAGTACAGAGGCTGGATTTAAATCTAGGTCTGTTTGATTCAAGAGCCCACTCTTAGCCATGACATCACACCAGCCTCAACACCAGGAGGCTGGAAGAGTGTTTTTCCTTTTGATGACAACACAGAACATCCATGTGACTAGGGAATGGGAGAATGCAGGAGAAATATTCTGGAACTGAGAAGAAGAGAAAGTTGATAAGAAACCCAATCTGACTTTCTAGTGACTTCTCTGTACTTCTAGGTCCTTTTACGTTTGGAAACTTCATTTGACCATCTTTGGATGTACAATGGTGATGGGACCTATTTCCCTGCTTCTCCCCTCAGCTATGAAGAGGCCTCTTTGCAGCTACTTTTAGCAGCTTCAGGAGCATTAGTTAAATGAGAGTCTGGATTTATTCATTCGTTCAATATATACAAGGCTCTATTCCAAAGATCTGGTAAGTGTAAAAGGTAACATTTCCTCACAATGAGTGGGAAAGTAGCTACTGCTCTCCGAACACACTTTACAAATTTTATTATTTTCTTTGTTATTGAAAAAATTCAGAGAGGAAATTAAAATGCAGGGAAGAAAGTAAATACATTTGCTACTTCCTAGAAAGAATTACTTTGTAATTTAAGAAACCCAATAAGCTAACCCACACAAACCCACACTTCTCTGAGGTGCAGCATGAAAGCAAGGGGGGAATTTCTGGCTTGTTTTCCCATGGATATGCCTGCTTCAGTAGAGACCATGGGTTTAGCTGTTCAAGAGTAATACAGAGCATGTGAGGACAAGTTTGCAATTTCTTAGCACTGAATAAGGAGTCAAGAAGTATTGCCTGTTATACTAGCTCCCTAAGTCCACCTCGGAGGACTGAGAACAGTTGAGAACAGTTGATGGGGTCTCTCTCCCCGGGATGGTGAAAGCAGCTGATGTGGGAGCCGGGACGAGAGAAATGCCATCAAGCTCACATTGGGGGGAACTTATTTTTGCAAGTGAGAAGCAGACCGAGAAATATATAATATATCCACAGCGAGGCTGTTTCTCTGGGGGTCCCAGACTTGGCAAGCCAGCAGTTTGGGGTTACTTGGGGGTACCCCAACCAGCAGTTCTCACAGAATGTCCCACAGACCTTTAGGTGGTCCCTGAGAGTCCTTCGGGGCCTGGGAGCCTGTGGCCACATTGATGTTTGTACTGCTAGTGCAGATGCAAAGGTGGGTAGGCGCTCCTTAGTGTGAACCGAGCCTGTGGCCTCAACTGGCACTCCGAGCCATCTTCAGTGCTGTGCACTGTGGGAGAAAACGAAAAAGCCAGTCACAGACAGGAATGTCCTTGATGAAGCAGTACAATTAGCTGTCCTTTGAACACTGCATGATGAAATGGTATGGATGCCTAAAGCACTTCAGTGGCACATTGGAGTACAAGGCCCTCTCAAGGAGAAGCCGCGGGCAACTATTTGAGTCGCAAGTTGAACTGGCTGCTTTTTCACGGAACAGCAGTTTTACTGCACAGAATGACTGACGGACACACTCTGGTCCTTTGCGCGTGGATTTGGCAGACAATTTCCAAAATGGATGAGGCAGATTTTCACTATTGACTGAAATGGAGCAACAGGAACTGAATTTATCCTTTCACTTTAAATAACTGAAAAGAAAGACCAGACACAGTATAGGAAATGATGGTCTTTAGATTCTGGATAATAGGAATCCCTGAGAGAAAGGTCACCAAGGAGGTGTCCCAGCTCACTGTCTGGAGAGTTTCCAGGCCACAGTGTGGGGAAGGTACCCAACCAACCCAGTTCTCTCCCTGAGCAGACAAAACGGTGCAGAAAATGCAGAGGCCAAGGTGGTTAGAATGCGCAGAGCCCAGGAGAAGAGAGAGCTGCCTGAGAAGGCTCCAGAAAGCTGCAGAGGGTCCTTCCCAAGTCTTCAGCTGAGCACTAGTAGACCCAGAAGGCCGTGCAGAAGATTGCTGCCCCAGTTAAAAGGATTTGAGACAGAAGCAACTATCAGAACATGAGGTTTCAAGGGGTACTTTGTTCCCCTGAAGGCACTCTTTCTATGTTTTCGTCCTTCACCCCTGCACTTCTAAGCTTTCAGGGCCCAAGTTAACCAAGAGGGCTGAGGCTCAGGGAAGGAAGGGACAAGAGGAAAGGTCCACTGGGGAAGGAAGCCTCTCTGCCTTTGCCGTGCATCCCAAAGCTGTGCATCAGCAGAAGGTTCTGGCAGTCCCTCTGGGTCGTCCTCACATAGAGCCAGAGGCGGATGGATTTGCTAGGAAGCTAATGACACTTAAGCTATAGAGTCCCTCACTTGCAGGTAATAGAAATGGCCTAGCTACGTGCTGCCCTGTCATATTTTTGCAAACTTTATTGCACAGTTACTTTATATTATTTTTCTTCAGAGGGGCTCCCAAATTATACAAGCTTCAGCGTTCCTAAAACCTGGATCCTCCTCTGGTAGAGGTTTCCCACCTAGATCCCTGCCCGGGGACTGTGTGACCACACCCTTTGGGCAACACCAACCGTCCCATCAGAAAAGCAGCTCATTGTCAATCTTTCATCTATTCTACAAACCTGCTCTGGGTGCCTACCACATGCTGGCCCTGGGCCGGCTCCAGAATCCCGGGGCGAGCCTGACAACCCTGGTCCCCATCTTCATGGAACATTCAGCCTAATAGGAGGAGTGAAGCGATCACCCCAACAGCGAGGTAAGTAAACAGGCAGTAAGTAGTGAAGGAGCGTGGTGGGTGCTGGGAGCAAGGACAGCCAGGCCCCCAAACTCTTCTCACAGGCCTTGGAGAGGGGCTTCCTTGGAGAAGTGACATTGAAGGACAGAGTGTGAGCTGGCCAGGCACAGGGGGAATGCTGGCAGGGCCGGGAGGCCAACAGAGCCTGAGAGGCCGGGGAGGCTCCTGTGGGCACTGGGGCACCAGGCGCAGGGATGAGGCTGGGGTGCTCTGCAGGGGTGAGGCCCCTAGGCCGGCGCCAGGTAGTGTTAAGGGTTATGACTTCTCAAATATCTCTTTTTAGGAAGACCCAGGCCTGGGAGCACACTGCTTTGACAGGGTTTCAGCCCAAATCATAGGCTCTTTCTTTTTTCTTTTTATTATTTTTTAAATAATTTATTTTGGTATCATTAATCTACACTTACATGTGCAATATTATGGTGATTAAACTACCCCCTTCATCAGGTCCCCCCCACCAACCCCATTACAGTCACTGTCCATCAGCAGAGTGAGATGCTATAGAATCACTACTTGTCTTCTCTGAGTTGTACAGCCCTCCCCATGCCCCCCCAACATTACATCTGCTAGTCGTAATAGGCGCTTTTTATGATTCTTTGTAATTCTGCTCATATCAAAGTCAAAATTGCTTGCATCTGGACAGCCACTCTCCCTGCACCAGATTACAGACACTGACGTTGGTGTGTCCAGTGGCAACTCTTTGCTTCCTTCCACACCAACCCTGAGGGCTTGGCCCGAGCCTGGCCTGGAAGGACAGTCAGAGCGGATGGCAGCTGTAGAGGTCACCTGCGTGACCACAGCCAGGAAGCTGTCCGGGGTCACCCAGGCCTCACATTATGTGCTGGTATGTGTGAGTGTACCCCCGCCGCCAGGTCACGAATGCCCTTAAGCCATCTCCTGAAAGCCCACCAAACCTCCAGCAGTTCCTAGGGCCTGAGTGGCCCACTATCAAAGTCGCCCCTGAAAGAGACACATCCTGGGTGGCGTAGTTAGGCTAAAACATGTTTCTCTGGGATCAGCTTAGGGAAGTGTGGCTGTGGGAGGGGGTAGTGAGATCCATGAGATCCAGTACTTGGCGAACATGTGCTCATTTTGTGCGAGGCACTGTGCTGCTGGGCACTTGCAGTAAGTCATGATTCTGCCCTCATCTGCACCTGGTAGATGTTTATGGCCCAGAGTAAACTGGGGACTCTCGGTGTGAGCTTTAGCTTTCATTCAAAAGCTGTTTCATTCAGAACTAACACCAGCTCCACATCCAGGTGTAATTGAAAAGCAATTTAAAGTGTTTCTGTTGTCTTCTGAAAATCATCCAAGGGGATTATATATCTATGGAGCATAACAAAAATTTGAGAACTGTATGCTCACACACGTCGGTGCGCACCTCTCATCAGAATAGGGTGCTCTCCAAGATCTCCTCTGACTCTCTCTCAGAACACCCCAAACTCTCAGGAGCCGCCTCCTGTCCGCTCCTCTCCCACTGAGGGTAGTTCTGCGCTCCTCTCGCCCACAGTCCACCCGGCTCTCCCTGGGCTACTCAATTCGACAGGGGCAGCCTCCTACCTCTTTCCAAATGACCCCAGAGCCACACAATTAAGTGTTGTGAAGTCTTTGATGTTCGGGAGGTGGGAGGAGGAAGGAAAAGGCCAGGGTCTGTGACATTAGAGTCCCCACCTGGCCTGCAGGCCCAGGAACCATCCCACTCCCCACACCCCACCCCGCCTGGGTCTGGCTCTTGTCCCCCTGTCATACCTGTGGGCGGAGTGACAGTGGGAAGGGACGGGTGGAGGCTTCCCACCTGGGGAGCCAGCCCAGCTCCCACCTCATCAGAGGGCAGGCTGGCCACAGTTTCCAGGAGACACAGTCCCCACCTCTGTGAGGCCTCTGCTGAGAGTCAAAGGGTCAGTCAAGATAAAAAGGACAGAAAAGTCCAGGTCATTGATTATTTCCATTGGGGATGAGAAGAAATACCTAAAACCTTTCCACAGCTGACAGACTGGAGCGGGGCAGCCGCCTTTTGGTCTCTCGCCCACCCTGCTCTGACCGCCGTCCCTCTCAGTCCGACAGCCCCTTGGAGGGAGGGCTTTACTGTTGGCAACGGTTCAGTTTCTTTCTTTCACGCTGCCCAGCTGAAACGCACCTCGTGATCTCATTATAAGTGTCTGCCCCTTAGACTCATCCGGGGGACCTTTTACAAAAAGGATCCCTCAGTTGCCAGACCAAGTAAATCAAAATCTCTGGGCTTGGGCTGGGGAATCAGCATTTTTTAAAAGCTCCTCCAAAGGGTTCTGAGAGATAAGCAGGCTTGAGACCCTGAGATGCAGAAGCAGCTAGGGCGCCGAGGTCCCTTAGCCCTCATCAGGGGTCCAGACCCCCGGGGCGCCCCGGCCGTGGGCCCTGTGCGTGCTCGGCAGAGGCGGCCGGCGTGGCGTGGGCAGGAGCTTAGCGCCCCACAGCTGGGAGAGCAGTGGGCACGGCCAGGCCAGCACAACGGCTCCCCTCACCCTGCTTCCCGCTCCCGGCATCCCGCCGTCTCCAGTGGGCCTGAGGCGTGAGGAGTCAGCAGAGGCGCCCAGGGGCCGGGGCTCAGCTCAGCCACTGCATCTCCAGCTTTTCCAAGGAGTGTTTCTACCCTCTGAGCTGGGTTCCCAAACCCAAGGGATTTGGGGCAAGTTATTAATCCCTATTAAACAGCCAGCCATTAATCTCAATTAGCTTAAATAAGCAGTGCAAAAACAAGGAGGAAGCCCCGCAAGACGAAATTTGCTCGTGGCAGCCAGACAGGCTGCGTGGCCCGTGAGAACCGACAGAGGCACGCGGTCTGAGTCGCGTTTGCCCTTTTGCCGAGGCCTGTGTCGCGCAGGAGCTCGGATCCTGAACCCGGGCTTGATGAATGGGCTCTTCCAGTTACAGGGCATTTGCTAGGCATATGAGCAATTTTGAGAAAATTGGAAAAAAATAAATACATTCAAACTTGAAACTATACTGAATAGTCTATAATTCCCCTTTGGTACAAATTGCATTTCAGATTTGTGCCCTGTCATTTGTGCTGCATGATGAACATTGATCAGAATCACACAGCGGTGTAAATGGTGATAATAGGCATTAAATGAATAGTCATGAAATAAATAAAAATATTTCCAAGATCCTGAGCTGGGGTATCAGTGGCTTACTTTGATTATTGCTTTATATTAATGCCTATTTATTATAGCAAGTTTGAAAGAGATAGAAAAGACAAGAAAGTCAATCTGAGATCACCATTATGAAGTTTTGTGTAAATATTCGTACTTCTCTTTTTCTATGTACTTGTATATAGGTTTTAAGGATAAAATCTCTGCTATGAAAATAAGTGGGGATGGGGCGGTTGGCCTGGAAGAGTGTTAGGCCTCTGTGGTAGACTGCTGGGGGCCTGTCAGGATGCCCTGTGCGGGGGCGGCGGGGGCCGAGGGGGTGGCACCGACCCCCAGCAGCCATGAGTGCTGGTTGCTGGTGGCCCACAGAGGCATACGCAGGTGGAGACTGGCCTTTGACCAAATGAGAGCTGGCGACCTTGAAAATGCCTGGGAGGCTACCTAGGGAGGTCATGCCTTTCCCCTAGGGGGCAGCCCACAGTCAGTGACTCTTGCCCCAGGGTAGAACAACTCTGTGGTGTCAGGGGCCAGAACTGCCCTGGGGGGTCAGGCTGAGATTAGATGCAGCTGAACCATCTCTGGGCTTAGCTTCTTCCCCTGCCTCATGCTACACTGTCTCCCAAACTTCTCTGGACAACAATCCTGCAAGAATTGCTGGCTCAGGTTCTGCTTCTACAGAACCTCCCCTCTGACAGTCCTTTCACCTCTGTTCCTCTAGGACCAAAGCATGAGTCTAGAACCTTGCTACTCAAAGTGTGGTCCATGGACCAGTGGCCTTAGCATCACTTGGGAACTTGTTAGCCACGCAGCGTCTCAGGCCTCCTGCCAGCACCTTCAGTTTAACAAGATCCCACGGCGATCTGTGTGAACATTTCCGTTTGAGAAGGCTGTTCTCCATTATCAGAGTTGTGGAGAGAAGGGAAGCTCTGAACAGAGCCCAGTGAGGGAAGGTGGTTGTTCTGGAGCCTGGGGGGTTGGAGAAAGAAGGAAGACTGTGTTAGAAGTCCTAGGTTTGAGCTGCACCTCTGCAGACAGGGTGAGGAATACCTTTTTTGAGGAGATTAGAGGCAGTGGAAACATGAGAGGTGCTGACAGAAATTGGGATTCTTCTTAGGCAGGGAGGATGAGTGGTTGCTGGGTGGGGAGGGTCTGGGTGTCATGCAGTTTCCAAGCCCCCTCCTTCTGCCACGTCACAGGAAGGCCTGGGGTGAGTGTCTCTGCTCACTGAGCGTCTGGCCTTCCATATATAACATAAGGGATCTGGACACATTGATTTGTGCAGATTGTACCCTGTTTGGGTCTAAGAAGAAAACAAAAAAATGGCATCTATAATTGCAATACAGGCCTCAGGCGAAGGTGACAGACGCATTGATTATATAGCCCTCTAAAGAGAGGCACTTCCTGGGAGGCAAGAGTCAGGGCTTGTGACTCAATCCCATCTTATTGCATCAAAACATTTTTACAAAAGGGAAGGAAGGAAGGAAGGAAGGAGGAAAGGAGGGAGGGAGGGAGGGCAAAAAAGAGAAAAGAAAGAAGGTTAAAATGACAGAATGGGTGCTCTTTAGGAGATACATAGAGGGGTCAAGGGAAATAATGTAATGGGCAGCAGTTTTCCCAGCTTGTGGGATCAAATGACGTGGCAGAATAGGCCTGATGTCAAAGAAGATTCAGTGCTAAGTCACGCTGCCTCCTGCACAGCAGTGCGCCTCCCAGAGCTTGCATAAAGCTTGGGGGTCAGTTGCACAGCCTGGAGCCACATCTACCTGGTCAAATTCCAGATGCTGAATGAATAGGGCTGTTTCTGGGCAGACTTGAGCTGGCGAGGCTGTCTCCCTGCCCTCTCCAGGCGCCCTCTTTCCTTTGGAACTTCCCTCCTCCTCCTTGCCTGCCCAGAACTGCTTAGGGGCCCCCCAGAGTGGGGCCTGATCAAGGCTGACTCCTTATAGACATGACACGTTCCAGAATTTTCCAAAATTTTAGTCTAGTTTCCTCTCTTGGGCCACCCAGTCTGAGAGTCACTAGTCACATGTGGCTGTTTCAATTTTAAATTTCAATGAATTAAGAGTAAATTAAAATATAGTTCCTCACATTTCCAGTCTTCAGTAGATGTGTGGTTGGTGGCTCCCACGTTGGACAATGCAGACAAAGAACGTTTCCATCATCACAGAACCACCCCTGAGCTTTATTCACTTGGCCGTACATGAGATGCAGGGGTGGGGGCTGCTCAGATGCCCTCCCGGTTCTTCCTCCATATGTCTCATCCTTGGCAAGTATTTCATGGTTTGCCTTGAGAGACCATCTGCTATTCTCAGAACAGTCTGACTCTGGGAATCTCCCTGCCTGGCCCCTCAGCACCGGAGAAAGCCACACTGTCTACTTTCCACCATGGTGATGAAATCTCCAACGTGGCCCCAGAAATGCTTTCAGAGCAGCTGCACGGCAGTCTTTATCTGTTCAGGCAGCTGTAACATTGTACCATAGACTGGTAGCTCATGAACCACAGGAATTAATTTCCACAGTTCTGGAGGCTGGAGTCTGAGATCAGGGTACCGGCATGGTCGGGTTCTGGTGAGGACTCTGTTCCGGGTTGCAACCTCTCCCTGTGTTCTCATGGGGTGGCAGGAGGGCAGGTGAGCTCTCTGAGGCTCTTGTGAAAGGGCACTAATCCCATTCATGAGGGCTCCACCCCCCAACACATCACCCTGGGGGTTAGGATTCAACATAGAATTTGGTGGGGACGGGAATATCCAGTCCACTGCAGTGGTCATTGCTAATATTAACTGTAATAGTTGTAATTCTTTAAAACAGTAGAAGTGAAAGTGAGGGTCTAAAACAGCCTTGGGCACAAGGCCCCCAAGCTGTTTTCTACTTGCTCTTCCTACAGCCAAATCCTGGGAGGGAGGCCTCGGAGCTGGACGTGAAGGCCATGAGGCGTGGGTCCAGGTCCCTGCCATCACCTGGCCAGCCGATGGTGTGTCTCATTCAGGCCCTGCCCAGTTCCCCTCCAGCACGATGGTCATAGGGGTGTTCAAAACAACTACTGCACTGGAGGGGAGTTGGTTTATTCAACACAATCTGTATTCAGGTATGATTACTATTCCTTCCTGGATGAATGCCTCATGGGACCCTTAATTAAATATTGATTATTCAAACTAATTTTATTCAGTGACACTTGATCTCAAGTAACTCCTTCTCTGATTTTGTTTTAATGTGGGTTAAGGTCCTTCCCAGTTTCCCACTTGCCTGAAAACTGCCGGGGAGAATATGTGGGACTGTAGTGAGGGTAGACTTCAGAACTAGAGCGCTGGGCTTGGATCCCCTGCGCAGGCTGTGAGCCCGTGGGCACGCTGTGCCACCTTCCTGAGCTCGCGGCGTCACCTGGCAGACCGCAGGAATGCCGCCTCACAAGGCCAAGCCTCGGTGCGGTACGGCACGTGCAATGCCCCTCACGCCCCTGACACACGAGAGCAGCTCGACAAATATCAGCCCCTCTCTTCTGACTTCCCTCCTGCTGAACTGAAGGCATTTGTCCTTTGCCCTCAAGCCAAAAATCAAAAATTTAAATGGTTGTCTTCTTCCCCCAAAGGCTTTGAAGGCAGTGGCTTACCCACTGACATGTGGAAAGAGGCGGCATTTATCACCTACGGTTCTTGTCTCCTACTTGTGCCAATTTCACTGCCAACTACCAACCCCTTATTCTGTGGCTGGGTTCTGTAATCCACAAGTTGGTGTGGGTGTTTCTCACCCTTGGAAATGCCCAGGACGATCTTTTGTGGAGGTCCATTAAAACTGCTGAATTCTGGCTCTGTCTGCCAAAGCCCCTCTGTAGGATTTGGAGCAGAGGGTGGGCAGACAGACACTGTCCTAGCAGCAACAGACGCTGGGAAAACGAGGGCTCTGATGACTGTCAGCATGATGGGTCCGAGTCTCACAAGAGGGGACACTCAGCTGGCTGCAGACTGACAGGCTGGCTACACCAGAGCCCCGCCTGTCCCAGGTCTGCACCAGTCCCGCTGCTTCATCCTAGAAGGAGCTCCATCCTTCTAGCCTTTTAGTAACTCATGCCAAACTCTTTCAAGTCATCCCCACCCCTCTCCTCTCCAGCCCCCATTTAACACCTCAGCAAGCCTTCTTTCTCCTCCAGGAACTCCGCCATCTAGGTCTAAACCACCACCCGCTGTCTTCCAGTTGCTCTCTTTGCTTCCTGGGCGCCCCTTTCCAATCCCGCCTCCGCACTGCACCCCAAGTAATCTTCCAGAGCATCACTCCCCTTTTAGATGAAGTAAAACCTCCTTTCTAGGGCTTATAATGCCTTCCTACTTTTCAGGCTCCTTGTTTACCACTGCCCCACCTCAGGCCCTCATACACACATACCATCCAGCCCTAGACCCTATTCCAGGCATTGCTGATACAGCAGTGAACAAAATATGATCTGCCCTCAGAGAGCTTTCATGCTGTGGTGCGGGGGAGGCAGGACAAAAACAGGTAAAGAGGCAAATCCGAAGCATATCAGGTGATGACAACGGCTGTAGAAAAGACAGAGCAGAGCAGGAAGGGGGCTGGGAGAGGTTTCTAGTGTTCACTCCTATCCAGTTGCCGCCTCCTTCCAGGCTGACACAGCACGGTCACCCCCCCCCACCTCCCTGCCACCAAGTCCGATGGGCTCCGTGACTGGTTCTGACCAATGGGCTGTGAGCCTTACTAATGGAGCGTCAGTCTGGGCCCAAAGCACCTGCTGGTGTGCGGTCTTCAGCTCTCGCTTCCTGTAGCAACAACCGAGGGGACGGTGTCCCATTCTAGTAGCTACAGGAGGAACAGGAAAGAGCGCTACAGGCATTGTCTCAGACTTCCAAGCGCACCCAAACCACCTGATGGTTCGGTGAAACTGCAGACCTGGCTTAGCAAGTCTGGGGTGGAGCACAGGACGCAGCCGTGCATAAGGCTCCCCGGTGCAGCTGGTCTGCAGGCCATACTCTGAGAACAACGGTGTAGGAGAAATCAAGGAGGAGCCTTCTCAGAAGGATAAAGTGGTTGGCCAAGAGATTTTTTTTCTGCAGTGCTTGTCTGTCTCAGGTAGGAACAGAGTGGGGAGGACTGAGCTATCCTGGATTGAGGAATTCTGGGGAAAAGACCCTGCTCCAGGGAACCAGATGATTAGCGCCTGGACCAGATGGCGGTGTGGGTTCTGGGCTCCGTCCTACGGATTTTGAAAGGCCTGCTTTCTCCAGGTGGCCTTCTGGCAGAGTGTGGACATCCTTAGGGCCCTCGAGCAGAGCAGGTGTCCCTGCACGGCCGGAGCAGCCAGGGCTGGATGACCTCTAACAGGGGCAGCTGGATGGGCGTCATCCAGGCTCTCCTGTCCTGCTGCTGGGTTTGCACAGATGGTTCACGTTACCCCTCCCCCCATGAGGTCCTGCCGCCACCCGACGCTGACGCCTCCTCCACCATTGCAAAGGGCCGCCGGGCACCCTTAGGAAGGCCACAGGATGAATTCCTCTGAAGATAAGCCCACTTCTGAGACAGACCCAGGATGGCCAGGATGGAGGGGGAACCCCTGATCCCCAACTTCTCTGACTCCTCCCAATTGCACATTCCTCAGTAAGTTACTCAAAGCTCTCCACAATTCTGACCTGTATTTTTTTTGTCTTGCTTTTTGGTATCATTAACATACGGTCACACTGACCTATATTCATAAATCCCACAAAATCTTCCCTAGTGTCCTTTTCCATCCCCCTGCTCTCCTGTCCTCCATAACAATCTACTCCTCCTTCCTAGAAGGCACCTTGAAGCCGTGCCCCCCTTCTCCACGCCCCTACCTGCCAACATTTCAAGGCCTGGATCGAATTCGGTCTCTTTAGGAGGGCTTCTCAGATTTCCTTGTCAGCGTGAATCTCTCCAGCCTGTAGGATCCCCTGCTGTCATTTGCACTCTCTTTTTTAGCATTTCCCAGAGGCTGCTTTTGTCAGTTGGCTTGTTACGTGTGCGTGTGTTTGCCAACAAGTTTGTGAGCTTCTGGGTCTTGAGATTCTGCCATATTCATCTCTGTATCCAGGGCTGCTGCATGCGGTTGTCCAGTTGGGTACTGCCCAAGAGCACACAGCTTTGGAGGATGGGCAAGGCGAGTGGGTCTGATGCAGCCCGAGTGCCGCTTACCAAGCTGTGCTCCTTGGCAGTGGGCTGCACTGGCCCAGAGGAAGAGGGTTTTTTTCTATTTCACCCAAAGATGCTGTATAGGGGCCTACCCTGTACCCTTCTCAGCCTCTGAGCCCTTCACTTCGCAGGCGACAGGAGTCTATGGATGCCTGTGGGATTGCCGCAGTCCTGCTTCTAACCTGAGGGCTCAGTAGTGGTTCCAGGCGACTGCGGAACAGAAGCCGATCGTGCCCTCGGGACCACTTCTCGCTCTGTCCCTGTGGAGCCCTTGAGTGATTCACTTTGTTATACTGAAGAGGTTGCATATTTGTCTGAAAGGATTTAAGAAATCGTGTGGACAGGGTCTGGCTGAATAAATAATTGTGCGTTTCTTTACCCTAGAGTAAAAACTGCCCATTTTCCTATTTCTACCCAATCCAGCCCTCACTTCGCATGGTCACCAAAACCTAGTCTTTGTCCAGCCCGGAGGGGGGCAGGAGCCGTGTCAGCAGGCGGTTCCCTGCAGGGATGCCCAGAGGCCACGTGGGCCTCCACATAGCAAAGCCGTAAAGGGAGCAAGGGACAGCCTGGCTGTGCTTGGGGGCCGGAGAGGAGGAAGCACAGTGGGTGAAGACGGTGCAGAACACAGTGGCCTGCCAGGAGCCAAGGCCCGGCTGGTTCGAGGCTGTGAATCATTTGGGGAAACTGTTCCTAAAAACATCTGAGATGGACCAGGTGGGCCTTAACCTTCCAGCCTCCTGCCCTTCGGTTTTTGTTTTTTGTTGTCTTCTCACATTTTCCAGGACCCACATGGCTGGTCACTCTCCTAAAAGTCTCTGCCCTTCAGGCGTCCACCCACGGCACGCTCCCGGCTTGTCCGAGTTCCTTCCTCCCTGGACCATGCCCACCCCGTGAATGCTGCCGGACCACTGGGCTCGCACTGCAGGCTTCCCTGGCTGGCCAGCAGCGTGGCAGACAGCTTTGCAGCTCTTCTCTGCATTGACGGGTGTCTGAACCACACACACATCATTTTTTGAAAATAAAAACGGTATCCTACTATGCGTACTGGCTGTGCTCTTGATGTCAAGTGATGGCACTGGCTGTATCTGTACCCCCAGGCACCTGAGGCAGACATCTAGAATCACCCGGGGCTCTTGCTATCTCTCCTGCTTCCCAGTTTAACCTTCTGAATAGTTCCAGACTCGTCCTTCTCTATTTGACTATCTCCATCCACTTACCACGTCTTAGCTGCAGTATTATAATCGTTTCCTAGTCAGTCTTCCTATCTCCAGGTTGGCCTTTTTTAAATTAACCATTTACACTGTTAAAAAGATTTTCTTGTTGTTGAGATAAAATTCATGTAACATTAAATCTACCATTTTATAACTATACTTACCACGGTGACCATATAGTACTGGATATAATTGTCAAATTACCATGTTGTACATCTAAAACCAGTATAATATATATCAACTGTATTTCCATAAAACATTTAAAACATCTATTTTAACCGTTTTAAAGTGTACAATTCAGTTGCTTTTAGTATGTTTTAATGTAGTACCATCATTATTGCTATCTAATTCCAGAATATCACAGCAGTGTTTTTGAACTATAACCTTGATTTACTGTTGTGAAATCAATGTGGTAGTTTGCAACCATTATTCATTAAAAAAAAATGAAGTAGCTATAAAAAGATAGAACACAGAGCATGGCAAAATGTGAAAAGGATAATTACTACTTCATGGAACTTTTGTTGCAGTTAGATGTTTTATGTATATTTGTGTGTTCTAAATGTGGGTATTGGGTCATGTAACTTAAGTGAATTTCTTACTGTGGGTCATGATTAAAAAAATAAGTGGAGTAGGAAAGCTACCATGAGTCTGCACTGTGTGGCTAGAATTATTCTAAACTACAAACCCAAGGGTGCCATTCCCTTACTTCATGACTGTCCACGGCTCCCTAGTTTAGTCACTCATTGATTAAGAAATATTTATTGAGAGCCTCTTATGTGCTAGTCACTGTCCTCGGTGCTGGAGCTATAGCAGTAAAGAAGGCAGATAAACACACCTGCCCTGGTCCAGCTGATATGCTAATTGGGGGAGAAATCATCAACAAGAAAAGAATTTAGTAGGTTAGGTGCTCTTAGATGTTACGTGCTCTGAAAGTAAAAATGGGACAGGGAAACGGGGTTGAGGAGTATGGATGAGGGAAGGAGAGTGCGACACTTCTGAAAAGGATGGTCAAGGCAGCCTTCACCAAAAAATAGCATTTCAAGGAGCCTCACAGGAGGTGAGTACTCGAGTGAGCCATGCTGCGAAAAGAGCATTAGGGCAGCGGGAACAGGCAAAGGTCCTGGGGCAGGAGATTTCTGGCTTGAGTGAGGACAAAGAAGAGGTTGTGAGAATGTGCAGGGGGGACAATGGAAGGAGATGAAGTCAAAGAGGCCCCTGGAGGCCAGACCACATGGGGCCTGCAGGCATTGTAAGCACTTTGGTTTTTACTGTGAGAGAAATAGGAGCCACTGCAGAAGTTTAAGTAGAGGAGTGACGTGCTCTGGGTTACATTTTAAAAAGGATTCAGACTCCTTAGGTTGGGCTTATATTTTGCTCCTGACTATAGATCAGAGACATTTCATGCCACTTGCATCAGCAACACACAAACGCTCTCTTCTGCGTGTTCCACGGTGTTTCCCACGCCTGGAGCTGGCCCCTGGCCCCTCCGCCGGGGGGGCCGCTCCTCGGCAGCCCGGCTCACCTCTGTGTATCTGTCAGATGCCACCTCCTGTTATAGCCACTGCCCCTCAGGCTGGGTGACCTGTCCATCTCAGCCCCCGGCACCCTCCTCGCGTCTGTCAGTAGTCTCCTCCTTGCACTCTGTCTCACGTGTTAGCTTTCTTCCACGTCTCTGATTCCCAGCAGGCAGGGGATCTTGCCTTTTCCACCTTTTTATTCCACTATGTAGAACAGCAGTGCACGTAGGCCAGGGATTCAACACATAAGTGGTTGTTGAATCAGCTTGCTGCTGAGGACTCAGCGAGATTGAAATCAATAGCCCGAGGCCCGCTCCTCGCCTGATGTTCCTTCCACTACACCAGGATATTCTCCTCCTGGGGTTCTCTGAGGCTTTCCTGGAAGGGAGGGGTACGATTCCCCATTGTCCAGGGAGGAATTTAATAGGTAAGACGAGCAGCGAGCAGCGGTGGTGGGAGTAGCGGCAGGGTGGGAGGGCAGAGAGAGAGGAGGCAGCCTGCCTAGGGTTACACTGTGCTCGTTGAACTTGGGGGTCCCCTTGCAGCGTCTGGCTCTGCCCCAAGATAAGTGTACAATGACACTTGAGCGGGTCCAGCCGTCTCTTCTCAATGGCAGATCCCCTTTCACCCAAAGTACTTCCTCAACATTAGAACCAGAGAAGGGGGGCTAGGTCGGCATCTCTGTGGCCCACCATTCAGATAGGGCTTTGGCATAATTTGGGAGCAAACGCAGGGACTCCCAGCAGACATCTGAGGGCATCCTGTCCTGGTTGCCCTGCCAAAACTTGGGGGTTAGGAAGGGAGAGAATTCCACTCTCCTCTGATGGGAAAGACTCAGACATACACAAGAACAGCACACTTGAAAGTAAAATAAAATCCCACGTGCCATTTCCCTCCTAATAGAATCAGCTGCTTTCCCGTCTTCCTGTAGGCAGTCAAGAATCAGACTTTCTGGACACACTCTAAAGCCCTTCTCCCAGTAATCTTTGCAGCTTAGAGTTCTTCCTTCCCAGGTCTGTTTCTTTATAAATATTCCAAGGGGAGGCTGCCAGTGGGTGATTTATTCACAAGGGGGTGTCATCTCCTGCTGCTGTGTATGGTGTCCAAGCAAAGGGCTGACTAGAGCGCTCACCAAACTCGGCCTCCTTGGCTATTTTAGATGAAACCAGGCTGATTCACTCCATCTCCAGTTTCCACTCCAGCCAAGCTAAAATGCTTTCTGCTTTTAAAATGTTCAGAAGGTGAAAAAAGGAAAAACAAGGCCTAACAAGTGGCTCTGCTGAGAAGCACCATCACCCCTCACATTTGAATGCCACCACAGGAGAGGCCCCCATACTCATGCGCCGAGAGCTGGGAGCCTCAGAAGTTCCCCACCCAAAGCAGAGACCTTGCAAAGGAGACAGAAGACAACCTCCTTTCACACTGCCAGTCCAGTCTTGCTAAACTTCAAAACCTTCCCAGGCCACTTCATGTCCTCCCAGGAGTCCTAAACCTTTTGGAGATGAAGGACTTTGAGATTTCCCAGAAGCAGCCCATTTCTATCCATGATTTCAGGAGATGCAGGGGAGGAAAGGGCAGCAGATAGAAGGCAGAAAGTGCTGGGGGAGGTCAGAAGGGCAGCAGGTTTAGGGGGCTGGGGAGTCAGGCTGAGTGTCCTGGGGCCCAGACCTGGCGTTGGAGAGGAAATGACAAGTTCTTTAGGGCAGGAGTTGTTTGAAGGTAGAGGACATGAGATTCAGATGGCTTCCACGTGGAGGAACAATACAGGGAAGGAAGCTAATGTTTACAGAACACCTACTATGTTCTAGTCACTGTGATATGTTCCAGAGGGACCTGAACAGGTGTGGTCCCTCCCCCAAGAGAGCACAGGGTGTAGTGGGGCAGAGGGCCAAGTTCCAGGGAACCGTTAACCATGGTACAACTCAGGGAGCAGCAGTCCCAGCATAGAGCCTGGAGAGGGGCACGGTGGACGGGCACCCCAGCCCCTGGGAGTCCTCGTTACCAGGGCAGAGGGTTGGCTGTCTTGCTCCAGTTAGGGGCTGGGTCACAAGGGCAACGGCTGGGCCTTGGGCTCAGAAGTGTGATGTCTCAGTGAGGGCTTGTAGTGGTCCTGAGGTCTCAGCCGGTTCCAGCCTCTCAGACCAGACACGAGGTGTAGCTTGTTTTCTGGCATGGTGGCTCAGCTTACCAAAATAACCTCATTTCCTTTCATCTAGACAATAATCCCAAGACACAGATATTGTTTAGCAGGTAAGAAAACAGCTCAAAGAGCATGAACGACTTTCTCACGGCCACACCATTGGCTAGGGGAGAGTCTTTCCCTTCAGGAAGAGCCTCTAATGTCAATCCCTATCTTGCATTAGCCGCACTCATAATTTCCAGTTTTGGTTTTTTATAGAGAAGAGAGAACCTAAGTTATTTGTGAAACAGTTTGACTGCAGGATCCTTCTAGATTTATACAAGCCCTTCTTGTCATCATTTTACAGTTATCTTGCCCACACTTCATTCGACAAGATTTTTTAGTGACTTACTTTTGTCAAGTTTTTCTTTGGCAACATGTTTGTCATGAAGCAATGAGTTCTTTTTGTTACATACTCTTCCCTGTTGGTTTATGTTCCTCTTGGTTGAATTACATAATTACAGTGTCAAGTATAAGTGGCATCAATAGACTTGGGAACAAAAATAATTGATTCCGGGTAAAAAAAGTCTGGAGGCATATTACAGGTAAGCTTCTAGCTGGGAGTATCAGTTGGTGTGTTTAAGGCAGAGAGGGGGGGCTGGTTAACCTGACCAGTCAGTTTAGGGGAGCCTGCACAGGAATGCCTTGACAGAAGCATTGAGGTGAGGGTCAACTATAGATACTAGGTGTGAAAGGATTTAATAAAGTGGCATTTATACATAAGTCATCTTCATGATTACTAAGTCCTCCCTTATGCTGCACCCTACATGGACCTCTCCCCCTTATGAACCTTTCTTTCCTGGGGAACATTAGAGAGCTCCTGACTGGTGCTTAAGAGGCCCAGATCTAGTCCCAGCTCTGCCACTAACTGCCTCTGTGGGTTTGAGCAAAAGACTTAACATCCTCACTCAACTTTTCTTCTCTGTAAACTGAAGGAATCAGGTGCAATTATCTTGAAAGCTGTTCTGAGCATCTCAGGGCCAGGTTTCTTACTCACTCTTCTCCTTGGGGGTCTCAGTCACCTCCAGGGTCATAGCATGCCCCCCCCCAATAACTGTACAACAGCCTTCCCTGTGTCCTGGATTGGGAACTGGACCCATGTTTTCTGCTGCTCCAGGTGCCCTACATGAAGCATGAGCTCTACTAAAAAGTATAGACTTTTTAGACCTACTAAATGCAAAAGCACATTATCAACAATAATTATTAAGATAGTATTGTTCTGAAGCAAAACAGATCCTCTTGTAAGAATATAATACATGATAAAAGAAGTATCACAAAACAGTGGGTAAAAATAGTAATGTTCTGTACTGCAAAAGTTGGGTAACAGTTTGGGGAAAAGTAATTTAAACTCAAACTATACACTGAAATATATAGTGTGTAGCTCAACATAATAAAGGCCATAAATGACAACCCACAGCTAATACCATACTGAGTTGTGAAAAGCTGAAATCTTTTCCTCTTAGATCAGGATGTCTACTCTCACCACTCTTATTCAACACAGTATTGGAAGTCCTAGTTAGAGCACTTAAAACCCTAAGTACTACACCAAAAAACGTAGTCAATTCAGTAAAGTTGCAGGACATGAAATCAGTATACAGAAATGTGTTGCAGTTCTGCACACTAATAATGAACTATTAGTCAGAGAAATAAAGAAAGCAATGCATCAAAAAGAATAAAATATTTAGGAATACATTTAACTACCTTTAAGGAGGTAAAGACCTGTATACTGAAAACTATAAGAAATTGAAGACACAAATAAATGGAAAGATACATCTTGCCCATGGATTGGAAGAATTAATATTGTTAAAATGTCTGTATTATCCAAAGCAGACAACAGATTCAATGCAATCCCTTTCAAAATTCCAATGGCATTTTTTCACAAACACAGAAAAAATTACCCTAAAAATTTGTATAGAACAAGAGACCCTGAATAGCCAAAGCAACCTTGAGAAAGAAGAACAGACCTGCGGGCATCACACTCCCTGACTTCAAACTCTTACAAAGCTGCAGTAATCAAGAGTATGACATTGGCATAAAAACAGACACATAGGTCCATGGAACAGAGTAGTGAGCCCCCGAAAAACCTCACACATATACGGTCACGTAATTCATGATAAAGGAGTCAAGAATACATAGTGGAGAAAGGAGAGTCTCTTCAATAAAGTCAGGAAAACTGGACAGCCACATGCAAGAGAATGAAACTGGGCCACAACCCTACATCATACACAAAGAATTAACTCAAAATAGGTTACAGACTTGAATGTAAGACTTGAAACCATAAAACTCTTAGAAGACAACATAGGTAATAAACAATTTGACATGAATTTTTTTTGATTTGACACCAAAAACAAAGTTAACAAAAGCAAAAATAAACAAGTAGGAGTACATCAAACTAAAAAGCTTCTGTGCAGCAAAGGAAACCATCAACAAAATGAAAAGGCAACCTACTGAATAAGAGAAATGCTTTGCAAATAATATATCTGAAAAGGGGGTTAATATCCAAAATATACAAAGAACTCATATAACTCAATATCAAAAAATCAAACAATCCAATTAAAAAATGGGCAGAGAATCTGAAGACATTTTTCCAAAGAGACATACAGATGGCCAACAGACACATGAAAAGATGCTCCACATCACTCGTCATCAGGGAAATGCAAATAAAAACCACAATATCACTTTACACCTGTTAGAATGGCTATTGTTAAACGACAAGAAATAACCAGTGTTGGTGAGGATGTGGAGAAAAGTATATAGCCTTGTATCCTACTGGTGGGAATGTAAATTGGTGCAGCTATTATGGAAAACAGTATGAAGGTTCCTCAAAAGTTAAAAATGGAACTACCACATGATCCAGGGATCCCACTTCAAAAGAAAACAAACATTAACTCAAAACAATATGTGTACCCTCACGTTCACGGTAGCCTTATTTATAAGAACCAAGATATGGAAATAACCTAAGTGTTGAAAAGAGGAATAGATAAATAGATAAATACATACAATGGTACAAATATATAATGGAATGCTTTTCAGCCATACACAGAATGAAATCTTGCCATTTACAACAACACGGATGGACCTTGGAGGCATTATGCTAAGTGAAATAAGTCAGAGGAAAGCAAACACCACATGATTTCACTTACATGTGAAATCTTCAACAAACGAACAAAAAACAAGCTGATAGATGCAGAGAACAGACTGGTGGTTGCCAGAGGTCGGGAGTGGGTGAAATGGGTGAAAGGAGTCAAAAGGTACTAACTTCCACTTATAAAATAAGTAAGTCATGGGGATGAAATGTATAACACGGCAACTTTAGTTGATAATACCATACTGCACATTTGAAAGTTGCTAAAGAAGAGTAGATCTGAAATGTTCTCATCACAAGAGAAAAATTCCGCAGCTGAGCGGCAGTGGCGATGGACATTAACTAGACATACGGTGCCCGTTCACAGTTCGCGGTCCTTTACCTGCAGTGTGGACCTTGCAAGACCCCCAGCAGATGCCTGAAACAGTGGATAGTACCAAAGCCTATATATACTCTGTTTTCTCATACATATACACGTATGTATGATAAGGTTTAACTTATAAATTAGGCACAGTAGGTTAACTACGATAATGTAAAACTAAAATAGAACAATTATAATAACCTACACTGTAATCAAAGCTATGTGAATGTGGTCTCTCTCAGAATACCTTACTACACTTACTGTTCTTGTAATATGAGATGAGACAATGTCTACATGATGAGATGCGGTGGGGCAAGGATGCGTGCTCCGTGACGTCGGGTTAGGCTGTTAATGACTTCCTGACAGGGCCTCAGAGGGGAGGCCACCTGCTCCCAGACCGCAGTCGACTGTGGGCGACTGGAACCATCGAAAGCAAAGCCATAGATAAGGGAAACGACTGTATATGTACACAAACATCCATTCATTACGTTCTATATCTGAAAGTAGCATAATGTTGTATGTCAATTACACTTCAATTAAAAAAAGTAAATGGTGGATAATTTTTAATTGTAAAACAAACTCCACTACCAAGAAATCAGGAGAAAATATAACGGAATGTTATCAAAGCCTTAGAGAAAAATATCTCTGAAAATCTAGAGGCAAAGGGTAAATTCACAAAGGAAAAGACCAGTTTCCCTATGTAAAAATAGGTAATATCAATTTGTAAAATAAATAGGCAAACAGGGAAAACATTTTCAGCTAAGATAAAACATGAAGGGTTAATATATTTATACAGAACTGATACACTTTGGTAAGAAAACCGGTAAGATTCCACTAAACAAATGGGCAAAAAACATAGGTAAGTTACAAAGAGGAAATTCAGCTGGTATGGTACAAACTCCAGCCTTTCTGGTCATTGAATGAAAATTAAAACAAGAGCAAGGGAACCACTCAATTATGTAGGACATGAAAATTTGGCATATTTAGTGCTGGTAAGAACAGGACAAAATTGCCGGGTGAGAATCTGAATCCCAACCCTTTGGAAACTAATTCCACTTCAGTAAATTTTTAAATTATTTAGTTCTCTTTGACCCAACTTCTAGAAAATCATCCTAAGAAAATAATGGTAAATGTAAATAAAGCTATGTGTGATGAAGATGTTTATCACATTTTTTTTTTTATGGAAACACCGTACATATTAAAGAAGAGGGAAGAGTTACGTGTTGTGTGGTATACTGACCCACTACATTACTTTAGAGACACTGAAAGAATCAAGACTGCATTAGTTCAACCATTGTGGAAAGCCGTATGGAGGTTCCTCAAAAAACTCAAAATAGAAATACCATTTGACCCAGGAATCCCACTGCTAGGAATTTACCCTAAGAAGCAGCAGCCCAGTTTGAAAAAGACATATGCACCCCTATGTTTGTCGCAGCACTATTTACAATAGCCAAGAAATGGAAGCAACCTAAGTGTCCATCAGTAGATGAATGGATAAAGAAGATGTGGTACATACACACAATGGAATATTATTCAGCCATAAGAAGAAAACAAATCCTACCATTTGCAACAACATGGATGGAGCTGGAGGGTATTATGCTCAGTGAAATAAGCCAAGCCGAAAAAGACAAGTATCAAATGATTTCACTCATATGTGGAGTATAAGAACAAAGAAAAAAACTGAAGGAACAAAACAGCAGCAGACTCACAGAACCCAAGAACGGACTAACAGTTACCAAAGGGAAAGGGATTGGGGAAGAAGGGTGGGAAGGGAGGGATAAGGGGGAAAAATGGGCATTATGATTAGCAGATGTAATGTTGGGGGGGCACGGGGAGGACTGTACAACTCAGAGAAGACAAGTAGTGACTCAATAGCATCTCACTACGCTGATGGACAGTGACTGTAATGGGGTTGGTGGGGGGGACCTGATGAAGGGGGTAGTTTAATCACCATAATATTGCACATGTAATTGTAGATTAATGATACCAATTAAAAAAAAAAAGAATCAAGACTGCAGCAAGGTAGAAAATTAAATGTATATAGCAAATCAATGAATCTCTCTGAGCTTCAGTTTTCTTACAAATAAAATGTGACAATAGTAACAATACCTTCCTTGTAAGGTGTTTCGAGGACTGAATGAGATACTGTGTGTTATGTGTTTAACACAGCACCTGGACTGTGTATGACAAGCATGCAAGAAATATTAGCTAATGCCATTATTATTTTCATACTTTTCAAATGCAGATAGTACATAACCAGAAAGTAATGTGGAAAAACAATAATAGTTGTTTTAGGATAGTGGGATTATAGGCGATTTTTAAATTTTCCATACTTTGTATGTCATCGATACATTTTGTTTATAATCTGACCAGTTTTATTGTGGTATAATTTATATATCACACAACTTACCCACTTTAAGTATATGATTCAATGATTTTTAATATATTTACAGAGTTGTACAACTATCACCACAATCCGTCGCCCTTAAATATAAGTCCCTTGTACCCATTTATAGTCACTCCTCATCTGTGCCCCAGCCCCATGCATCAACTAACCTGCCCTCTGCTTCCATAGATTGACCTTTGCTAGACGTTACAAATAAATGGAATTGATACTACATAGTCCTTTGAGTCTGCCTTAAATTTATAATTCTTAACAGTTCAAAAAAATAGTTTGCTACTGCCATTGTAAAGCAAAAACATATTCTCACTTCAAAAAAGAGATGATAATCATGTGACACGTGGAGGTGTCAGCTAAAGCTACCGGGGTGATCATGTGCTCACCATCTGCAATACGTAAGTGTATCGACTCAACCGACTGTACACCCCAAACTTACACAATGTTATATATGTAAATCATACCTCAGTGAAACAAAGCAAAACAAAAAGCAACAGCTCAACATGATTTTTCTTTGCATTTCACCAACCTACCAGTATTAGCCAGGGGCCTGGCAGGAAACAGAGGCCCCCTCATGAAACGTCACGGAAGGAGAGCTTAATGAAGGGACTGTTTACAGAAAGGCAGGTAAAGTTAAGTCCAAGGCTTCATCAGAGAGAAGCTGTTCCCACCTGGAGGCCTAATGGGACGAGCAGCGCTCCTGCAACCTGGAGAGAGCTATGCTGGCAAAGGAGGGGCCCCCTGGTGGGAGTGGTGGCCTGGTGGAGAATGTGCCCTGACCAATGCCACCGCCTGCAGGGAGGAAGCTGGTGGGCGGCAGGAATCAATACCCAGCCTCTGTCCTCCATCTGACCTTCTATTGGAGCCCCCCATGGGGTGAACCCAGCTGGGAAGCAGCAGCATGGGACCCCAGGGGATACAGTCTGCCGGGGTCAGCCTCCAGCCCAAGGGCAGGGCAGAGAAAGGCCAAGAAGGGGTGTACGGAGCCACAGAGACAAGCCAGGCACACCACCTTTAGATGACCCTCTAAAAAGTCTCCCCTTCCTCACAACCCTCCCAGCACCGTCCACCTAGCCAGGCGGAAGTGCCTGGGGTCATCTCCCCGTGAACTTGGGTGTCCCCTTGCCCGAGCCGGGGAGGCTCCTTCTTCCCGCCTCAGCCCCTTGCTTAGACATCTCCCAGAGGAAGGCTCCCCCCCCCCAGTAGTGCCTTATTGTTCTCGCACAGCATTAGCATATTATGCTGCAGTTATGTGCTGGCATGACTATTTCTGACAGAAAATATCACAATTTTTGCAGGGTGGGGGAGAGTGGGCTGGGGAGGGGCTGGTGGTGGCTGTTTTGTTCATGGTGCCTGGGACAGTACCTGTCAGTTGGCAGGTGCCCCCTAAGCACCTGTTGAGCTGAACAGTGTCCTCTAATTCTTTGGTCTTTCTTCCCATCCCAACGGCAGCAGCCTCAGGGCTCTCCCAGGCTCAGGGGATGGGTTTCAGCATGCTGGTGAGTGGGGAACAACTTCAAATTGTAGAGTCTAAGTCAAGTTCATCACGGCTTCAGACGTCAGGAATATGCAAGCAACCTAATGAAGGTGGGGAGAAAAGGAATGAATGTCTCTTCTATACAGAGGCAAAGTGATTTCCTCACAGTTTTAAGCAGCTTCCGTGGTTTCATTTTCTCTACGGCATCTACCCACTTACAGGCAACCTTTTGCTCAACGCTAAACGGGGTCTGTCATCTCTGGGAAGACAGTGACCACCCATGAAACAAATGTACAGAAGGCACAAGAGTGAAATGGAGGAAACCCAAAGAAGGCATATACAGCCAAGGGGAGAAACCTGGTTTTGAGACTATCAGGCATTTGTCCTACTCAGCTGGTTCTCAGACTCCTACAGACACCTGCAAAGGACAGAAAAAGAAACAACAGTGTCCACGCTCAGGCACCCTCTCAGCTGAAATAGATACTTCTGTGCGCAGCCTCGAGGCCAGTGGCATTTCCTGCCCGGCCCACAAGCATTTCGTCAAGGTCAGCATCCCCCAGATATCATCCCGGGCAGCAAGGCTCTAGACTGCCTCCCAGCCTCCCTGCCCAGTGGCCCAGAGGATGCCCTGGGAGGCCACAGAATTGCGATGAGTGTCACAAAACAGGCTGGAAAAATTCCAGATGCTGGGCCGCAGGGCAAAGTTAGTTCTCTGGAAAGAGGAGGGAGAATGAAGTTTGGGAGGACAGCTACTGGCTCTCTGGCAAAACACAGAATGAGTATAGTGCCACACAGATCGCCACGAAAGTCCCCTTCCTGGAATAGGCCAGAGGGCAGAGTGGTGTAGTGCGTAGATGATCCTTTAAAAAGATCCATGTTCAAGCCCTGGCTCTGCCACTTATTGGCTGGGGGATCTGGGGGTTCTTAGGAATCTATTAAAAATGATTTCCTGTTGGCTTCTTCCTAGGAAGGCAGCATAATGTAGTAGAGAAGTTATGGCTTTGGAATCATGCAGATCTGAGTTCAAACGTGGGTCTGTTATTTACTAGAATTCATGATTCCGTTTCTGCATAGGAGTTTTAGCCAAGGTAAATGCTGCCTTTGCCAGCTGGCCTTATAGCTGTACGTGACCACACAGTGAAGTTCTGGGATTGTGAGTGGGAGTGAGTGTCTAACTGCCTCATCTGCCCTGAAAGTGAAGAAGTGTGTCCTGCCCTTCTCCCTTTGGCCTTTTCCTTTTCTCTGGAAAGTCGATGCGGTGGGGAAATCATTCTGGATCATACACGTGCCCTGGGTAACGGGCCAAAGCAATCTCAGCTGATCTCTGCAGCGATGCAGTTCCTATCCAGGCCTCAAAGATTTTCACAGGTAAAGTTCCCCGTGCACATGTGCTCACAGTAAAAGGCAAGACACAGACTGAGAGAAAAATATTTGCAAATCACATAGCTGACAAAGGACTTCGTCTTAGTCCATTTGGGTTGCTATAACAAAGTACCACAGACAGGGTGGCTTATAAAAAACTGAAATTTATTTCTCACAGTTCTGGAGGTTAGAAGTCCAAGACATGTTTTCTTATGTCCTCACGTGGCAGAGGGAGGGCTTGAAAGCTCTCTGGGGTCTATTTCATAAGGGCGCTGATCCCATTCATGAGGGCTCTACCTTTATGACTTCATTATCTCCCAAAGGCCCAACCTCCTAATATATTGGGGGTTAGGATTTCAACATGAATTTTAGGGGAACACAAATATTCATTCCAAAGCAGACTTGCATCCAGAGTATACAAAGAATCCTTACAATTCAATAATAAGATTAACAACAGAATTAAACAGTGGGCAGAAGGTCTGAGTAGATATTTCACCAAAAAAGGTAACCAAATAGCTGAGGAGTCCATGAAAAGACGCTCGCAATCATTTGGGAATTGCAAATTAAAACCACAATGAGATACCATTCCCCCCAGCCAATAATTCACACCCACCACACTGGCTACGACAAAAAACAGACAACAATAAACACTAGCAAAGATGTGGAGAAATCAAAATCCTCAAATATTACTACCAGTGGAAGGCTATTTCGGAAGACAGTTCGGCAGTTTCTTAAAAACTTAAACACCATGTGACCCAGCTTTTCCACTCTTAGGTATATACCCCAGAGAAACGAAAACGTATGTCAATACAATGACTTGTACAACGTTCATAGCATCGTTGATGATAATAGCCCAAAGTGGAAACCACCAGTCAGTGAATGGATAAACCGAATGAGCTATATCCATACAACGGAGTACCGAGTGGAATGCTAAGTGAAAGAAGACAGAATTGAACTGCATGCTTAAAATGGGTGAATTTTTATGGTATATAAATTATACCTCAATTCAAAGGTTGGAAGACATAGACTTTTACGTCATTGAACTTACTTTTAAGAAAAAGTGCAAAAATAAAAATAAAATATTTTCTGATAAAAACCAAGAGAGATTTTCATCAGCAGACTTTTTATTAAAGGAGTTCCTAAAGGACACACATCAGAAAGGAACGTTGGGGTTGTTAGAAGAAATGATAAGCAACCTAGGAAGGGAAAGAAGTTTGTTAACCTGAAGCAAGACAACTATAAAGGCTTATGGCAAACAGTGCATTAGTGAAGAAATGCCAGTTGTTTTCCCTTTATAAACAAGTTCAAGCAAGGACACATACCACCATTACTTCTTTTCAATTTTGTCTAGGCTGGTAGTAAAAGAAGAAGAAGAAATGAAAGTCAAAAGAATTGGAAAGGAGGTAATAAAACTGACATTATTTGAAGATTGCATGATTATCTTCTCAGAAAACCCAAAAGAATTTATAAATAAATTATTAGATATTTTTAGCAAAGTTAACTGATAAAAGTCAATACACAAAGCCCAGTTTTTACACGCTGCCAACAATCAGTGTGACGATATAATTGAAACAATAATATTTACAAGAGAGACAAAAAAATGCAAAGTAAAGATTTACTTAGGAATAAATCTAACCAAACATGCACAAGCTTTTTATGGGGAAAACTGCAATACTTTCCTGAAAGACATTAAGGAAAGCTTAGATAAATTAAGAGCCAAATCATATTCTTGGATTGGAAGATTCTCTATTGGAAAGATGTCAATTCTCCACAAAGCAGTTCAGTACAGTTCCAGTAAAAATCCTAACAAGATCATATGTGAAACTTGAAAAACCTTTTCCAAAATTTATACTGAAGAGAAGGCCAAGAGTAGCTAAGACCCTCCTGAAGAACAAAGTCTTGGATATTATCCTGCCACACAGCAAGTCTTATTTTTAATATAGTAATTAAGATAGTGTGGGGCTGGACCAGGGATACATAGATCAAAGGAGTAGAACAGAGAGATCAGAAACAATCTAAACATATGTGAAAATTTGATTTATTACACAACAGACGTTGCTTAACAGTAGGAAAAAGGATGGACTATTCGATAAATGATGCAGGACAATTGGTTATCAATATTTTGTATCAAATGTACAAAAGCAACTCCATGTGGATTAAGTACTAAACAATGGAAGACATATCTGCAGATGGGATCAAATTGCATAGAACACACAGACACACACAACACACAAACATACACACACACGAGTGACTATAAAACCTGGTGAAGACTGAATCAGGTCTGTAGTTTTGTTAACAGTATTTGCCAAAGTCAGTTTCTAGGTTTTTATAATGTACTACTGTTATATGAGATATTGCCACTGAGGAAGCTGAGGGGAGGGTTTATAGAACTCTGTGTATGATTTTTGCAATGTGTCTATAATTATTCAAAATTAAAAGTAAAGGAAAAATGAAAGGAGAAGCTATAAAATTACCTCAAGGGGGAAAAGACTTTTTAGTTAAGACAGAAGATTCAGAAGCCATAAAAATAGGTCAATAAATATTATTATATTATAGTTAGAAATTTCTCCATGAAATGACAGCATAAAGAGGATGAAGATATAAGGAAAGACACGTGCCACATATAAAACCATCCAACAGTTAGTATGCCCGATACAGAGTAACCACAAATCATCAAGTAAAGAAAAGCAACCCAATGCAAAAATGGGCAAAATGAAAATGTATGACGGATATTTTCATAGAGGAAATACAAACAGCCCAAAAATATGTGAAGAAAAAACTCTCAATCTAATTAGTAATCAGGGATTTGTTAAATAACACCCCAATGAAATATCATTTTATACCCAACAGATTAGCAAAAACAGACAGTATTAAGTGTAGACAGGGACGTAGACCAGGGACTAGGAAATTGTGTATTCTGAGAATGGAAGCGTAAAATTGGTACATCCACGGTGGAAAACTTTGGCAATAGCTATTAAAGCTGAACATACACATGTCATATGACCCAACAGTGCTCGTGACAGGCAAAAGCTGGAAACAACCCAAATGCCCATCAATAGTTGAAGAGATACACTACAGTATGTTTATATGATAGAATAGGACACAACAATTAAAATGAACAAACTGTAATGGCAAAATGAGATGAATTAATCTTACAAACAATAGTTTGAAGGAAAGAAGTCAGATTCAAAGGAATATGTAGGGAAGGACTCCATCCCTGGATTAAGCTATATTACTGATGAATACATAGGAGGAAAAACACAAAGAAACACAAGAAAATTATTACTTCAAAAGGCAGGAGAATGGTTACCATAGGGGTAGGAGGATGGGATCACTTTTGATCAGGGGTAGCAGCAAGAGGGCTTCTGGGGTGTCAGCAAACATTCTCCATCTAGACCTGGGTCATGGTTTTATCAGTGTCCACTTAGTAAATATTTGTTCATCTGTATATATGGTAGGGGGACTTTTCTATATGAATATCCCCCAATGAAAGAGGAAAAACAAGTAGAGCATACAGCAATCTGCATTTCTCCCAGTACAATGTTTATCACCAGATTATATTAAAATGCAAGTTATGGGGGAGCAGGAACTTGTGTAATGTGTCCTTGCAGCCTTGTCGGGCATTCAGCAGGTGCCCAACAAGCGTTCAGTGAGCGAATGGCATCTGCTACTGTTTACAGTTAAGCCTGGGCTTATTGAGGAGCATTCGATTTTATAGCCTAACTTAACCTTTTGCCTCGGACTGACAGAGCGGGACTCGACCAGCACGTCTTACCTGCACATGGGGGCTGTGACAAGAAAAAAGCAGAGAACTGAGATGGAAGCAGAGATGGACACATCCAGTTGACTCTGCCAGGCCTCATCATAACAGGCTACATTATATAGAAAACTCATGGTCAGAAATCACAGCTCAGCTGGATGGCAGCCTCCTGACTGAGGAACTCCACCATTCAGAGCCCTCAGCACACTGATTCTCAGCGGGATGCTCTTTGGCAGAAACCGTCAGGGAAATGTGCCTACGCGGAGCCAGCTCCTGTTCATGAATTTGTGTACAGTTTTTGCCTCCCTGTTTATGACCCAACATCGAACAGTGGAACCCAGCTGCTTGGTGGATGAAAACAACTTCTGTCTCTCCCATGGCCCCCCCAGGAACCAAGGGATAAGGAGAGAGGCCAGAGGGCTAGACAACCTCCTGCTGTACAGACTAAGCTATGGTCTAGTGGTTCAGGCATATAGTCGGCTTTTCTGCTCTCCTGCCTCCATTGGCTTAGAACCTGGTTGTTGACGAAGCCTGAGTCAAGTCAACCCAGCTGTGGTTGAGTCAGGAAGAAAAGTTCAAGGAAGTCGGAACTCGTACATGAAGCGGTCTGCACTGAGTCGCAGGGGTGTGCACTGGGTGTTCGTCGGTCACTCAGCAGGCATGCACTGTGCCGGGCACCAGGATAGCGTCCAGTAGGGGAAAGTCAGGCCACCTTTTCAGACTAGACAGTATAGATGTTGTTCAAGAAGGAGCAGATATGGTGGAACTGATCAGCTGTCTCAAGATATTGACTGATTCTAGAGTGTCCTTGAAGGCAGAAAGAGGTAGAAGGAAAGGAAACACCTGATCACATCATCGGATTTCTCATGGCAATTACTGGAACAGGCTAGGGGATTCAATGCTTACAACAAAAATTTTTGGATGACTGGACTATAAAGGGAGACATAGAAGTTTGGAGAAAGATTCCAAACTTTTAAAGTTATGTCAGAAAGAGCAGTTGTTCTTTTGAAAGATCTGTGCTTTTGTGCTGCTGTTAAAGACAGCATGCCTGCCTGTAAAAACTCCAGCACTGCCCCTCTCCATGGCCCCAGAGCATCAGTGGAGCACCCCCTGAATGCCCAAACTGGACTTGGAAGTGGGATACAGCAGGCCCAGGCACTCAGCACCGTAGTACCAATGGCTCTGTGCTGTGATGTGGCTACATGAAACAATCTGTCCTTTTTCTCAGAGTGCATCTGAGCAAAGCACATTGTTTACTTGATCCACCCTGCCAAAGAATACAAAACAGCCAGTGATCATGTGAGGAGCATGTCTGCTAACTTACAGATGTTGACATTGAGAGGTGATGGGCGAGTATGGAGCTGTTTGTAAAAACTGTGTGCATTTCTAATCATTTATGTCATTAACCTTCTTGAGTTTAAACTTAGAGTTCCCCCTCCAGCTGTTTTTTGAATAGTACATGAACATTTTTGTGTGAAATGCAGGTATTCCGACTATATATTTATTTAATCAAAAAAAGTATGCATTCTGGACTCTTACTTGACTATGAATTTGAAGGTTTTAAGAAGTATAAAAATAAACTATGGTAGGAGCTTTGACAAATTGTAGAAGAAATATCAGTTACACATTAAAGGGGAGAGCAGGTAGATGCAAGACAAATTTGCAATAAGATAGACAAAGAACTTTGAAGAAAGAGGATAACCATTGTAAGACTGAAATGCTATGTATGGGATTAATATTTAAAAAAGAAAAATATCAGGTGTAAAGACTGAACAAGCTGTAACCATGTGGAACACTTTAACATAGGATATTCACGGTGTGATGGTGAGCCCTACACTGGGGCATATGTCATGAACGCCTACTCACGATTTTGGATTTTAGTGATGGCCAATTTGGAAGCCAGGGGTGAGTATTGTTGGATCTGGGGTTTTATAAGTCCTCACGGCAGCACTGTGATGTCCAGTTCAGGGAAGAGTGAGATGGGAATCAAGGAGGCCAGGCTGGAGAAGGATGAGTTTGTCCCAGGTCGGGAGGGGCACAGGGATGAAGAGAAGAGCCGGTCTGGGAAGCATGCTGGGGATACAGCCGACAGGCCCTGGTGTCATTTGGATGATGGAGAAGGAGAGCCAGACAGCACTATGACTGTGGTGAGGGTGAGTCCAGGGCTGTAGAGGTTGCAGGCTTAGGGGCAGGCCTGAGATGGACTCAATATTGGGAGTGTTGAGGTCCTTGTGGAAATGTCAAAGGGATCACCTAGGAGAAAACTTGGAGCAAGAAAGAGCACTTCAGAGGAGTCAGAGGACCAGGAAGGCAATAGAGAGATTAGTTAGCCTAGCAAGTTGGTTCTTACAATCTCAGCAATGAAAACAATTCCCTTCACTGAAGGCCTCCAGCGTCCTGGGTCCTTAGCCTATACGACCTCTTTTCTGTACGTTCTCTCTGAGTTGCAGGTCTTTCTGTGTCCTTTCGACATTGCCCTGGGGTTGGCTGTAGATTCCTGGCTCTGGTTGGGGGATCAGCTCTGGGGCTCCTTCCCTTTGGGTCAGGCCAGCAGTAATTTTTGGCTCAAGGGGTGGACAGCACAGAATGACGCTTTGTGTCCTACTCAGCTTCTTTCAACCACTCAGCTCTAATGAAATAGCCCATCTGCAGTTTCCCGTGCCTCAAAGTAGTCAACCTGGGGGGTGGTTTCCCTTAAGAGCCCTTCCCTGAAATGATGCTTTGTGATTCTTGTTCAAACAAAAATGTGCTCCGAAAGACATTTCACACTGTGCCTGCAATGTGGCCTCAGAGCCCACCACCAAGCTCCTCACGGGAACAACGCCAGGATAACGCTCAGGAATGAATTAATGGAGAACAGCTGTTGCTGGAAGAGCATGTTCTTGAGGTCTAGCCTGTGGCTGGGTGCACAGCGCTCGCTGTAAGAACCTGGACAAATGGTGGCGGTGGCTGCTCCGTGTCAGGAGCTGTGCTAGGCCCTGGGGATGGGCCGCCAGGCCGCCCTTGTCTCTCTGTCTTCTCCAGGCAACAGGAGCGTGGGATTTGTAAAGGCAAGAGTAGTGCATCTCAGAAGTCCTGAGTAGATGGTTAGGGAAGCAAGTCCACTACAGAGAAATTAAACAGTAAAAAGAACACCATATAAAGAAGTTGGGTTGTCTGCTTTCCCTAAAACCCTCAATTTTCATACCTGAAAAGTAGGAACTTCCCCAGGAAAAATTTTTTACACTAATAAAAGGTAAATGAGAAGGTTCATTTCTGTTTGGATTTGAGAACAGCCTATATTAAATATTGCAGTAAAAGAGAAAAATCAGCTATTAACATGAAACTTACCACATTGAACTAATGAATTTGTATTTCTTCTAACTTACCATAAATTCATATGTTTAAGCCTCATTTAAAATTGTGTATCTTTATATAATAAAGTCAAATTTTAAAAAATTGTTTATTCTCTATTTTGACATTTAATATGATCTTTTGACATAATAAAAACATAATTGAGTAGAATTGTTGGATTATTTAGGCCTAAGGGAAACCTATCCATGAGATTTCAAGATTAGATGTAGTCACCATTATTCAGCTGGCGGAAGCTTATGTCAATGACAGAAATAAGAAAATACTAGAAAACTTTGAAAACATATATGTACAAAAATGATTATCATAATATTGTTCATAATTGTGAGAAATTGAATAGAGAATTGAACAAATTATCATGGTGTAACTATACAAAATAGTTCTACATTGCCATTAAAAATGATGAATAAAGTATATTGCTAGGGGCTTGGGTCTTTTCATTTTCCCCTCTTTCCTTAGGATTCTGGTTAATAAAAAATCACTAGGAAAATGGTTATCAAAGTAATAGCTTTGTTACTAACCTGGCAACTGCCAGTTATGCCCAATGCTGGGCTCTCTTGTGTCAGGTGGCTTGGTGAACAGGACTTCAGGTTGAAGCCAAGGGATAGCCTCCTTCTTTCCCTGCAAAGAAACCTAAGGGCTTGACTGTGGGGAGAATGGGGCCAGAACTGAGTGCAGTTGCCCAGCTGGCTCCGTGGACTTCCGGCCTGTCTCATTTGACTAATGAATGCGGAAGGGAGAGAATGAAAGCAGCAGGTGCCAGACCTGGCCCTGGGGGAGTTCACCAGGTGGAGACAGGAAGCTGAGGAGAGGCCGCCTCACAATACCTTTAACACTTGAAACCCCGCCCACTAGCAAAATGCGGGCCTCACAAGAATAGTTATTTGTGCCTATTTGAGTGGGTGAGTGTAGAGAGACAAAACAGGATGTGATTGCAGCAAAAGAGAAAAATCAGAGATTAACATGAAACTTACCACATTGAACTAAAGAGTTTGTATTTCTTTTAACTTGCCATGAGTTCACATGCTTAAACCTCATTTAAAATAGTGTCCACACTGTCTGAGAGAGAAGATAATGGAAGTTCCCTCCTCTGTTTGCTGTGACAGGAAGATGGAAAGAAGGAAAACAATGTTCTCCCTTTCTCAATATATATATAATAAAAAACGTGGAAGGAATACTCATAATATGTGATTACTGTGTTATTTAGATCTGCTTATATAAACTATAACATTTTAAATATTTGTTCTTTATATTTTAATTTTTTTACTGTAAGCATTTATTGTGTACTAAAAAACAGTACAAATAAAAAATACTATCATTAGGGGAAGCTGGGTGAAGGGTGTACTGGAACTCTTTCTATTGTATTTGCAACTCTTCTGTAATATTTAAATTATTTCAAAATAAAAAGTTTAAAATATGTTAGCCTCGAAAACACTATAAGATTCTGGGGGGAAACTGATGTCATAAACATCTTCAGGTAAATCAGGTTTACACAGGCTTTCTGTCCCAGCCAAGATGGAATAACAGGGACCAAATTTACCTGCAACTTGAAATAACTAAAAAACTGTATAAGAAATATGAGGTAATGTTTTTCAAGACACTAGACAATAGACAATGAAAGTCAGTGATCTCCAAGAGCTGGGAAAGCATTGTAGAGGTGGGATCTATCATCACCCAGGCTCCCTGCATGGAGAGAGTCCCCAGGCTGTGGCCTAGGGAGAGGGGACCCAGATGGAGCCTTGGTGGTCTCCCTGAGTTGAGCAGAGGGAGATGGCAGTTCAGGGAGCCCAAGGTGACTAGATTTCACATGGCAGTGGACAGAGAAGAAAGCTGCACAGAGAGAAAATTCCAGAGAACTACAAACCAGTCAACTAAGTATTGAATAGCACACTCATGTGAAGAACTGGAGAAATAACCACTGTAAATGGCTAGAAGGAACGATCCTTGCAGGTCACACAGCACTGAAAATACTGCCTGTTTCCACAAGTGAGGCTGAAAAACTCAATTCACTGAGCACTGGGTGGAATACACAGGAAAGTTTTATCTCAGTAGTGGGAAATACTGCTTCGAATCTCAATAATAAGTCATAAAAGCAAGAGCCAAAAGCATTAAGCTGTTTCCAAGTTACTTAGCCATGTCCCAGAATAAAGATCAAGAATATTTATAGAAATATAAAAATATCTCGTGCTCAACAATGTCTGGCATCAAATGAAAAATTGTTAGGCATGCAAAGAAGTAGGAAACAAAGACCCACACTGAGGAGATGAATTGATCAATTGAAACTGACCCAGAACAGACATAGATGTTAGGGTTAGCAGAGAAGGACATCAAAACAGTTATTATAACTATATTCCTATATAGTATATGTTCAAGAAGCTAAAGGAAAGATTGAACATGTTAAGTGGTAACAGAAAATATTAAAAAAAACTCAAACTTCTAGAGATGAAAATGACAATGTCTGAGATTGGACTAATGGAAGACTAGACACTGTAGATGAAGGACTAGAGAATTTGAAGACACAGCAATAGAAACTATCCAAAACTATCCAATAGAAACTAGACAGAAACAAGACTGGAAAAAAAGTTAACAGAGCACCAGCGAGCCACAAGACAATTTTTAAAAGCCTGACACATGTGTAATAGAAATCTCTGAAGGAAAATGGGAGAAAGCTGAGAAACAAAAAATTATTTGAAGAAATAATGGCCAAAACCTTCCAAATTTGATGAAAACCATAAATTCACATATCCAAGAAATACAACAAACCTTGAGCACAAGAAACACGAGGAAAGCTACACCAGAGTATGTCATAATCAAATTGCTTAAAACCAGTGATAAAGAGAAACTCTTTAAAAAAGACATGTACAGAGGAATGAAGAATGATAGCCATTATTTTTGTCTGGAAACAATGAAAGAAAAGAGTAGAGCAACTTCTTTTGAGGATTGAAATAAAAAAATATCCTGTCAACCCAGAATTCTACACCTAGCAAAAATATTCTTCAAAATTGAAGGTGCAATAAAATCTTGTTCAGACATATTAAAGCCAAGAGTCCATCTCCAGCCCATTCCCTTCTTTGGACAGAAGGGACAATGACATAAAATGGAAATGTGGATCTAGATAAAGGAATAAACTGTACCAGAAATGTTAATTTTATGGCTAAATAGTAAGATTTTAAAATCACTTAAATCTTTGTGAAAGACATTGGACTATTTGAGCAAAAAAAAAAATTATAATAACAATATACCTAATAAGGAATTTATAAAATATGTAGAAGTAAAATGTATGACAATAGCACAAAGGAGTGGAGAAGTGGGGCCTTCTATTGTGAGGTTCTCATACTACCCGTGAAGTGTAAGCAAGATAAGTTACAACACGTGCCATGTGCTTTCTGTTGGGATTGAGGGGAGAACAGACCAGAAGGGGATTACACAGGTCAGGAGCATGCAGGAGCCGTGCTCCCAGGAAAGGACCCTAGCAGGAGATGGTCAGACCACACTGTAGGACAAGGGGAAGAGGCCAGACCCAGTCTTGAATAAGCCACAATTTCTAAGGCTCAGAACTGAAGACTGGCAAAAGGGTCTTTTCCAGAATTCCCTCTCACAGGCTCTGCCTTTAGCCTTCATGTGTATTATCCCAGAATATAACCAAATAAGCTTCCCAATTCCCAGCAGATGTCTATCACATTTGATATTTTTGAAGCCAAATATCATAATGTAATAAGGTAAGACATTCAGATTGAGGAACTGTTCTGTGAGATTGAGGGATGAGATAGAATAAACAGTGAGAGGAAGGCATGATTCAAAGACCAAGTCAGAGTCGACATGGAAAAGGCCAGATATCTTGAAATAAATTTTAATCAAGAATAGGATCCTGAATATACAGAGAAATAACACAAAGAAGCCCACAACCACCTCTTGGTATACTAGGTTTCTCTACATCTAATAAAACATCTAGGCTGGTAGGTATCACCTCACACCAGTTAGGATGGCCAACATCGAAAAGACTAGAAACAATAAATGCTGGTGAGGACGTGGAGAAAGGGGAACCTTCCTACACTGCTGGCGGGAATGTAAACTAGTTCAACCATTGTGGAAAGCAGTATGGAGGTTCCTCAAAAAACTAAAAATAGAAATACCATTTGACTCGGGAATTCTACTCCTAGGAATTTACCCAAAGAAAACAAGTTCTCAGATTCAAAAAGACATGCACCACTATGTTTATTGCAGCACTATTTACAATAATCAAGAAATGAAAGCAACCTAAGTGTCCATCGTAGAGGAATGGAGAAAGAAGAGGTGGTACATATACACAATGGAATACTATTCAGCCATAAGAAAGAAACAAATCCTACCATTTGCAACAACATGGATGGAAATAGAGGGTATTATGCTCAGTGAAATAAGTCAGGCAGGAAAAGACAAATACCAAATGACTTCCCTCATTTGTGGAGTATAACAAAGAAGCAAAACTGAAGGAACAAAACAGCAGCTGACTCATAGACTCTAAGAAGGGATTAGCGATTACCAAAGGAGATGGGTGAGGAAGGGTGGGTGGGGAAGGAGGGAGAAGGGGATTGAGGGGTATTATGATTAGTACACATGGTGTAGGGGGGGATCACGGGAAAGACAGTGTAGCGCAGGGAAGACAAGTTGACTGGCAACTTACTACACTGATGGGCAGTGACTGCAATGGGGCATGGGGGGCACTCAATGATATGGGTGAATGTAGTAGCCACGTTGTTTTTCTTGTGAAACCTTCATAGAAGTGTATATCAATGATACCTTAAAAACAAACAAACAAACAAAAAACAACATCTAGGCTGGGAGCATAGGAAGAAAGCCTTACCTCCATTTCCCTGATGAAAATCCCGAGACACACAGAATGATTTGTTCAAGGATATGCTCCATAATCAAAATCAGGTCTAAGACTCAGGCTTCCTGACTTCCAGCGATTTAGGTCAGTGAGTCTTTCAAACTTCTTAATGAGGTATTATTTAATGAGGTATGTTTCTCATCAGAAAAGTGAGCACATAAAGGCTGAGGAACTGAACACACCAACATAACTAATGCCCAGATCAAGAAAAAGAATATTCCCATACCCAGGAGTCCCTTCCCACCCTTTCCAGTCACTTTTCCCCATAACTAACCACTATGCTGACTTCAAAGAACGCATATTACTTTTCTTGCTTTTGTACTTTCTAGAACTGGAAAAACTAAAAAATCATATATATTTTTGCATCTGGTTGCTGTAGCTAAACATTATTTTTCTGAGGTTCATCTATATTATTGTATATTCAGACAGATTATTCATCCTCATTGCTGTATAATATCCCTTTATTTGAAATAAAACCCTTTTTTTATACTGCCATTTATTTATTCCTCCTACCAAATGCCAAGGGCATTTGAGTAGTTTCCAGCATGGAGCTATTACAGAGAATGCTGCCATGAAAATTCTTTTAGGTGTCTTGTGATGACTGTATGTACACACTTCTGTTCAATATATATTTAGGACTGAAATTGCTGAGTCTTAGGATATGTATATGTTAAGCTTTAATAGATATCATAATTGTCAAATTTAAATTGTGGCTATCAAAGTTTAAAAATCACCTGACTATAAAATTTTGCATTGTTTATATCTGGATGTCAGTCTTATATTGCTGAATGATTGTCTTCTCTTGGTTAGATCATTGAGAAACAGGTCATGACTTGAATTTCCTTCTATCTTTATGTCGCTGGGCACTCAGGGCTAGCTAGGTACGGAGCACTTTTATGTGAATACTTTCTTATTCAAATGCAAAAAAAAAAACTGCATAGACATGGTTCTGCTTACAGGAAATTCACTGACTCAGACACATGGAAAAGACACAAAATGTCTCAATAGGAAACATTACTAAGCCAAGATTGGTTTAAAAAAACTTGAGAGCAGAGATCGTGGCTTATAAATCTTTGTATCCCTCAGAGTACGTACCACAATGCCTTTCACATAGTTGCTGCTCAATAAACATTTGCCAAATTAATGGAATCAAGGTAGGAATGATCATGAATTGCTTCTATTACGTATAGCTCAAAGAAAAATGCATTTTGGGATAGGAAAACATGATGAATACAGAATCGGGTAAAAGTTGGAGGAAAATACGCCTTATCCAACTCTCAGAAACATTTCATGTAAGGAAATTTTCTGGCCACTCCTCCCAAGACAGAAAAATCCTACACCTCTGGCCCTGATCCTAGACAACGTAAAGCTGAAGAGCAGACAGTGTGAGGGGCTGGTGGAGTAGCTTTATTCCTCCATAACTAGAGGCAGTGGTAGAAGCAAGATTTGAAAAGTTTCATTAACACCAAATACAAGTGTTTCTCTAGGAGACACAGCCTCAAAGACTCAAGGTAAGAGCTGGGGTGGTGGGGGGGGGACACAGGCCGATGGAGGGTCTGACCTGTGGCACGGGGTTCAGTTTCTAGGAATTAAGGCTGGGCTTCTCTGTTTCTGTAGCAACAAAGTTCACAAAGACAGGCTAGTCAGAGGAAACAAACATGAGACACCGAGGCTTTTCCCAAAAGGGGTTTTTGGAAAAAAGGACAGCTTTGAAAAGAGATCTGAAGTTAACAGTGTCTTGAATCCCTTGACAGACCCTCCTTCCCAAGCAGACTTGTGCATTTCTGCTGAGGACTACACAAAGGAAGTGACTTTCGTCTGTTTCAAAACCAGATAGAGTGAAATATAAACCTCTGTGGGTTTTGCTCAGTGGCATGTTTTGACATCTCACAGGAAATCAAATTTCTGCCAAGGAAAAGCCAAGAGTTTTTGGTTGGGACCCAAAGGACCATTTCAAACTTGTCACTCACATGCAAGAGGGTAATACAAGGTTTCTAACCCATTCTGTAAACCATGGTATCCCCCCTTGCTTAAAATGAGAAAACCCCAAGAATACTTTTTAAATAGACAAAGAGCTCAGAGAGGCACATCACAGCCTTCCTGCAGAACCCAGCCCCACTGGGCTTTACAGAGAAAGGGAAGGGGGTGAGGGACGGGGTGCAGGGACAGAGGGCTGGTGGAGAGAAAGGAAGACAAGACTAGGGGAGAGCTAGGAAGGTCAGAGGCCCAGAAGAAAGTGAATGTTTATTGAACACTTGCTCTGTGCCAGGTATTTTATGTAAGGTATTGATTTGATTCTCAAAGGAATTCTACAAGATAGGTAATATTCTTATTTTTATGGACAAGGAAATTAATTCTTGCCTAAATTCACATGGTCAGTGCCCCCTGCCCCTGGGAAAGTGGGGCACCTGCTGAGGACCCCATGTTACAAGAGGGCTTTGCTTGAAGGGTCCCAGGGCCAAGGGGTGTGTGGGTTGGGTGTCTGCACATGTGTGTGAGGCCTCTTGTGACGCTGGTGGGGAGAGGGCGGAAAGAGAAGGGAGGTCAGGCACAGATGGGGAGGAGGCTGGCGACCGGGTCTTCTCACCCATCCTTTCAGCGCAAAACTCCAAGGAGTCTGAGAATTCTAAACCACAGCTGGCCCTCCGTGTCATTCTGAAGGTATATTTGTCAAGGAAGGAGGATAGAACTCATATTTAACAGTTTGTTGTATATATAATTCTTCAATATTTATATTCAGTAATTTTAACTCTTCAAGATCGATACATGGCGGAGGGTCTTCACTCGTGTTCTTGCCTGGGTCCTGCAAACGGTGGGGGGCTCCCTCCAGCCAACAAAGAGGTGGAGTTGGTGGGAAGCAGACTCAGTTCTGTTCACTGCCAAGCTGAGGGCTTCTGACCCCTGAACCCTGACCCCACAGAGCAATCAGGGCAGGAACAGAGCTGCTAAGTGGAAATTATCTTATTTTATAGGAGTCATCCCTGACAATCTCTCACTGCAGGTCCTGAGCGGCTGGGAACGTACAGTGTAGCCTTTGGAAGGCCATCCTCTCTGTGGGCTCAGTTCCCTCCTGTGGGACACGAAGGCCTGGATGACCTCTCGGGAGTCATTCAACTTGTAGACACTAGGGGTCCAAGGCATAATAAAACCCATTTTGTAATTGTACTGGGGGTCTCAGCAATGGGTCTTTTAAGATTGAAAAGTGCTTTAAAGAATCACAGTAAATCATAAAGACAATTATGGCGAGGGGGATAGAAGGACACCTTAGACTACTGAGGGGTCTCCTAGAGGACTTCGGCAATCAGTGTGTTGAAAGGGCAGGGACAGCAGCAGGGGGGGGGGGGCCGGGGCACCTCCAGGTGTGGACAAGAGGCACAGGTGAGCTTCCCTGTGGCCCACAGGGCCTGGCCCCAGGAAGCAGCCAGCCCTCCATCATGCCTCCCTCCTGCCCCTGTGTCTTGGAGGAGAGGAGGCAGGCGGCACAGGGCGGACCCAGGACAGGAAGGGGGTACCTATGGCCCCTGGCGGAAGGGGGGCGGGCAGGTCCAGGGATCCCCAGACATGAGTCCCCCCGTCATAACCTGGGAACAGCTCCTGCCCTTGACCCCCATCACCCTGCTCCCTCCTGTCCACGGAGAATCCTGCCTCCCTCTCCCCGCAGTCTGTTCTGCTCTTTCCTATCCACTGGCCCGAAGCATCAGCTTGGTGTGGGGGGTCTCACTGGGCGGCACATCTCCCTGGTGAGGCACATTGTTCTCTTGTCCCCTGCTCTGAGCCACTGATAATTAGGCCTGGATGGGGTATAACCCACATCCCCACAGACTCCGTGCTGGGGCGCTCTGTGGCCCCCACAGGCCTGCGTTCTGCTGCATGGGTATGCTGGGGGGGCGGGGGTATAGCTTGGCAGAAACAGGATGGAAGGGGCCTGGGCTATAGCGTCAGAGGATCTGGGGCTGAGTTCGGGCCCCCTCGCCCACTGGCTGTATACTCTTGGGCAAGTTTTGGAATCATTCCAAACCTCCATTTTTCTCATTTTTAAAACAGGGATAATAATTTCCTATCCTACAGGGTTCTGATAAGGACAAATAATACAATATATTCCAAGTGTCTAGTCTAGGTCCTAGTCTACCATGGGGACTCCCTAAATATTATTGCTTCCTTCAAGCACAAACTGCAAGGGAAACCTTCCATCTGGAGTCCAATCCTCCCCTCCTGAGAGGTTTCTTTGGGACTTCTTTGAACCATACAACTTAGCATGGAATTATACATCATTTCAGTACTTCATAGCAAGGTCAATATTGCCTTTTAAAAAAATAGATAACATCATGTGTATGGATTTTCTCTTTCCACATTGACTAACATCATTTATACTCCTGGGTCTTCTACAGAGCAAACCAGATAAAAAGCAGGTGTGGTGGAATCTGAAGTAAGACCTCCTGGCCTCTAGATAAATGCACTTGGTCTCCCAGAGGATCACATCTCACCATCCATCCTCCTCCATGGAGCTTAAGCATCTAAGCGTTATTTGTGGAGAAAGACCAGACGGTGGTGGAGGAGGCTGGAAACAGGGCCTGTGTGCTGGGGAGAAACACTTCCTGCTCAAGCGGGCAGGACCCAGGCTTCCCTCGGCCGCACCCTTGCTAAGGCAGCTGAGCCAGATGGCGTGGACACAGGGTGACCTGGGCCATTTGAGGGGAACCTGGAGGACACGCAGGCAGGAATCTTGGTTATGGTGGAGACAGGCAGACCTGGGGAGAATCTACTGCATGGAGACACTCTTTGACATGTTGCAGGCCTCCAAAATGAGTGAGACATATTGTTACAGGCCCTGTGCTCAGTGGCAGAGTCGTGGGTAAGGCAGGGGTGCGGGGGTGGGATTCAGGGTGGGATAAGAGTTGATATATGAGGCGATAAGACCGAGGCCACCAGGGGTGGCTGTGAAGGCTGTGCCCTCCCCCCTGCACCTGTGAATGGCGTGAGCTGAAGGGGGGCGAGGCAGTAGCCCGTGGATACCTACTGAGACTGAAATATGCACAAAGGGATCTAAAAGGAAAGTGAGAGGGCAATTCTTTCTGACTGTGTGTGTGTGTGGCTGGGGGGGGCGGCTAAATAACTATATTCTTTCAATACCTCCTCTAGACCTTTATTCTGCATGTTCCCCCTCTTTTGCTTTGGCAAAAATCCTCACTTTTTGACAGAGCATCATAACTGCTGGAAGGATCTTGGCCCCATAATTCTCTGACATGCTTAAGACTTGGCAGACTCACAGGAAAATGAGGTCATTTAACATAAACCTTGTGATGATGGAAACCCGGGCTTTCTAGGGTGGGAGTCGGGGCGCGGGGAGTAACCTGGGACATAATTCCATCTGTCCCAAGTACCCAAGCTGGGAGCCTCCCTCTCTTGGGGAGATGTGATGGACGGGGGTCTTTTACTCCTGCGAATGGGTTTCACACCACAGACAGAATGGGAGGATGGCTGGGCGGGCCCGCCTTTTCCAGCTGCTTTGCACATAAGATCTGAGTGAATTTATTTTAGAAAGGCATTTAATGCAGAAAGACAGCTCTGCCGTGGCTCACATATACCTGGGAACAGGGCCGGGCTAGTGCATCACAGGCAATGGAGCAATCAGAGTTGTCCCCAGGAACCTTAACCGCCTGCAAATAAGCTCGGGAGCCTTTCCCCCCACCGCCCTCTGGGGCTGCCAGTGCACATTCTTGCAGGGCAGCAGATGAACAGCTGCAGGTCTCACCCCACCTCCACGCCTGAGATCTGCCAGCTGCCTTCTGCCAGGAAGACCTTTGAGGTTTTTTTCCAGCACAACAGAACAGACTACGCTTATACAACAAACTGCTCCTTGATTAACAAAAAGAAATGACATTTCTGTTCTAGTTCTAATCCTTCTCTGTGGGGAGGCTATCTTTCTGGTGCTGTTTTTAAAAGTAGCTCCCTTGTGTCTCTATAGAGGTGTGGTGTTTGCTGTGAAGAAGCAAAAGGGAGGCCTCCTTTTGGTCTATTCAAAGCTTTCCTATTGAAGGGGGCAGAGGTCTGCCCGACCAAATGCAAACGCGGGCCAGAGTGTGGACTGGGAAGGACTGCCGACACCAGTGTCTGGTTTTAGCTCTGTTTCCAGTGTGTGTAATAGCTCTGAGGTCCTGGGCCAGATCATATCACTTTTCTGCTTTTGCTTTTTGTCTGTTAACATGGGGTTGATGTCTGCCTCCCCCTTGGGGTTAAGATAAAGTACCAAGGGTACTTTGAAAGCTGAAAGTGCAGTAGGCTTATTGTATAGTGCCCTATAATCAATGCTGGATTAGTCTTTAAGACTGGATTAGTATATTAAGAAGCTATTATGTGCCAGGAATTATATTAGCTGCTGAGAATATAAAGATGAATGTTATATGGTTTCTATTTTCAAATGTACTAAATTTTAAATATATATATATATATATATGTGTGTGTGTGTGTGTGTGTGTGTGTGTGTGTGTGTTAATGAGCTAATGGATGTTTTACTTCCATCTACCTTTGGAATCAAGACTTGACATATAAAACCACACACACACACACACACACACACACACACACACACACACACGTCCTCACTCCTTTCCCCACTGTGACTCTGTGGTCTCTATTGCTCTTCCGTCTGCAGCTGAGCTATGCTGGAGTGGGGCACAGAGGCCACCTCCGAGTGCCCAGTCCGTGTGACGTGCAGATAAAAGGGATGTCGGTGCTCTCAGCCTCGGAAGCTTTAAGGGTCTTGGGGGGTTTGGGCGTGCCTCAGTCGGGGAAGGGGAAGCCTGGCGCCTGTCAGGTCTGGGTTATTGATAACCCGCCGCACCAGTTGCTGATTTTATTATGTTACTTTCAGCAAGACTGAGCCTCAACTCTCTGCCTATAAAGTCCACCCCCAACCCCCGCCCACAAAATGCTCTTCTGAGGATTGAATAAGATCTCCGCAGCAGAGTGCCGAACAGAGGAGGCATTCCTCAATGCAGACCCCTTCTCTGTCTGCCGGGATCGCTCACTAGTCGTGCTTAGAGACAGTGGAAGGCCATCACCGAGTCAGGCCACACGTGTTTCTTGAGCATGCGCTATGGAGAGGCGCTGCCCTGGATGTGGGCTGTGGCAAACCACAGGGTGCCAGCTCTCCGGGGCTCATCTCCCGGCCTTGGTGCTTCTCTGTCACAAGATTCTTCCCAAGGACACAGGGACCCTTGAAATCCCAAACAAGCATATTGACTTGGCCCTGTTCTTCTGACACAGAGTAACTGATTGGGCTTTATTTTATCAATACGGCCTTATTTTAATTGCTGTCTGACATCTGGGAGAGAATTAAGTCACGATTTGCCTCTCAATTTATTCCCAGTGTTTGCTTTCCATGTGAAACGGTTATTCTCAAGCTGCCCCCAACAGAGCGCCTGTGAGGGTCCCACAGGCAGAGGGGCCCGGGTCTCACCCGCATCTGCCAGCCTGGGGAACTGAGAAGGGCGTTGCCCGCAGGAGGGGCCTGGCTCTACACAGCACCGAGTGGCAGTGCTGGGCCCTGGGCTGCGTTTCCATCTGATCCTGCTGCGGGTTGGCCCAGGACCTCGGGTAGCTGCGGCTCTGCACCTCAGTGGCCTTATCTCGCAGTGAGCCTGTCATTGGCTCCGCTGGCTGGGGGATTTTTATGAGGACCAAACAAGGTCAACAAGAGGTTTCCGTGAATAAGCAGGCACATGCACACAGGCAAATGCAACATTTCACAATAACAAAAATATTACCAGTTTGGGACCATCTCACCATTCCTATGTTGATATCACATTTCTAACCTCTTTATGCTCATTCTTCCCTGAGCCATTAGTTTTCCTTGGCAGAGAAAATGGAACCTACTGCCAGTTGCAAATCTGTGTCTCTGGACCAGAACTTAGCCAGTTGCGTTTGAGGTTATGAAAACAAGGAGAGTTGTTTAGCAAGGGGGACGAAGGAAGCGTGTGGGGAGGCGAGAAGGCTGACGTGCAGGTCTTGCTCAGTGTCCTAGACAAACCATCAGACTCGCTGGTGCAGGAATGAGGTGAGGCCAGGGTAGAAGTCAGTCTCACCTGGCTGGGTGAATCCCTGTATTTGCATGTAGCCAGGTGACCTGGAGGACAGGTGACGGCACCTTTCATTATCCAGGGCAGGCGTGGGAATAGCGGGAATGGCTCTCCTTTGGCACAGAGGGCCTCATGCCCCACTGGAGCCTGGGCGGCCGCAGGCCAACCTTGGGTGGGAGAGGTGGGACTCAGTCTTCCTCCAGCGCTCCTGGTGCCCTGAGCACAGGACTGAGCCTGTGACATTTGACTTGGAGGCAGTCCAGCCAAGGCCTCCCTGTGTCCTCTTCCCAGGCGGGAGCAGGCCTGGAGCCTCCTGCCCTACTCCCTTCCTTTCTGCCTCTACTGTTAGGGAACCCCCGGGTGAGGTTCTGTTAATCCAAAGGCACAAGACAAGCCTGCTGAGAGGCAGCCAGCCCAGAGCAGAAGCCTGTGGCTAGAAACACACAGAGAGGGAGCTGACATTTACTGAGTGCGGGGAGTCGGGACAGAAGAGGGCGAGGGTCACGCATCCTGAGATGACTGGGCTCAAATGCCGCCTCTGCTACCCGCTTGCTGTGGGGCACGGAGCAGATGACCTCTCCGGGTCTGGTCTCCTCATCTGAAACCTGCGGGGGAGCGGCTGGGAGTCTGGGTTGTGGGCATCAGTAACAGACTGGTTCGCTTAAACAAAGGGGCACTTCAGGACTGGATATAAGAAGCTCACAGAATGACAGGAATTGTTGCCGAAAGGGGAGCTCGGAAACATGAGGTCCCAGCATCACTCCAGGGATCCCAGAAGCCAGAACTGAACCAAGGTTGCATCCAAGGTGGGGATGAGTCAGATCCCCTCAAGAACCGAACTCTGGGAAATAGAGCTGATCGGCCTTTTGGGGCCACATGACCACCCGTGACTAGGAACGCTGTGAGACAGCCTCACCACATGGCACACAGTAGGACAAAGATCTGTGAGACAGCCTCACCACATGGCGCACAGTAGGACAAAGATCTGTGAGACAGCCTCACCACATGGCACACAGTAGGACAAAGATCGCTCCCCAGAACAGAGCTGGGTGCAGCCCCTGAAGAAAGCGTGTGTGGCTGCTGGGGCCAAAGTATCACAGAAATCCAATGAGGCAGACAATGACCCCCAGGGATGGGCTGTTATGAGGAAGAAATGAGACCCCACAGTGAAGCCCGCAGTACACGCCTTCTCTGCTCCTAGGGGTCAGCAATGGGCAGCTGCCCTGACTGTCACTTACCTTAATCCTCAACAACTCTGTGACATGGTATCCCCATTTTCCAGATGGAAAACTGGGATCCAAACCGGTAAAAAGATTTGCCTAAGGTTGTCTTAAAGCCAAGCAAGGTTTTGACCCCAGCATTGCCTCTGGAGCCAGCTACATAAAATGCAAAGCCTTGTGCAAAGTGAGAACAAGGGACTCCTTGTTCAAAAAGCAGGAAAAACCACTGTTAAGGAAACTAAAATATAAAGGTTTTTCCTTTCCTTCAGAGTCTACCTTTCAACTGTCTTGGTGTTTTTTGTTATTTAATGTTACACTAAGTAAAGAAAAACTTAAAATTTAAATTATTAGCATAATCATACTGGTCTTTAGACGGTGTAATGACAGTTTTAAATGTAAATCAAAGTATTTAATTTCAATGTGGAATCACCAAATCACCAAGTGATCCTGGAGATGATACTGGCACCCCAGCCCCATGTTTTCCAGCACAAGCAGTTGGCTAATTCAGGGAAGTAATATGTGTAAGAAAGGATAGAGTTCCCTGAATGTTCCTGCTTCCAGAAGAACACCATTGCCTTCTTTCATTGCATCTCACACAAGTTCTGATTTGACTGAAAAGCATGGCCTTTTGGGGTTTTCAGTGCCACAGATATAATGCACTTACCTTGCAGTCACATTGAGTCTCGCTGAATTCCATGCATCACCCTCCAGATTTCTGAGCTCATGGGGCATCTTGAACACTCTATGCACCTGGAGCAGCAAGGAACAGACGCTGTGCACGTTGCCGGCATCTCCTGAACTCGCACATCTCTGCTGTGAGCATTCTGCACGGTCCTTCAGACTTCACTTGCAAAACACAAAATGAAGGATAAAATTTTAAGACTGTCAGGACGATGACGGTAGAGGCTTAAACCAAGCCGAGGGACCGTGCTTGCCTCTGACCTCAAAGCCTTGGCTTTTAGAACACATGTTCCCCCCACCCTCTCGGCCCCAAGAGTCAACAAGCTTCTTTTCATTTGGGTTTGCTCTTTGCTCCATGAGAGAAGCCCTGAGTTCTGCTACTTAGGCTCCAAGAGCTGAGGGAACCCTGGGCTAAGGGAGAACCAAGCAGGTGGAGGAATGTGTGCACAGAAACCTCTTCGCACAGAGCATGGGGCCATAGGGACTGGGTCCAAGATCAGCATATCCTGTCATGGGCTGTAGTGTCCACACCGAGCAGAGCCTGGTGAAGGAAAGACACAGGGCTGCAGCCAGAATCTTTACTCACTGAGTGAAAAGCTCAAATATATTTGCCCTGTTTCAAAATGGAGAGGTTGCTGGTTGGAAAGGTGTCCCACAGGTGGCCACGTCACAGCCTCTGGGCTGCAGGTGGCACCAGCGTAAGCTCTCCAGGGACCATTCAGCATCCACAGGCTGGGTCTTGGGCCCAGAGCAGAGCTGGGCGACTTGCCAGCTGGCCCCTCCTCCCCAGGAAACCCCTCCAACTCTGTGAGCTGGGCTGCTGCGCCTCTCAGAGCATCTAGCCTGTGACTATGTCCGCACAGAGCAGCTCGGCCAGGATCCCTCCTGGTGGCCTATAGGTCAGTTCTGGACACACCCTCCTCAGATCCCAACCTCCTTGGAATCTGATGAAAGGGAAATCTCCCCCACCGCCACAAATCTCCACCGTCTGTGGGGGCTTCCTGGAGATTTTACTGGCAACCCAGCCCCATGTTTTCCTGGTGAGCCACTGAAGTGACCAGCAGGCTCTCTGATGGGGGTGGGAACATGTGACAGGCAAAGAGACATTTCTCCTTCGACCTCAAAGGAAAGAGAGTGAAGAGGACTCGGGTGTCTTTTCTGTTTCAAAAACACCAATGAGGACGGTGACGTGTGACTCAGTTGTTATCTGCACAGATGAGGAAAGGCTTTACATTCCAGAGGAGGGGAAGAAGGGAATAAAACGGGAAGTGAGATGACCAACCTATAATGGCCTTTAACACCCCTGGGCCTGCCACCCACCACCTACGTGGCCTAGCGGAAGGCCTCCCCCAGCCCCCTGGCTCCTGAGTCTGTAACGTGGGGGGCCGGGCCCCGCAGACAGTCATCCAGGATGGGAAGCCCACGGCAGGCCCCCCATACACAGAGGCAGCGCACTCCCCTTACCATCATAAAGGGGTTTCACAAACGCCTGAGAGGCAGGTTTGCTCCTTTAAAGCAAATAGAACTGATAGGGACAATAACCTTTGCCTTCTCCAGCTTCGGTATTTTTACTCAAGAGAACAGAGCCATTGTGTCAGAGAACAGGAAGTAAGACTCAACCCGCAAATATTTCGTTGACCAGCTCTGCCTCAGGGAACATTCCTGGCCAACACCCTCCTCCTTTAAAAGCCTGTGGGAGCTCCAGTCCCTGGAGAGCCAGGGGCAGAAAGAGGCCCTTTCCAGACCCACAGTAACTCACCGGTGGAGGAGCCCAGCTGGAGGTGGGTCGCCACTGCTCAGGCTGGGGCAGCTGAGAGACCCGTGCAGCCTCACCTTCCAGCACGGGGCCTCCCGCACCAGCTGAACACACAGAAACCCCATGCACCTGGCAGGAACGCCATGCTCACGAGTGCCTCCCCTTTTGCTCCGAGAGGTGCACTTGGAGCCTGGAACGGTCTGCATTGACCTGTCCGACAAAGGCTCCGGGAGCAGGTCTGAGCAGCCCAATGGCTGCGTAGCGGAATAAATGTTTGAGGGCTCCAGTTTGGAACCATCTGCCGTGAAATCGCCTCCTGGCTTGGGTCAGAAAGTTAGGTCAAAACCCACTCTCGAGAGGACATGTTTACACTTTCTCGTTCAGGTCTTAGAAGTGTATTTGGCACTGGTGAGCCGTTGGGCTGGACCAGGTACAGAACATTGTCTGCCTGATAAAGTATTCAAGCTCTGTATGCCTGCCCTTGCCCCGTGGGGCGCAGGGGCACGCAGGGCATTATCATTAAGCTGCTGAGGAGGAAGGGATACTGGTAGCCACGTTTTGAACACAGGTGCTGCCAGAAAAATTCTCTTTCCTTACAGCTGCTGGCCGCTTCAGGTCAGTGGGGTCTGCTCATTTATGTGGCCTGGAACAAAACTGGCATCCCAGCTCCTCCTGACCCCACCACAATACACAGCCTTCTTTGCGTAGGCTCTGGGACTGGGGGAGGGCACCAGCCCCAGGCAGAGGCAAATGTATCTGGCACCTGTGTGACAGGGTGTCTGGTTCACATTCCAACTCTTCCAGGAAGCCTCCCTTGACTTCTCTACGTGAGATGAAGCAAATTGCTCCTTCTTGGAAAATCACACACAACAGATGACCTGGACCATAAATGTACCCATGATTAGGAACACAGTCTGCCTGGTCTCAAATCCCAGCTCTACCTGATTCACTAGGTGTGTGACTATGGGCAAATTACTTAATTTCTCTCTACCTCCTTCCTTTACTTAAGGGAAAAATGAAAATGCTTAGTTTATAGAGCTGTGGGGAAGGACACGATTTAACGTATAGAAAGTACTCAGAGCAGTGTCTGGCCTAGAACAAGCCATGGACAACAGGCTATTATAATCATATAATTTTTTTTGTGTAAAGTACACATAAAACATAGAGTTTTAACCATTTTCAAGTGTATAGTTCAGTGGCATAGAGTATACTCCCATTTTTTTTGCAACCATTGCCCGTATGCATCACCAGAACATCGTCATCCCAAACTGAACCTGTCCCATTCAATAGCTTCCCATCCCTGGCTTCCTGAGCCCCTGGTAATCTCTGTTCTACTTTCTGTTTCCAATCACACCTTTTGATTATATAATATCTGATTTTCTTTATTCAACAAATATTTATTCAACACTTACTTTGCAGTTGGAACTGTAAAGAATCTGGGGACTCAGTGGTCAAGATTGACAGAATTTATCCTTTATGGAGTTTTTATTCTAGTAGTAGTTTGAGACTGGCAGTCAGCAAAGCGATACAGAAACAGTCTCAGAGATGCCAGCTACTGTTGAGAAAAAGTATCCAGAACTTAGAAACAGGCAAAGAAGAGGGCACTATGTTCTTTCAAAGTAATACCTGGGCTTTGAGAGTCCCACACAAAGATCATTTCACGCTCCAGAGGGTGTACCTGTGTTTGATCTGTCTATTCACTATTTGATTAGAACCCAGGCCCTGGGAAGTTACATGGTAGCTTGTAGATTTCTAACCAGTAGAAAAGACCATCCCAAAGATTATGGTTTTATTATCCTGTAGAACATTAACCATGTTTGTATCTAACCTGGAAACTCATAGTATTGTTTTGTTTTTTTTTTAACACACTTAAACACTCAATTCCTCAAATTGGAACCAGCAGTAAGTAACCTTACTGGTTCCTTCATTAATGAGTTAACAAATCTTTGATGGGTGTTTATTCTATTTTTGTATGAAAACCATGTCTGACTTTTAAAAATTTTACTTGGACAATCTGAAGAACATAAACCAGGACAAGGGGATAGAATGGTGGGAGCTGGTAGCCTTTCAGCCCAGAGACCTCTTTAAAAAGAGGGTGAGGTCCGAGTGGGAACTTGGATGCAGGGAGGGGCACATGCACACACGACCTGGGAGAAAACTTTTCCTGGTCGGGGAAGGGGCAGGAAGGGCCAGGTGCGCTCCTGGGATTTCGAGACCAGTGGGCCGAGCAGCGCGCCCAAGGAGAGAGGGGGCGTGGAGAGATCTAGGAGGGCCCAGGTCAGACCCCGAAGGGCCCTGCAGCGATGCTGGGGGATCAGGCCCAGTTTGACACTGATGTTGAGGAATATGCTGTCTTCACAACGAGAAAGTAAGCATCCCTCGGCCGGGTCAAGCTTCCTACCCCCCTGCCGACCGCACCTCGCCCGTGTTTAGCTCGAAGCTTGACTGATACGGGTTCATCTTGCCCTTTTACTCCGAGCCTGAAGCCAGTTGTTTCTTCCACCACTCCTTCGTCTGAGTCCCGGCTGTGAGACTCTGGGGACCGGGAAGGGGGTGCCGCCAGGACAGGCACGGAGAGGGAGGGCCAGCGCTGGCTTGGCTAGTCAGGAACCCAAGCCTGGAGTCCAGTGGCTTCTAGGAAGTTCCCCCAGGGCCTGGCCTTGGGCTCGGCCGCCAGCAAGTGTTTTGGACACAGGTGACCTGGCCATGGTCCCTGATCTCTGGTGACACATGAGTGATTCTTTCCAGCCCTAAAACCCTCCAGGATTCCCTGAACCCCAACACCGCCCTTCAAATCTCCCCTCCTGCACGGGAGTCCCCAGGCAGCGCCCTCTAGGGGAACTTCTCGTTTCTTCCATAACCCCTCTGAGGGAAGGGATCTCTGGGGCCACCAAAGACCAGGGCTTTTTCTGCAGAAACGGAGCTCAGAGTGCCCTCCGTGTGCCAGGCACTGTCAGCTGCTGAGAGGTACAGGCAGCAACGCGAGGGCAGGGGTCATGCCTGTCTCGTTCGCCGCTGAGCCCAGCACACCACATTGCCCACACACACTAGATATCCCACAAATGGTTTTTAAATGAATGAATGAATGAAGAAACAAAGATAAATAGGATGTCTGGACCTTAATGAAATCAGTGCAGGGACGGTTCTGTGTTTCTTCAGAGCACTTCCCTGAGCAGGAGTTAATTTATGTCTTTTTAACTAAGCTTAACCTAATGGGCAGCTGTACGTAGTGTTAAACACAAGAATTCTGGAGTCAGAGTACCTGGGTTCAATTTCTGGCTCTTCCACTTACCAACTCTGTGATCTGGAGCAAGTTATTTAACCTGTGCCTTAGTTCCCTCTTCTGTAAAACAGGGATACCTCATACAGTTTTCATGAGGTTAAAATACTTAAACTTTGTAAAGCACTTAATAGAGTGGCTTGCACATACTTTGTCCTGTCATTATTTGGTAAAGAAATAAAGGAAAACTTGCTAAAAACTGGAGTGATGTTGAATTGGCCACCTAATGAGGTACTGTTCTGACCATAAGCAAAGCTATGCATCAGCTCTTTAAGATAATTAATAATTATCTATTGAGCACTTAATGTTGTCCAGCACTTTACACTTTTTTTGCCTTTACAATAATGCTGTGAGTCAGGTATTGTTAGGACTGGACTCAGGAAGCAGAGGCTTTTGACAAGCTGAGGTCCCTTTGTGCAGAGCTGTCCATTCTGAGGTGAGTCCTGCTAGGAATTCAGGGAACACTTGGGTGCCTGAGGTCACGTGAGGCATGGGAACCGTGGAGGAAAGGCAGGTGAGCAGTCTGTGGGCTGGCCAGCACCCAGGGCTCAGTGTTAAGGAATGCTCCGTGCTGGGGCCCAAAGGCACAGTCAGGGCAGTGGGGGCAGGAAGGTGGAGGCAGCTTTTGCAGCAATTAATCAACCAGCAAACCCACCCACCAAGCCAGAGACACACGCTGTATTTGGCGGTGAGGGGAAGAGAGGTGTTGGCAGGGGGCTACAAAGGCCCCAGGCGCAGGCAGTGATTCAGACAGTCAGGGCTGCTCTCGGAAGCAAGACAGCGTCTCTGCAGAGAAAGAGCTGAAAAATCCTGAAGGAACAGCAGGTAGATGGGATGGAAGATACGGGAGTAGAGGAGCTTTCCTTGGAAAAGAGGGGACAAGCCTTCCACAGTAGTAGCAGCAGAGAAAAGGTGAATGTAGGGACATACTTAGAGGTAAAAAGGCTCTGCCTTTGTCTTTACAACAAAAAAGCTGAGCTTACCAAGCTAAGGGCATGAAGAAGTGCCCTTGGAGAACTTAACGCTCCAGAAAGGCAAAATTTGAAATAAGAAGGGGTGTGCTAGGAGAGTAATGGTGGCAAAGAAATGTTACTGAGTCTCCGGAGCTCCTGCTGAGGAGGGAGGGCAGGCGGCCAGGCTGGGCTGGGAGGCGCAGGAAGACTGTTCTGGGTGTGCAGGCGAGGAGGCTGCTAGGCCATGCTCCCGGGAGAGCCGTGAGTTCTGGGGGCCACGGGAGTGTCCTATTCCTTTAACAGTAATTCTTTCTCTTTGTCGAGCCTTCCAGAAACACTAGCAGTCATCAGAGTTACCTCCCAAGAGCATGGGAAGCCTCTTACTGGCTACAAATGGCTTCACTGGCATAAACGTTCGGAGCACTGTCTTCCCTAATGGTCTCAGCCCTGGGCAAGTTCCTTATGGATTCAGTGAGACCCAGAAATGACAGTGGAATGTTCTTGGGGTAAAAGGGTTTATACCTGGCTTTAATCTCCTGGTGGTAGGTTGAGCACTGGAATCACATCCGCCTCCGGCAGCCTGCAGGTCTGTCACCCACTTCTACAGGGCAGAGCTCTTTATATAGTGACTCAGTCAATGATAGCTTACCGCGTACCGGTGTGGAAGCAGTAGCCTAGCAGAAGGCCAATTACATCATCAGGTAGTTTAGGGCCAGGTGAGGATCGTGGCCATAGAAACTTCCATTTCCCGCACAAGCCCTCTCTGCCCATCTTGTATCTCCTGTTCCTTTTCCCCACTGACTTTCTGGAAAACATCAGTGACCAAAGAGGGACATGGCTGCAAAGTCCAGGCTACTTTCTTAGATCGATGTGACAGCTCACTTCTAAAGCATTTCCCATAGTTATCTCATAGGCCGCTAACTGGGCATCAGATAAGCACTGTGACTTCATTTTTCAGATGGGAAAGTTGACTCTCCATTCTGCATCACCTGCCAGCGGCATGAGGCTGTCTGGGCAGTTGTCTTGCTAACAAGGCAAGGGTGTTGGCTTCTGTGGTCTGTACCGACCCTGGCCCCTAACCTGCAGGGCCACGCCCATCATTTCTCTCACTGTGGGGTTCCAGGTGGGTATCAGGCAGGAATGGCCAACACTTGAAACATGTCTGTCTTGCCAGTGGCTTTCAGCCCCAGTCAACTTCGCTATGAATTCAATGTGACCAAAGAAAATGACAGCAAAATGTTCTTGGGGTGAAAGGGTTATACCCAACTTTTTTTCCAGGTGGCAGGTCAGTCACTAAAATCCGGTTCACTCAGAGCGAGTCTGCATGCAGCAAGCTGGTCTCTGCCTCTGGGCCCCTCTGTCTGCACGGCCGTCCTCTGGGCCCCTCTGCACAGCCGCCCCACGCGGCCGTCCTCTGGGCCCCTCTGCACAGCCGCCCCACGTGGCCGTCCTCTGGGCCTCTGTCCTCTGCTCTGCTCTCGGGCAGCCTTGCAGCCACACCACCGTGTCACGCGCAGAGCACCGGGCAGAGCTCTTTATGTAGAGTCAACAGCCATGTATTGCCCACAGGTGTGCAGTGGGCTAATCAGCCAGGACCGGGTGAGAATCCTGACCACAGGAACTCTCATTTTATCCGCCATCATGCCCTAATCTGACACCAGTGCTGGACACCAATAATCTATCACGCCATGTTTCTTAACACAGTGCTCCACACAACATCCTGAAACAACTGCAGTTGGAGTTCCTGGTGAACCCTTTTCACCACCCCAAATGTGGGCCAGGTGCCCCAGCACCATTTTCCCTATTGTCTGTGAAGCAGGATGGCTCCAGGCAGGGGTGTGAAGGGGTGAGGTGTGGCTTTGACCTCCAAGCCCCTCTCTTCCCTGCCCCTCCTACAGATCTCCAGAGGTGGCTTCTCTCCCGACAGCTGCCTGCTCCCGCCCCCGTCCTCGGGTCCCGAGGAGCTAAGCAGCTACTGGGGTCGTTGCCTGCGGTGTTGGGAGGGGCAGTGACCTCCAGTCCCAGCCGTGCCTCCAGCTGGCTTCCCCTCTCTGAGAGGGTTTCTGCAAAGGAGGCTAATTGTACCCACCTGTGGATCCTTAGCTACAGGACTAAGATTGGAATGGAAGTGAGACCCTGTATCTGTAACCTTTTTAAATACTCCCACGATCCTACAGACCCAAGATAGTCTCGCTTTCATCACCAGCACCAACCCTTCCTGTTGTTTCAACAAGAAACTTTGGGGGCACAACTCTTTAGTCTCAAAGGAACAATTCTAATGGTAGAATCTTTAACTTGTACGCATATTTGAGGGCCACCTTGACCTGTGGCCTCTCATGTCAAGCAGAACTAGCATTGTGTTGTGATAAAGGGCCTGTCAATTTCTTTTATAATTGCTCTGTTGCTATTTTAGTTGCTTATTTAATCAGCCTTGCTATTCCAGTGAGGCTTTGTTATTTTCCTACCTGGTGACATTGCAAATCCCTTTCTTTCTCCCCCCCTTTTTAATCAAAGGCTCATGATGGAGAGTGGCTAGTTGGGCAGAGGACTAGGGTGAAGTCCTGGCTGAAAACACCCAGGCTGGGAGCACTGCCCATCTCTGAAGGTGGGGATGACACAGTCAAGCCCAACTGACCGGTTATTTTTAATCGCAAAGATGCAGTGTTTGAGAACAAACAGCCTGGCCCCTCGGAGGAACTGCCAAACGAGTGGCGGCGGGCCTGGACGTGTCAGAATGCGGCCACCCCGGGCCCCTCTAGAAACCAGAGCTGGGTGGCAGCGCATACTTTTACACAATCTGACTTTCTGTGCCCTCTGCATGCCACCGGGTCCTGTGAGGACAGGGTGGGAGCCCCATGCACAGTGACCTTTAAAGCCAGTCTGGACCTAACCTGAGGTGGTGCCACCCACCATCCCCTGGGGGTGCCCATCTCATACTGCCCAGTGCGCCCAACCTCTCTGCCTGTGTCCCTTGCCTCACCCCAGCCCCAGACCGCTGAGGCCACTTTAGAGTATTATTTTTGCCTTCCTTTCTTTTTTCCTCTTCTCCCTTCTTTCTTTCCTTTATCACCTGTAATAATGCACTGTAGAAAAAAACAGACATTTACATAGGGAAAAGGGAAGAAGAATCCCTATAACCCCAATGCACGGTCACACATTAGGTATTTGTTTTTTCAGAACAGGGAATCCCACCCGAGGCCTGGGACTGAGGAAACATTCAGGAAGAATACTCATGTTATCGTCCAGTGCGGTCTGCAAGGTTCTGTGGCGGTGGGGGCGTGTTAGGACATCACAGAGAAACATTTAGCCCCGTGCCTGGTCCCAAGCACTCTTCAATACAAGCAACTTTCGTCTGCATCCTCATCTTTCCCAGCAGGAATCCTTTTCCCCGAGGAAGGCTTTGTTTTGGGGCTCACCTGATTCAGAACTCCGTGCGTTTCCCTTACTGGTTAAGAAGACAGGTCCTGGAGTCAGGATGCTTGGGTCTAAATCCTTGCCCAGCCTCTAAAAAACTGTGAAATTGGGAAAGTGGCTTAACTTCTTTTGTCCAGTTTCTTCATTTGTAAGATAGGGATGAAGATGGGATACATGTTACAGGTCTGGTGTGAGAATTCAGAGAGCTAGCACCTAGTAAGGGCTCAATAAACACTAGCTCGTATTATTTTTCAGCTCTTACAGAAAACTTCCTTTGTCTCAGGCACCAGTTGAGCTTGATTTGGGACAGGTTAATTAACTTACCTCTTTCTTAGTTGATTCAGGTAGGTGCCCAAGGATCTGGGGAATAAGATGGGGAATAATCTCAGGGCCTTGGAAATCAGGAGATTTAACACACTTGTGTTATGGAGTCACTGGAGCTCATTAACATATTGGAAAGATTATAAATCATGCTGCTGTAATTCATGGACACACTACTCTATGGGGGTTCACCAAGCTATTCATGCTACTTTTGTGTATGTGAGAAATTCCATATTAAAAAGTTTATACATATATATATGTCTGTGTGCATATTATATATATATATATATATCTTGAAAAATCCACATCCTTTCATTCTTTTTCTGCATTATTTTAACATGTTTTTTTCATAGTGTTCATGGATCTTTTTAAAAAGTGAATCAAGACAATAATGCATCCCCCTTGAGAAACTGGTGTTGACAGAAGCCATGGCGAGTCTGTAACCGGGTCTTTACTCTGGGCTGGCCGTTCTCCAGTGCACGGATGACACGCAGAATTCCAGCTGAGAGGTGACGGGAACAAAGAGCAGATGCACTGCGGCGCCTGGTGCCAGGCGCCCTCCTTCCTCTGCCTTCCCTCCAAGTACTGGCTCCAGCCTGTATTTTGGGTCACGTTTGTCTCCTCCGTGTCAGTGTAGCACTTGGTCTGCGCCATGAAGACTGAAAACAGAAAAGGTGGAGGTTGGAGACGTCCACCCAACTCAGCCCCAGACCTCTCCACCTCAAGTCAGGGGTCCCCCATCGGTCCCCTCTCTCTTCCAAGCCCACCAGCAGGCCGCTCGCCTCTTTCCTTCTGGCTTTGGCACCACTCCAGACCTTCGTGCAGGTGTCACATCCTCGTCGCTGCACAGAACAGAGTTCCCCTTGCTTCCTGTGACCACCCAGAAGCTCTGGTTGGATTTGTTGCTTCTGCCATTGTTATTATGAACAATTACAGCTTCCAACTATGGAGTGATTATTGGGTGTCAAACGCTGTGCACACAGAGTCACTGCTTCATTTAATCCACACAATGGCCAGAGAGGTAAATACCATTTTCCCATTTTTCAGATGAAGAAACTGAAGCTTACAGAAGTTGAGTGGCTCACCCAGGGTCACAGTGGAGATTTAAGTTCTGGGCTGTCCGATTCCAAAGTTTGTACTGTTAACACTGTGTAAATTAGAGACTCTTTTTCTACCCAGAAAGAGGGGAGGGAGGTGAAAGAATGGCTAACAGTTTTGTTGTTGTTCTGTGTGTATATCCTGAACCGAGACTAGCATAATGTGGAAACCCTTGCTATCTGGGCTCTGGTCTTCCATAACAGGCCTGCTACAGGAGGCATGAGAGAGAGAGAAAGAGTACATCTAAACATAGCAACAGGACAATCCAGAGGTTGAGGGCTGTCCGGTAAGATGTTGACTCTGGCCTTCAGCACACACAGGTTCTGCCTCTGCTCTGACACTCAACTCATCCGCCTTTTCCCTTGAGCACGCACTTCCTTTCCCTGGGCCTCAGTTTCCTCATCTTTAAGACAGGGATAACAAAACCTAGGTCACAGTTAGCAAGCACATTAATTGAGATTGCAAGTGGAAAGTGCCCAGTGGAGTGCTTAAGCAAAGCTGGGACATAAAGGGGCTCCTCCCCGTAGTCTTTGTGCCAGGCCTGGCTGGGAGAGGATGGCAAGGTGTGAGGGAGGGGCCGTGCCTGGGGTGCGCACAAACCGTGCTGGGGGGCGGATGCTGCAAGACCCCCCCTCCTCTGCTGGGGATTGACTGGTTGCATTTTGAGAGCCGTGGAGTCGAGCTTGGCCCGCCTGCGGCTCGTCTGCTTCCCCACTCCTTTGCTGAGCGTGCTGGAGGGCTCACCCCTCACCCTCCTCCCTGTTCCTTCTTTCCCTGCCCCTCCCAGCCAAACAGAAGGTCAGCCCTGACTGCCTTCCTTGCTGGAAACACAGGGCACAGCCACATGGATCGGGCTGCAGAGGGTCTGCGAGTCTTAGAGAAGGGTTCAAGACCGAGACATCGGACTGCCTGTCTTGTGAACCACCTTCTCTCAGGAAACCAGGACTTGACCCAAATCCATTCCTGACCCCTCTCTCTGCCATGGACAAACACACACACATATAGACTCCTAAAGACACAGACACACAAATGCACACACAGACACAAAGAGAGACACACACAGACATGTCGAGACACAGAGATCTACAGACACAGGGACATGCAGGCACACAGAAACATACACACACACACAGACACACAGACACACAGACAGCCTGTCTGGCGTTCATCAGCCATGGCGTCACACAGACACACAGAGACACGGGCGCACAGGTGTGAGCACTGGCCCCTTCCCAACCCCCAGGCCCAGCCTGCTCCCCGTGACCCCCGCCCCTCTGGCTCTGCCTCTGTTCTAACGAGGGTGGGTGAGGAGGGTCGTTAGATTCCAGAGGTACTTCCCAGCGCTCTCCTCTGAAGGCACTTCGGTTGGATGTTCAGCTCTGGGCAAGCGTCCCGGATGCGGGGGCCCCGGGCTGGGTCACGTAAATGGAGGGTTACTCAGCTTAGAGTCACATTTCCCACCGAGTCCAGATCCTGGGCTTTTCAAAAACTCATGGGCCATCTTCTGAGTCGGCAAAGGTTCCCAAAGGAACTCCATTTGATGTGGATTTAATCACAGGGAGTTTTAAAAGCCTCATCTGGAGGTAATTTGGAATTTTAAATTACCAAGATAGAGGATATTTTTACCAGAAGAAGGCCTTGGAATAGTTACGGCCTGTCAGTCATTGATCAACCATTTCCAAAGGATTAAAAAAAGTAAAACTTGTTTTACCAAATATATTAGAAAAATTCCCTTCAGGATTTGGTCATTACCAGGGTAACTGATATAAATTGTTCCACGACACTTGGGGATGTGTTGCATGGCACATTTCACAAGTTTTCTAAATCAGATTAAATCATTCTTAGACCCCCACCTACCAGGATCTCAGAAAATTCAATCCCAGCCACTTTTCAGGGATGCTGGGATTCTGAGGCCTTCCAGGATTCCAGAACCTCAGGGACAGGCAGCAGGTCCCTGATGGTCACTACTGAGGTGCCCAAGCCCCCATGGACCCCCGAGGCACGTGTCCAGTCCTCAGACATCTCCCTCCCCACGCTCAGTCACTCTGCCAAGGCTCTGCCACTGCCGGGGTGCCTGGCGGAGGCCCAACACTCAAGTGTCCCACGAGCCCTTGATGACCTCTGGGCCCTGGACTCCTCCCCAGCCCACCCCATCTCTAATAACTAGTGTTGAGTCTCCAGACCCTTAGAAGATCTAAGAAAGGCCTCTAACTTGCCCCTGGGGCAGGCCAAGCCCAGCCCTCCAAGACACACAGGCCTCTGGAGAGGAAGAGGGGAAAATACCTCACATTCTTTTCCAGTGAGCCTGCAGAAGTAAAACAGACATGGTTGATTTCCCAATCACAGTAGCCCCTGCCTCAGTCAGTAATTACCTGGTTTACTTAGAAATCCACTCTCTCTGGGGAGTAGATAGAGCAGTGGGCCCAAAACAAAGAACAAAACAAAAACCTCAAATCCTTGTTTGAATAAAGGTTACGAAATCTCCTGGTTCCTGTAATTTTGTCTCTCTAGAATATTCCTGTTAGGACAGAGGTGGCTTCAAACCCACATGAGGCCATTTAGGAGGTTGGCACCTAGTAGCCTGGTCTCACCACTGTCCCCCTCCGTGGAAGAGCTGCGCCTCGCCTGAGCACCGGACCGATGAGCTTGAGACGAAAAGTGACACTGAAACTCACGTAAATTCAAACCTAGCTCCACGTGAGGCAGTACGGCTTGTGGTTAAGAGGAACGGTTATGAAATCAAATGTAGACCCATCAACATCCCATCGAGTCTGAGTTCTGCCTCCACCGTCAGCTGTGTGATTTCAGGCATGTCACTTCACTCCTCTAGGCCTCAACTTCTTCATTGCTGAAATGGAGATGATAAAGTGCCCCATAAGATTATATGAAAGTCACATGACTGATGGCCGAGAGGGTGGTGTAAGTTCACACTGCAAGGAAATCCTGTACTCCAAACACGCAACATTGACATATGATATATGAAGAGAAAATTAAAATGACATAGCTGCATTCAAAAGACAATATTAACAACACTGTGGACAAGGCCAAGATGCATTCCATAGACTGCCTCCCGGGCCCCTCTTGGGATGGAGCCCCATTTGTCCACGGTGGTGATCAGCTTTCTCTTCATTCCTGTTTCATTCTTCCCAGCCGCCTCCCCCACTCCTATTCCTTGACTCATTTCCTAAAATAAACAGGCTGTAGACAAGCCCTTATTTCAGTTTCTGCTTTTGGGAGGAATGAGGTTAAGACAGCTAGAAAGGAGGAAAAAAAAAATGAAAGGGTGGTAAACAGAAAACAATATATGGCAGAAATAAGTTAAAATATATTAGTAATTGTTACAAGTATAAACAGATGACTTATTAAAGGACTGTCAGGTTAGATAAAACAAATGAACAAAGTTTATGAGTTATACCTTAGCAAAACCACAAAGAAAACTGAAAATAAAAAGTTAGGAAAACATATCCATCCAATGCAAACCAAAAATAAATATAATGAGGGTGGGTGAGAAAGGGTTGTGGGATTCCAGAGATCTCCTAAGGTACTTCCGGTTGCATTTCTTCCATTTGGCTGTTTCTTAATTATGTCATTTTATAATAAACCTGTAATCTGGTAAGTAAAATGTTTCTCTGAGTTCTGTGAGTCACTATAATAAATTAAACAAACCAAGGAGGGGGTTGTGGGAAGCCTGGAGGTCAGAAGCATGATAACCTGGACTTGCAACTGGTATCTGAAGTGGGGGAAGAGAACCCTTAACTTGTGGAATCTGGTGCTGTCTCTGGGTAGTGTCAGAACTGAGTTGATTTCTGGGCTCTCTATTCTGTTCCACTGATCTATATATCTGTTCTTGTACCAGCACCCTACTGTTTCGACTACTGTAGTTTTGTAGGATAGCTTTAAATCAGGCAGCATGATACCCCCAGCCTTGTTGTTCTTTTTCAAGATTGCTTTGGCTGTTTGGGGTCTTTTGTGGCTCCATACAAATTTTAGGATTATTTGTTCTAGTTCTGTGAAAAGTGCTGTTGGTAATTTGATAGGGATGGCACTGAATCTGTAGATTGTTCTGGGCAGTATGGTCATTTAAATGATATTAATTCTTCCTATTCATGAGCATGGGATACATTTCCATTTATTTGTATCTTCTTCAGTTTCTTTTTTCGGTGTCTTACAGTTTTCAGAGTGCAGGTTTTTAACCTCCCTGGTTAAATTTATTCCTAGATATTTTATTCTTTTTGATGCAATTGTAAATGTGATGGACTTTTTAATTTCTCTTGCTGTTAGTTCCTTATTTGTATATGGAAACACAACAGATTTCTGTATGTTGATTTTATATCCTGTGACTTTACTGAATTCAATATAAAAATAATTTAAAAACTGTCATACAAAAAATTTAAAAGCAACATCATTGTATATAAAAAATATGTATTGTAACTTACATATAGTAAAGTTCACTCCTTATGGTATAAAAAAAAAACAAGAATTGAGTTGAACTGTAGGACACCCAGATAGTATCAGAGAATTGCTTGGTGTTAAAGGGGAAAAAAATCCAATTGGAATTGGTCTTAGAATCTCACAACTATGTCACACCAAGACAGAAGTAGTTCTATGACTGGAACTTCCAAAATTAATTTTTATACAGCCGTGCATAGTCCAATAATATTCTAGAAAGATAAATTCTCTTGCACCGGTTGGCTTCCTCTACCTCTTTAAACATAAACACACTCTTTAAGCCATTGAATGGGCTTGAGACTGAACCCAGGAACTCAGCAGGGACAAGACGTGTATCTGTTGAGAAGGAGGCCCCTAGATGGAAGCTTCCCTCTGCAAGGCCGGGACGACATCCAGGGATTTCCATCACCAATCCTTCTCTCAGCAGGAAACATGGACCAATAATTAGAGAGTATCATCTTTCCTAAAGGTATTGTTGATATACCATTTCCCTAAAATTATTATTCAGAAAAGAAGGAGTGGCCATGGACAAGCTCTTAATTGGTTTTGAATAACAAAATTGGAGAAAATAAAAAATTCTCAAAGGAACTCAGTCAATACTATCTTTAGACAGGTAAGGACATCACCTGACAGAATTTGTTGAAAAGGAAACAAAGTAATTAATAGAAGTATCCTAATTATTCCTGGAGGAAGGCTCTCACCAATTTGAGCCCTGGATGTCACTGCAAGCCTGGCTTTTAAAGACCATTAACTACAATGGTACTGTAAGCGGCGATGTTACAGGAATACATATACTCATAAAGGGAGCTTAGAGAGTCTACCTCACGCTGGGTTACACAAGTGGGGACTTGTGGCTTGGAATAAATTTCCAGTGATAACAAGAAACATAAACTCACAAAGTGATTGATTTCAAACAATGTAGGAATTAAGATGATAGGCTCTGGGAACTGAGGGACAGAACTTAGAAAGTAGCTCTAGGGATAAAAACACGGGTGTTGAAGGCAAGCATGCGGAGTTTGAACAGAACTGTTTCATGAAATGTGAGAGGAAAAATATTTTTCTCTGTTATTGATATCATATGTGGTTTTAAAATTTGTTGTAAATAATAAATTAAATATCATTAGTAGAATTTGACTTTACCTTCTATCTATATTCCTAAAAGTTGATGTATTCAAGTTGGCCCTACAGAGGTTTTCTTTTTTCCGCTTTGTTTAGCCTTTCATTCGGAAAAAGAAAAAAGGGAAGCCTAGTGCCTGCGGGTGACTGACTCAGGCACATTATTAACCTGTGAAGGAGCAGAGGCGGCCCGGCCTGTTCTCGGTCCCGGGGGCCCGCGGTTGCGGCTGCTCAGGGACTATTGCCCTCGCCGACCCTGGGCAGCGATTCCCGGCTCGCCCCGAGCGGAGCCCCGGGCGCCGTGGGCCGACTGTGTCCCCGCCACACGCACCTGTGGAAGCCGGGCGCCCAGCGCGATGGTGCCTGGAGGTGGGTGGTGGGACGTCCTGGGTGTAGGTGAGGGTCCCGTGATGGGGCTGGTGCCCTCGTCGGAAGAGGGCGAGCCCGGGGCTCCCTCCCTTCCCGCCTGTGCCGTTCTGTTGCCCAGCCGCACCGACTGCCGCACCGAGACGCCGGCAGCCCCGGGCGCCGATCCTGGGACGGCTGCTTCTGCTGTCGGAGCCGCTCGCCTTCCGCGGCCGCTTGCTGCCGGCCTGCCGCGCCCTCTAGACACGCGAGGAAACATGCAGCCCCGATTGACGCCCGGAAAGGGCTTCTGCTCGCTGATGAGGGAGGAAGGCTCGGGGAGAGGATGCCGCCCGGGCGCACGCGTCCCCTTCTCCTGCACCCCCCCGGGTAAACCCGCTTCTCTGCGGGGTGAACGAGCACAACCCACCCCACCTTCCTCCCTAGAAGGGAGGGGCAAAGCCGGCCGCGCCCTGGCGGGCACGCAACCAGCCTCCACGAGCACCAAACATCCGCCCACGCCGCACCCACTTAAGGGCCCCTTCGGGCTCCGCAAATGCGGTGCTGGCGGGCAGCGGGGAGCAGGACAGGTGCAGGTCCCCGCTAAAGCCAAGATCAGGCCCGCCCTCGTGGCAGGCCTCACCCCTCTATGGAGAACGGGGCCACGTGAGCAGTGAGACATGCAGTGAACACCTCCGGCTGGCCTCCCTGTGGAGCAGCAGCAGAATCCATTTCCTCTGTCAGTGGCTTCAAAAGACAAAGCCCCGCACAGCAGCGACCCATCGCTAAAACTACCGGTTTTAGTAATGCATGGTGCCCCAGGGAGCTGTCATTTCCCTCTTCGTTCAGGAGGTCCCCAGGCGTCAGGGAGGGCAAGGAGGGGGATCTCAAGGTCACTCTCCTTGGCAGCCTGTGGCTGACGTTCTGCAAAGGGCCCTGCTGGGGCTTCAGGATCAGTCGTCCCATTTCCATCTCCATCTGAACTGTAGATAAAGCAGCCAGCTGTAACTGAAATGACAGTATAAAGTATCAGAGGTTGTTTCCATTTAGTTTTTTAACAGTCCTATGGAAGAGTCTAGATTTTTTAAGTGCAACTTTGCCTATTATGTAATCATTGCTTTTAGCCTCTCTGAGCAGAAGGTCCAAAGCACATTCTCTTGGTTCCCTGGGCAGGAATTTGGAGGCCTGCATTTCAGGGTAACAGAACCATTACCCTCCCCTGTTAATTTTGCTGTTAAAAGTTTTGAATCATGAGATCTTGGGGTAAGTGGATGTGACAGCAGACTTTTCTTTTATGATGTCCGCTAAAAAAAAGAAAACTCCTGTGACTGTCAAAGCTCTTTTGGGGGACCGCTTTCCCCCTGGGAGCTCCATCTCCAATAGCCAGCCTCGGTGGAGGTGGTACAGAGGCTTGACAAGGTGGTAAATGGCCTAAGTTTGTTTGTTTTGGGGGAAGAAGTTCTTTTCTGATGAATTCATAAATGATCATTGAGGAAATCAGGGAGACCAACTGGAAAGCTGCTCAGATGAGCAGGAGTAAAGCATCATGGTTAAAAACATTTGTATTAATAAGGAAATCCATCACAAACTCCCCTTCCCTCAACAGTTCATGTAACTCAGACCCACATAAATGGAAGACCTCAAGATTACCACAGACCCAACCTGCACCTCTGGAAGCTGTAGGCGAAGATGCTCAGAAAACCCAAGTAGGATGAGGCTTTGGATACGGGGACAATGCCGTCCAGCTCCGTGCCGCCCCGGAGCCTCTGCTCGTGCCGCTGTCGTCTCCCAGGACGCCACTCTTCCCCTCTCACTGCTTGGCCAGCCCAAGTCATTCTCAAGGGCCATGAAAGTCCTGAAATTTAATCTTGGGATCCGTGTTGGGAAGAATCCTAAAAGGTACCTAGTTCCATGAGACCTCTTTCTAAAACTGAATTCTTTCTATAATTTCAAACCCAAGTTTGAACACTATTGGTGACTAGGGACTCACTGCCTCCCTGAGATAACCCACTTCTACCTCCATATACTTTTATTCATAATAATATATACCATTTATTGTGTGTTTCTTATGCTTGACAACTCACATGGTACAATTGTCACAACCACCTTAGGAGGCGAGTGTCTCTAATATCTTCCTATTCTGTTCAAGTCCGAGAGAGGCCCAGTGACCTGCGTGTGGTCACAGGGACAGGGAGAGTCTAACTCTGAAGGCTGCGCCCTCTGCCGCTGCAAGTCCCGGAGGACTTCCCGGCATACAGACGTCTCCCCATGCCGTCATTGTGCTCAGGGTAGGACTGTGGAGTCATGTGCAGTTGTCACATTTCCTCTTAGATTCTCGGTGCTCAGAGTCTGTTCTCTACACAATGTAGCATGCAATGGCCTAAACTTATAAGCTTTCACTGGTCACCATTTTAAGGCCTAGTTTCACTCTCCAATGAAACTCTGATTTTCTGGAAGGTGGGACCATTCCTTATGCTTATTTTGTTTGTTTAATCTTAGTGTATTTAATTTGCAAGACTTTTTGTTTCCCTTTCAGAATCTAGCACAGAAGGCACAGAGTACTGGCAGCATGAGTGGGGCTGGAGAGAGTAGCCGAAAAAAAGTCAGGAGTCCCGGATTCTGGTGCTGGCTCTGCTACTATCACATCAGTCCTTCCCTCATCTCTGGCCTCAGTTTCCCCATGGGAACTGAATGATGTGTGCCACACCCCAGGTTCCTACTGGCCGGCCCAGTGTCGGAGCTCCCCCAGGCCTGAAGGACGGGCGGGCCAGCCCAGGGAGAGCGAGCCGAACTGCTCAGACTGAACCCTGCCCTGAGACACCCGCCGGGAAGCAGTGACGGCCCCCCAGAGCACCCAGCGGGCATGGGGAGCTGGAAATAACCCACGGGCAGGAACTGACTTCTGCAGGCTCTTTGGTCTATTTATCACTCTTTGTTGTTGCTCCCTGGTCTGGCAACAGTTAAAAATCCTGCACCATACAGTCATCCAGCCTCTAATCTTTATAGCCCTTTCTCAATGTTTAACAAAAGCTTCCACCCAGCATCAATGAGAATCTCCAGCAATTTCTCTGGGAAATCACTCGCTGCCTAGCTCACTAAGGAAGTTTGAAAGCTAGTCTGAGTTCAGCCTTCACGACTGTGTTGGGCAATTTTTCATCCACTTGTTCATTTATTTCACAAACACTTTTTCTGTGAGCCCATCTTGCCCTGGGCCCTGGGTTGAATGGCACAGCTCCTGTCCACAGGGGCCTTATAGTCTTGCTGGAGAGGAACGTATCCAGAAAGATAATTACACGTCTACGATTAAAATCTGTGGTAAGTGCCAGAAAGAAAAAGTGCATAAGGTGCTAACAGGGAGACCTAACTTGACCTCCGGGTGAGGCTGGATCAGGAAGGGCTTTCTGGAGGAAATGGCACTTAAGCCGGGATCTGAGACATCCAGGAAAGGGGACTGGGGGGGGGGCTGGGGAGAGGCGGCTCCCCGCGGGGATCGTGTGTGGCCGATCTGCAGGCCCCTGCGGTGGACAGGCATCGGACTCCTCGTCCCGGCTTTGGCTCCCACGAGCTGTGAAACTGTGTGAGTCCCCTGCTCTCTCTGGGCCTTTGCTTTGTTCTTTCCCCATCTGTAAGATGGACCTCTGCCACTTTGAGCAGACGTGATGCTCAGATGAGAGCAATGGCTGAGCTATTATCCTGGAAAGTGTAATTCTACACAAAGGAATATAAGGGATCCTTATTTTGACTCTCGAAATTCACTGCATCTGTGAAAGTGAGATCGTCTGCAGGAGGCTTCAATTGACATTTAGAAAAATGAGAGAGAAATGGGTTTTCCTTATTTGGATTCTCTACCTTATATGCAATATACCCAGATTATGTTCAGACACATGAGGTGGGATACGGAGGGATCGGGGTACCTGGTCCCAAATGGCCTTGAGAAGGAAAAGCCAACAGACGTGTGATGGGCGAAAGGGGCTTATTACACAAACCCCACCGACAGTCCTTCAACCTTCTTTTCTGGATGTGCCTCAAAATGCTTTGCCAAGAATTCTAATGAGAAACAGATTCCGTCTCACTCCGTCCTTCACCTGCAGATTTCTATGCAGAGATATCCCTGCCACTTCGGCTACGAGTCCAAGAGTGGTCTGTTTTCAATTCTCCCCTGTAGGAGTGGAGGCTTTGAGAGTCAGAGAAAACATTTCAGATTTTTCCTTTCTTTATACTTCAGCCAAAAAGCATGAGGTTGAAATATGAAAGGGAGAAAACCCAGGACTCCGGGGGGAGGTTGGGGCTAATCACCCACTGGAAGCCCTGGTAGTTAATGAGCAAAGCCCTTAAGTTGAAAGAAAGCAGAGGGATCCCAGTTTGCATGGAGACATGTTTGTTCTGTCGTGTGAACTGCCACCCACCCCCAGACTCCATGGCCAGAAATCCAAGCCTGTCTTTCTGTTGCAGAGCCTACCTTTGTCTCCCTGGGGCCTGTTTCCATCTGTCTTGCTTGTTTGCTCTCCTTCCCGTGGCACTGGCCCGCTCCAGCCTGCAGAGTGAGGTTGGGGGCTCTCCTAGGCACTCCCTTAAGAAGTTAGCACAGACCTCTGCTCCCTCTTTCTGGGTTTACATATAACTGTGGGAAGATGATTCTTTTCTATTTCCTGTGTCATCCTGTCTTAAAAAAAAATCCTTAATTTTTAAGAGTTTCCCCTCTCATGGGCAATCAGGATAGTGGTTTGCTAAGAAAATGATTTGCGCTGTGATCAGTCTAAGTGGTGGGAAAAACCAGTTCCTTCCTACTCTTTGGTGGCGTTCACTCCAGAGCACCACACTCCTTCCTGTGAGAGGCATGTGCTCTTTGAACTGAGTTTCATCAACAGCCAAGTTTGCCAAGACAATCTTTATGTGGGAGCAACTCTCCTCAAAGCCTGGTGTCCGAATAGCGTGCCATCCACCAAGTGATTGCTCAAAGACTAAAATCTCCCTGGAAGAATGTTTCTATGATAAGTTACATGAAAAAAAAAAAAGCTGGAAGCAAAACTGTATTTTTCCTGTATTTCCAAAGTATGGAACCCAAACATCATATCGAAAATGAAAATGCTTGCTTAGAAAAAGAAAGGCTAGAAGAAAATAGTCCAGCATGTGCTGTGGTTGTGAGGGAAGTGGAACGAGCATGAGTTTTGGGGCCAAGGCACCTGTCTCCATGTGGGAGCTCCGAGGAAAACAGTGTTTTCATCTGAAAACATGAGCCTTACTGTTCTCACCTGAAAAAATGAATAATGCTTCTCCTATCTGAGGGTTCTTGTGAGGATTAAAAGAGGTGATGTATATGAAAGTTCTAGAATAGTATGAGTCATGTGACAATACTCCTCAGCCTTATGTTGCTACTGTTCTGCATTTTCTAGGGTACACATTTTACCCTTATCATGGGAAGAAGTAAATTTAAAATAAGGGCAAAGTAAAGCAGGATGTTACAAAGACATTTCAAACAAGGTAACATAACCTAGATTGGATGTCACATCTGGGTTGGGAAAACTTTGAAAGGCATCCTAAAGCTTTAGTGAAGAGTTGGCCTAAAAATGCAATCATTTTATCCTGCCAATAACTCAGCCTCAGATTCCATCGGCCATGTTAGAGAGAGGGTTCTATTTCTTAGTAACTAGTTTCCTCCAGGCAGCATATTTTAGGGATGCTATTACCTCCCACAGTGATGCAGAAACTTTGCTTTTTGCCTTGAAAGATTCCCCAGCAGGCCAAATCCCTCTGAGAAATGAGGGTCCCCCCATATCCTCGAAATGGCAACATTCCTCTCATCGAACTTTTTCATTAACATCGTTTTGTGACCCATTAAGTCCTTAAGAGCAGCTTTAAGGAGTCCCACCTGTTTTCCATCAAGATTTCAACTGTAAGCCAACACAAACATGTGTGATAAGTTGATGCTAAGATACCATGACACACTCCTTGGATTTACTAGCATTTAATAAATGAAGGAGAAAGCTTTGCCTTTTATAGCCCCAAGCCTCCCAGGCCCAAAGCAGACACAGCAGTTACCTCCTGCTAGGCATTCATTACCCATTGCTTCCAGAACCAAAAATCAAGCTATAAGGGCAGAGGTCCCCTCTCTTTAGGAGTGGCAGGTCCAGTGTTCTCAGCCCTGACTGTAGCTCAGCATCAAGCAGGAGCTTTCTAAAAAGTACCCAGGTCAGGCCCCTGCCCCAGAGACTCAGATTTAGTTGGTCTTTGCAGTGGTGGTGGTGGGGGGGGACCCAAGTAGCCATAATTTTTAACAGTTCCCCAAAGGCCTCTCATGTGCAGATAAGATTGAGATCTGCTAGAAATGATTCAGCCCATGAGCAGTATAGTGTAGGGGGAAGAACACAGACTTTGGAGATAGGAAATAACACATTCGCACTCACCATCTGAAAAGAATAAACCATGCTGTGTTAGCCAAGGTTCTTGAATTCTCTGAGTGAAGTTTCTTCATTTCAAAAGTGGGGTAAATAATATCTATCTCATAAGGGTAATATAAGGATCAAATGAAATAATATATGTAAACGGAAGAACTTACGGGATCTTAGAGAAAACAAGCGATCAGTAAGTGTTGAGTATTGTTTTTAATGAGCTGAATGTCAACAGCTCTTTCCTTGGAATCAAGGGATACATTCCTTTAGAGAATATACTAATTCCACCATCATCTTGAGAGTATAACAAAGCCTTTCCTCAAGCTGAAGTGTCCATCATATGAAAGTTCAACATTGTACGAGAGATCCTAGCCAAAGCAATAGAGTAAGAAGAAAAAAAAATGCATAGATTGCCAAAGAAAATTTAAAACTGTCTCTTTTGCAGATGGCATAAATGTTTAGATAGAAAATCCAAAATAATCTTAAAATGCTATTAGAACTAATAGGTTTAACAAAGTTGGAGGACACAAAATCAATAGATGAAAATTAATTATATTTCTATATGCTAGTAATGAACAACTGAAAATTTAAATTTAAGAAGCAGTACCATTTACAGCAACAAATACTTAGGTATAAATTTTACAAAATATATGCTGAAAACTACAAATCACCAATAAAAGAAATCAAAGAAAACCTAAACAAGTGAAGTAATATGCAAATTGGAGGACTAGATATTGTTAAGCTATTGATTTTCCTTAAATTTACTGATAGGGTCAATGTAATCCAATCAAAATCACAATAGACTTTTTGTTTAAACCAACAAGCTGATTCTAAAATGTATATAGAAAGGCAAAGGACCTAGAATAATCAAAACAACTCTGAAGAAGAAAAATGAAGCTGGAGGGTTCACGCTATCTTACTTTGATACTTGGCATGGCTCTAGAGCAGTGAAGACCAAGCCACCCGATGAATGGAACAGAGAAGGAGTCCAGAAATAGGCACACACACACACATATGGTCAAGAGATTTTTGGCAAAGGTACAAAAGCAATTCAATGGAGAAAGGACAGTTTTTTCAATAAATTGTGCTGAAACAATTCCTATCCATATGAAAAAAAAACTTGACCTTTGATCCATTTCTATACCTTGTACAAAAACTAACTCAAAATGCATCATAGATCTAAATGTAACATTGAAAACTATGAAACTTCTAGAAGAAAACATAGGAGAAAAATATTTGACATTAGGTTAGATAAAAATTTCTTAGATAGGACACCAAAAACACAACCCATAAAAGAAAATGGATAAATAAGACTCGATCAAAATCAAAAACTTCTTCTCTGCCAAAAACACTGCTAAGAAAATGAAAAGAGAAGCCATGGTCTAGGAGAACATTATTGTGAAAAATATATCTGACAAAGGACTTATTATATTCATAATACATAAAGGACTCTTAAAACTCAATAAGAAAACAAATTTTTAAAAATGGGCAAAAGATTTGACTATTCAGCTCACCGAAGAACATATATTGATGGCAAATAGACATATGGAGATATGCTCAGTATGATGTGATTAGGGAAACTTGAACTAAAACCACCGCACACCTATTAAAATGGTTTAAAATTTTTAAAAAAGATACCAAGTCCTGGTGAGGATGAGGAGCGACTCTCATACTTCACTGGTGGAGATGCAAAATGATACAATCACATTGGACAACAATTTGGTAGCTTCTTATAAAGTTAATAAGCACTTAGATATGAGGCAGCAATCCCACTCTGTGTATTTATCCAAGAGAAATGGAAACTTATTTTCACATAAAAACCTATGCACAATATTTATAGTGATTTTATTGAAAACCACCAAATGTAGAACAACCCAAATATCCATCAACTGGTGAATGAATAAACTGCATGATATCCATGCAATAGTACACTACTAGTGATAAAAAAGGAAAAACCTATAGCTACGCACAACATGGATACATCTCAGACGCATTTTACTAAGGGGAAGAAGCCAGACACGAAAGGCTACAACTGGTATGATTCTAGTTGTGTGACATTCTGTAAAAGGTAGACCGTTAGGGACAATGAAGAGATTAGTGGTTGCCAGGAGCTAGAAATTGAGAGAAAAGATGAGTACATGTAGCACAGGGGAAGTTTTGAGGGTAATGAAATGATTCTACATCTTGATTGTGGCAGTGGTTATGTGAAATGTATGCATCTGTCAAAACTCAGAGTGTCTGAATTTTGCTATATGTGAATATACCTCAATTAAAACAATTGTTGGGGCGTCTCTGAATCGAAAAAATATGGTACCTTCTTTGATATGTAGATTTGAAAACCCAAACACGATTTGTTTAAGCTGTCTTGCCCAAGGTAGCTTAGGGTCATTCTGTCTCAAGGTGGGAATGGCCACCCCCCCACCCCCCCACCTCCCCAGATCTCGTCAGGCCTGTAGTTGCTCCAGACCAGACCTGGGTGTGAGGTGGAGACTGGCAGAAACACAGACCCCTGAGTTCTGTACCACGTACTAGCTCCGTCTAGAGCACCATCTCCCTCTGCACTGGGACACACCTAATGAAAGGAACATTTCCAGGGCCGAACCTGAGCCTCTTTGCTGACTACGAGCACAGCAGTCTTATGATTGTTCGTCACAACAAAAAAGTTAGGGTTTTGCACCACCAACATTAGCCAGAGCGACACTGAGCCGGCTGAGGTGGGGAAATATGGGGGATTGTAACAGCAGCCTTAGACCCACCTGTGCTGGCACCAGTTAACATGCCCTCCCCTCTTCAGCTTTTTCACAGCTCAAGGGAGCTTAACAGGATTAGGACTGAGTACTTTGTTGTTATTTTTAACATAGCTCAACTCTCTATTAGCTCTACCTATTGTCCTGCCAGTAACCTCTTCATAAAATGAAGGCATCCACCCTTAGAGACATAGCAGGTATTTCCGGGTAATAATTTGTCTGAGATCTTACCCAGCGGCTGATGGAGTTCAGTACCTAAAACAAGACACCCATCATCTTCAACATTTGTGCCTTTTATGTGCCAACCAGATAAGGTGGATTTGAACCCTGATTCTGCTACTTATAACTCTTGATCGAGGTATGTTGCCTCTTTGAATATCATTTTTCTTTAAAATGAAGATAGTACCTACCTCACAAAATTACTATAAAGATTAGAGATTATGAATGGAGTTGCAGACATGGAATTTATCACCCAGTACATGCTCAATAAACGTTGGCTGCATACACACTCATATACATATATATCCATATCTGTTTAACATTTAACTAATAAACAATTAGAAGAAAAAATAAGATAGAGGGACACTCTTTCACTTTTGAATGTTTCTGGGATTGTCTTACGTCTTGATCGATGTCAGCCAGTCGGCTAGGAGCGCGTGGAGGAGTGGGCCGTGACGGGGCTGCCGTTGTGGGCGGTGCAAACAGCCTGCCTCTCCGAGCCCGTCTCTCGGAACTGAGAGCTTCGAGGGGCTGCTGTGGCTGATTTGCGCCTCGCGAAAGATTGTCACTAGATATTATACATCCATCTGTCAAAAGTGTCTGGCTGACTTTCAAATTTCCAGTGGTATGTAATTCAGTTACAGAGAAAATGAAGTCATGATTTGAACCATGTAGGAAATGCGTGCAAACCTGGCATATTAACTGTCTTTACTAAGTGTGTTAAGGCAGTTAATTCACAGGCAAAGGCTTCATCAATCTACATTTCTCTGACAGTATTTGCCTCAACTGGGAAGAATCTTTAACCCTCAAATGCGAAAAAAACTTAGTTGATTATACATGGTGATTTAAGGAAGAAAATGGTATGTGATTGTATAGACAAATGTACACCCTTATTAGTTTTTAAAAATTGTATAATGTGATGTGACATTTCTTTTTTCCAAAAATCTATTTCAGTTAAACTGATGACGCATCTTACAATTGATGGCATGTTATAATATACTAAATACAGTAATACTAAGCCACCTTTCCCCTCCCTGGCTGGTACCACACATACTCATGTTTTCTATAACATTGGTTGGCCAGGTATTTCAACATTAACAGTGACAGGCAAAATATATGGCCACTGAACACATCCCACCTCAGTATTAATCAGGAAAACACAAATAAAGGTCATAATGAGATATCATTTCATAACCATTTGGGCAAAAAAATGCAGAAGTCTGACAAATACCAACTGTTAGAGGGATTGTGGAGTCACAAGATCTCATACACAGTCCTTGTAGGAACATAATTTAGCCCAGGTACTTTGGAAAACAGTTTGACACTTTGTCATGAAGTTGAATGGGCACACATACTACGACCCGGCAGTTCCCCTCCCAGTCCCAGAGCGTCTTGCATATACGCACCCAGGATCAGGTACAAGGAAAAGGCTAGTTCAGCTTGCAGGGCAAGCGCACCAAGTGCTGTGTCTCGAGACGGCCGGCGCACTTCACTCTGCAGCAGAAGTGTTTTACGGGCACTTGTGTTTTGTCACACAGACTATTAGAGACATGTGCTCAAGGGCCGAGGTTTAATGGAATTAATTTTTGCTATGTCATCAAGATATAATCTTAAGTGAAACTGCCAATTTTTTCCTGAGGCTGTATGAAAATGCAGGACCCGGTGACTGTCAATACAGTGGAGCCTTGCTGCCTTGATCGGTGCCGAGTCACCTGCGCTCTTACTCACCGTTGCTTTTGCACCATCAGTGCAGATGTCAAGAAAGTAGAAAAGGCAAAGAATGCCTTAGAATTATTATGAAAATAATTTGACCTTGCAGATTTCCTGACAGGATCTCAGCGATCCACTGGGCGGACCACACCTTGAGAACGCTACCGCATGGTATTCCAATATATGAATAGACTACAGTTTAATTTATGTGCTCTAATGTTTGGTGGACATTTAGGTAGTTTCCAGTTTAAGGCAATTACAAATAGCATGTAGCAAGCTTTTTAAATACCATTTTCTCCCTCTACATAAAAAATCCTTAACCCAGTGCCTGACATACAGTAGACATGTAATAAATTATGATCAATAAAATTCATTTGCAGAGATGTCCTCACTATGTGCTGCTTAGGATTTCCCTACCCTGTCCCATACACTACGCAGTGGGATCTCTGTGCCTACAGGTGTTATTTTCTCAAAAAGCCATAGAAAGAAATTAATTCAATTTCTTTACTCTAATGTCACATTAGAAATTAAAATTAGTCACATTAAGAAAGGCAGACACCAGAAAACAAACTTCTTCCCTCCCTCACCCTGGTCCCCCAGGGAGTTGCTGAACTTCTCTGCCAGCATAGGGGTGGGATGAACCCCTGGGACAAGTGCAGCCCGTTCCCATAGGAGCGCCTCCCCAGCCGAGGGGAGGACGCACGGAGAGCCGCTTGGTCCCGTGAGGCCTCTGGGGGTCCCACTCTGTGCCCTCTGGGAGCCAGTCTCTGCCAGTCAGGACTTAGAGCCCTGAAGGGAAAACGGCCAAGGTGCAGGGACAGGTGAGAGACGACTCCTGGCGGTGGGAGGGGTTTCTGCCACACCCCGTGCCGGCTGCTGGCCCGCCTCCCGGGTTCCTGTCCGTTTTCTGAGCCGGCTCTGTCCAGCTCTCTTGCTGACGCTGTGCACACTGCAGTGGTCTCTCTGAGTCTCTGCCACTGGCACCCAGTGACTCCGACCAGCTCCTTCGCTGGCAGCCTAGTCTAAGAATCCTCGCTCCGGAGCCGGTGAAGGCCAGGCCTGCCACCCAGCGAGCTGTTTGAGGGGTCACCAGCATGTGGGGCCGGCCCTTCCACACCTCCCTTTCAGCCCCACCTCCCCGTTCCCCCTCCAGGCCTCACCTGGGCACGCTGTCAGCCTTCTCATCAGGCAGCAGGCCGTGGCAGGCAAGGCGGCACGACGCCCTCAGGCTCTCTGGTTCCCACAGGCGTTAGTCATGACCACCTCCGCTCTCCCAGAACCTTGTCCTCGCCTCCAGTGCAGGACACATCACATTCTCATGCAGCTGTGTTTACCCACCTGCGGTCCCATCTGCCTTCTGCTCGCTTCAGGGCTGCGAGCCACAGGGACGGATTCATGGATGGTGACCCAGGGAGCGATTTTCAGCATAGCTGACACCAGCACAAAAACCCGAGAGTGCAGGACGCATATCCTCCTCTCGCACTCCCGTGATGAGCCAGGGGCTGAAGAACAGAATTCTACGAGGAGGAGGCACTTGAGAGGGTAGGCTGCCTTTCTAGAACAAACTTCATGATTTGCTTTCCTAGCAGGGGAGCTGGGAGGCGGGCGTCATCCACCAGCTATATGTCCATCCAGACGGTGGCTCCAGGGGCTCCTTAGGGAAAGTTGCAGGAGCCAGAAAGCATCTGGGTGGAGGGACATACATTTTCCTAGAGTCAAGAAGCCCTGAATGGCTGTGTGAGTGTATCTTCCTGCCTCAGCCTACCCCAGAAACCCATAACTGCTGGGAAAGCAGCGAGCCTGGCGAGGAGTAAGAAGGATGTTGGTCTGCCGATCCACAACGCTCGCTACCAGGTCTTCTCTGGCAACTCAGACTCAACACTGAGGCCAGTGTCCTCGGCCAGAGCGCAGGTGAGCTTCCTTTGCCTGCACGCGGCCCCCTGGGTGAAGCATCCGAGATGGCAGCGGCGGCTCAGGCCCGGGCCTCATTTGCCGGGAACTGCTGAAGGGTCCAGGGAGTGCAAAGGTTTGGGATGGTCCCTGGCTGGACCCCATGGCTGCACAATTGGAGGGGGCCCCAGAGGTCATCCCAGCCGGCACCTAGCAGGGCCACCCCGATATTCTCCCATCCCTGGTCTGGGCAAAGAGCTGCTTCCCAGAGGCGGCTTTACCAGGGCCCTCCGGGTAAGGCTGGCCCCTTCCTCGGCGTAACCCACCCGCCAGGGGAGGCTGACGCAGGGGCCATCACATTATGGCCGAGAGGTCAGAGAGCATCTTCCCTACAGGGCACACTATCAAATAACCTGCTGAGTGGCCATGTTCACATCACACGGAGGATTTCAAAGGCTAGCCTCGCCCACCGGGGCGCCTGAGACCGTCAAGGGCGGGCGCCTCACTCAGAAACCAGGAGGCAGAAGAAGGCGCAGGAGAACCGCTTACATGGGGCATCTCTGCAGGAGAGCAGGCTAAAACCAAGCTGACTGTTTGGCTGATTGAAACTTCTAACTTGGATATTTCTAACCTCAGACAATGATTCCATGAGGACTCATGGCTGATGGACCCCCCGAGATCAGACAGAGGAGGTGGCCCTTGGCTCCCACAGCTGCTGGCCCCAGAGCTCCCCGCCGCGCCCCGGAACACCAGGCAGCAGAGAGAGCCCTGGGCCGAGACGGAGGCCTGGGACCTAGGGCCGCACTTCCTGGGGTGACCTGAAACACCCCAGGCCTCGGCCTCCTAGTCTCTAAAGGGAACAACGGGGCCTGAAACCCCTAGGGGTTCCGTGGTGCTCCAGTGACCCAGCTGTGAAGTGGGTTAGTGACACCTTCGCTGAGCATGGCCATCCCTGCCTGGAGGCGGCATGCAGGCTGTGCCGGCCTGGCAGCGCAGGTGGGCCACGGGGGTCCTGGCCGAGGCCTGTGCCTCCAGATGGCGTGCCCGGGAGCTGGTGTCTGGATAAGGACATGTGAGCCAGCCTGAGGCCCTGGACGTACACCCTCCACCAGTGGGTCTGAGCGGGTGGCTGTGGCACCCCCAGTCTCAGGGCCACACCTCCTCGGGGCGGGGAGGCAGGGCAGGGGATCAGTCTGAGGTCGGGGTTGGAGCGGCCGGGGCTGCCGCAGATCTACCTCGAGCATTTGCCAAGGGAATGCTGGCAGTCACCTTCCCTCCTAGGCTGCCTTGCTGGGTAAAACCGAATTCCTGGGCCTTTAAACTGACATCTTTGAGACTGGAAACAGAGCTCCTCGGCGCAAGGCTGGCAGTAGCCGCGGAATGCTGTCCTGCTATAAAACCCTCACTCTCGGTGCAGTTCTGCCGAGACTCCTGATGTCAGGCTGCGGGGCCAGATCACCTATTATGGTCCTAGAAAAGGGCCCAGATTCCCTGGGCTGACCCTTCGCCCTCTGGGCTAGTGAGAACAGAGCTGTTTCCTCTCAGGCTGTGCAGACTCGTCTTCCAGCCTCAGCTGAATGCTCAGTCTCCCTGAGGTTCCCTCTGGATCCCGGATGAGCACTCAGGGTAGGGGAGGGAGTCACAGCTGCGCTTTGGCGGGGGTCGCCTCTAACCCCCCCCTCCAGGTGCGCCCTGCCAAACGCTCAGTGTGGGCAGGTGGCAAAGTCTGGACTCGCAGTCAGTTTTAAGCCTTTGAAAAGCAGCAGAACTCTTTCCCAGACGGAACACAGCCCCAGTGCAAAAAGCTAGTCGATGAGCAGCTCTGCCGAAGCAGGTACGGGGTCCTGACCTTCCGTTTCCCCTTCACACACTCCCGCCCAGGAAGCCCCCTGAGAACCTCCAGAAACCCTGGACACCAAGAAAATTCAGTGCAGAAACTACCAATCTAGTCCACTTCCCACCTCTCACAGCTGGGAAGGCCGAGACTCAGAGGGGAGGGGTTACCTATGGACCCCCACACGTGTGTCCGAGACAGGATGCGAAAGGCAGGTCCCCAGACTCTTTCCAGCTCCTCCAGCCTCCTAGCTACATGGCAAGTGGTCAGTATACATTTGCTAAGTGAATGTCTAAACGTCACTGGAAAATCTTCCGTGACTTTCCCTGGCCTGATAAAACTGCCTTATTGATTCTTGGATTGGTGCTAAGCACAGAGCACGTACTCCATCAGTGGTCCCTCTAGTCCCGCAATGGCCCTGTTTATCAGGCCCACAGGGTCCCTGGTGAGAACTGAATTTAGTCCCAGCACTGGAGCAGTGCTACAGCATTGCTCTATCACGGGGCATCCGAGCTGCAGGCGACCGTCAGGGCCACTTCCACGGGCCCATTTGGTCAACCGTTAACACTCCTACCCTGTGCTGATGCTGCGGAAACAGATGAAGACAATATTGGCCATCACAAAAGCTGACAACTGTCTGGACTTACATTCTCAAGGCAAGGCTCTGTGCTAAGCCCCCCGCAGCTACATTCCTCAGCGCTCTCGTGGTGACAAGCACGGAACTCAACTCAGATCGATGGAAGTGGTCAGGTAAGAGCCTGGATATAAAAGTTCATTTAAAAAATGTTCCCAGATTCACAGGGTGTGTATGAGTGGGGAGGGAGATTTGTGCTTTGGGAAGGTGTCCAGTGATCAGGGAATCATGATTATGAGGGGTCTCTTCCAGGCGAGGACAGCTGTGTCCCTCCTGGCCACTGTACTGTGCAGGCACCCTACTATACAGATGAGGACATAGATCAGCCGGCAGAGGGCAGCGCCGGCGGGGGCTCAGGCGCCTCCACCACACAGGCTCTTCTCTGTGGTCTGGCTGGGCTTGGGCACCGCCCTGCCTGGCCCAGACTGCTCCGGGCTTGCAGGTGCTTGGGGGAAGCCCGCCATGCCGGCCGTCTCTGCAGGCCCCGACCAGCTCCTTCTCTCACTGTACAAAAGGAATATGGGGCTAATGTGAAATGTTCCCGTGTCAACTTAGAATTTGGATTTACTGAAAGCCTTTGGGGTGGGGGATGGAGTTGCTTTCTCTCAGGTTTTCAATGACGAGAAAAATCTCCTGCTTTCTGACATGGGAAGAGCCCTTGTCCTGGAGTCAGACAAAGCTGGCTTGGAATGCCATTTCTATCCCTCAGCACGCGTGCACCTCAGTTAATCTGTAAAATGGAGACAGTACACCCCATGTAGCAGGATTTTTGAGAAGAGAAAATGAGATAGCATATGTGATCTAGTCTAGCAGAGGCCTGCATAGTGGAACTGAAGAAATATTTGCTGTTTTTGTCTCAGGCACTAAAGAGTCTGTTTTTACACAGTACAAACTCCAACTGTAGGAATTTAGGAACGGTCACTGAAGGAGCAGTAGATATAAAAAAGTTACAGACATAATTAAGAAAACCCAATATGCCAAAATTCAAATTTGCAAACCAAATAAAGGTAAATTATTCTTTGCAGAAGGATTCTCCTGTTTACAAACAACCAAAGCAAACAAAACCCCTAAAACACACACACAGAAGTTCTTTTTAAACAGGTTAAATCATGTAGTGATTCTATCTATCCAGACTTTTCAGGAACAATTTGCTTTGGATAAAGCAAAGAGTTAGCCACACCCTGGGCATCTCCAGCTCAGAATTGCCCCAGGTCTGGATCCCCACGTTGGGAGGAGGAATTTGCTCCTTAGATAAGAGCTAACTATGAGCCTTCAAGATTAAAAAAGAGAAATTCTCCTTGGAAATTCTGAGCAAAACTGTCCCATCATTCTGATGTTATGGCCATAAAGATAATGCCATCAAGGGAAGTGCTGGTAAGAGCACAGGACTGTAGCTCTCAGGAGAAACCGTCCTCACTGGAGACTCACTGCACTTCTCTGCCCAAAGTGCTGGCAGTGCCGTGACCTTGAGGGAGCTGGGTGACCTTTCTGAGCCTCAGTCTCCGCATCTGTAAAAAGGGCCCAGGACTAATGCACACATCAGACAACACCCACAGCGGTCTCAGCAGGTGCCTGGCCACGACTACTGCTCCCCCTTCTGTGCTCTCAGAACACCTGCTCTTGATGTTGGCATCAGGTTTCCAAGCTGGTGCCTCAAGCATGGAAGCTCAAGTTTCACCTTAGCGGAATGGGGACGAGGCTCTGCTCTGAAAGACACTAGGTTCAGCTGGACATGGAGGAGAGGCAACGAGGCCACCAAGGCACTGTGCCATCTGCAAGGGCGATGCTCTTCAGACCACCTGGAGTAGACGCCCATGCACGTGCAAGGAGTGGGAATGCCTCTGTGGGGTTCTCAACTGTGGCTGCCAGCCAGACTCATGGAAGCAGCTTTTCAAAAATACAGGTGCTTGGGACTCACTCTAGATGGCCTGAGTATGCATCCTCGGGATGTCGTCAGCCCTGCCCAGGGTAGCTCCAGCCTCTTGCGGGCCCAGGACAGCTGCTGCACTCTATGCCACATTCCCTTCACGTACCAGGGCCTTCTTATTTCATTGAAGCTTCAAAAACATTGTTTTGTGCTTGGCAAGGTGGTAGATGAGCAGCAAGTATTTCATGAGAGAAACGAGGGCACCGAGGCTGGGAGGCGCGAGGAAGCTCGCCCAGCTCAGCCAGCCAGAAAACAAAGAGCACAGGATTCAGAGGTCGGGCTCTGGACTCCAAAGCCAGTAACATCTGGGCTGGCGATCCACGGTCTGTGGGCCAAATTCAGCCTGCTGCTTGTTTTGTACAGCCAGGGAACCAAGAGGGGTCTTTACATTTTTAAAAGGTTATAAAAGACAAAAATAAAAACAAACACTATGTAGCAAACAGAGACTGTATGTGGACTGCCAAGCCTAAAATGTTACCATCTGGGGGAAAAGTCTGCCAAACCCCAGTTAAGACTGTGACATCTGTCTGCCTCTGAGCTCACCCTGGGACAGCCGGTGTTCTGACTCGGGGTCAGTGGTGCCCTCCAAAGCTTCATTGTCAAAAATACCCTTCACAGCAGTTCTGAATCTTTCCTATGACTCAGGCCTTCAAAGTCTTCTGCAATCCTTGTTTTGGGTGGCTTGGTCTACAGGTGGCACACACATCTGGATGCATCTGTGTTTGCCAGAGCATCACAGAGCTAAGGGTTTTGCAATTTCTCCTGCCATGTTAACAGTTGTCCATCAAGGCCCCTCCTTAACATGTGGGGGATGGGACCAGTGGCTGTTCCCCCTTAAATCAAAAGCCAGAACAATGACTGATAGTCCTGTTATATTCACTTTTTTTTGATCCTTGCAAAAATTCTTTGAGGTTGAAGAATGGGTATTGTTATCCTAACTAAAAGAAAATCTTTATAGATGAGGGACCTATGGCTCCGAGAGTGTAGTGATTTGCACAAGCACGCAAAAGGAACTGGGGCCGCATTTTGAACATGGTGGTCTTCCAGTCCTAAACATTGTGCTCCTCTAGGTCACAACAGCTCTGGGTGGTCATTAGCTCAGTGCTCTGAGGCGTTTCTGCTTCGGTAGGGATATATTCCTTTGTTTTGACCTTCTGTTTACTAGTGCCTGTGACAGGTTATTACTCCAAGTAGATGTGAAATCGTAGGAGCCCAATAGTGATGCAAATGATTCTTGCCATGATTTTGGTAGACTGGATCACAACCCAAAGATTATAGTTTCGTTGCCTCATAGGGTAATCAATTTGTAAGTAATTTAGCAATCTTTCCGGCATTCTCTCTTTTGGTGATGATTCATATGTTTCTATAGATTTCTGAATGGATCTTGCCATTCTACTGGTTCCTTCATTAATAAGTTAAATAAACCTTTGACACATCTGCAATATGTTTGCATGAGAGGCATGTTTTTTTTAATTATATTTTGACACCCTGATCATGACTGCAAGTGGGGATTCCAGGATTAAATCCAACAAGCTGCAGTTATCACCCTGGGAGTTTGAAGACTTTTCTCTTTTTAGGTGTATTGATCTGTCAGGAGTTGGCCCAAAGTGGTGGAAAAACCCTGAATGATATATCTTTGTTTAGTTCCTGGCTCCACCACTTAAAGCTGTGTAACCTTGGGCAAATTGTGTGACTTCTCTTAGTCTCAATTTTGTCATGCATAAAATGGAGATAATACCATTTGTTTTTATGAAAAATAAGTAGCACCCAACAGTAAGGCATAGTGGTTAGGGCATAATTCTGAGCCAGGCTGCCTGGGTCCATTTCCTAAATCTGCTCTTTTCTAGCTGTGTGAACTTGGGGAAAGTATTTGACTTTATTGTGCTTCAATTTTCTCATCTATAAAATGGGTTTGTTGTGATCATTAAATGAGTCAGCATACATGACCTTAGAACTGTGGCTGGCATATTGTAAGTCGTTAATGAATGTTAGCTGACAGAGTGGATGACAATACTTCCAGAGAACTGTCAGACACCAAGGATGTCCATCATCCAGACCCAGCTGCAGCCATGGCAGAAGGCCTGTTTATCTATGAAAACAAAGGGTTCCACGAAATGTGCCCAAGGTCCCCCAGCCAGAACTGGAACCCGGGTTTCAAGATACCCAGCCCAGATTTGGTCCCCTGCACAAAGCTAAGGAGCTAGACACTGATGGTGAAGTGCCTGGCTCCATTCACACACGGCCAGCCTCCTCCCTGCCCTAGTCCTCTCTGTGGCTTTTTGTGATTCCCTTCCCCGCGCTGCTATCACTGCTTCTATTTCAATCTGACTTTTCTTGGCGGCCGGAGGAAAAAGCCAGAACCTGAGCAAAACAGTCCCGGTCAAGGATGGTACTCTGTGGTCCCAGGAGCAGGAAAAGAGGCAGGACTGTCTTACTCCCTCTGGACTTTCCACTCTGGGGTCTCAGCTCCATGCTCACGGCTCCAGACAAAACTGTTAAGGATTTCCTTGCCAAGTGATGAATAGAAAAAACAAACCTACAGCATACCACGAAAGCTACATACCAGACATTCCTCGGCTGGTTTGCACTGTAGGTGACTGGCCACAGGCTTCTCTAGCCCACCAGCGGCAGATGTCTGAGAGAGCAGGGGAGGAGACTGGGGGGGAAGAGGTGGGGAGGACCTAGGCTCCAGCTGCTCAGTCCAGAGTCTGGAAACAGGACTGAGACCTCAGCTGTCTACAGGTATGTCTGTTATCACTTTCCACCCCCATCAAGCAAGCCATAAATTGGATTGCAGGCATTACCGACACCACACTCCAGGGGCACATCACAGATTCAGTCATTCCAGTATTTACAGAAGACCTACTATGAGTCTGGTACCATGATAGGCCTACAGGAGAGCACCCAGCTCCTGAAGGTGGAAGAAATGGGATTTTCTTTGGTCACATTTTCAAGATTGCTTTTAAGGAGGTGTGAGGGAAAGAGGAAACAAAATTTTGCCAAGTGCCCCACATGGGGCAAATACTTGCTGGCCCTTCCGCACATGGGCGTTGCCTGGGGTCATTCACAGTGCGCTGGTAGCAGGGCCAGCGCAGGCTGGCTTAACCATGGCAGGAATGCACTGGGTTAGGGACTGGGGATTCTGAAAGAATCAGAGTTAGACGGGCTGATCCCCAAAGTCACCAAAGAAATGGATTCTTTGACAGTCTTCATTCTGCCACCCTTGGGGCAGGCTCCGTCCTAAGGCTGCCTCTGCTTTAGGTCAAAGGGGCATCTTCCTTCACCACTGATGGGGAGAGAAAGGCTCATGCTTCCAGCAGACGTTTCCTCCCGGCTCCTTGGCCGGACGAGGCCTGCTCTGGACTTGAGGTCAACTCCTCTAGAATATTGCTTTGGCTGCAATGGGGTGGGGGAAGTAGAAGTTGGGGACATGAGCACCACGCCAATGTATGATGACCCCAAGGCTTGGAAGCGAAGTGACTTGCTCGAAGCCGTATCGATGTGACGTCCGAGGCCCCCATGCATGTTCTTTTCACTTTGTTGTGCTGCCTAATGAGGCGAGGAAACAGAAGGAAGGGGGCCCGGGGGGTCAGATTTCAGGTGTCCCTTTGAGGCAACGGAGCTGCTGGAGGAAACTGGGTTTATTGAAGAAATCTCCTCCCGCCCGCCAGCTCCTTTCCTTCCAGATGGCCTTCACATTCCACTGGGATTGGAGCCACGGACACCATGTCATAGGGATCCACTCAGAGCATCTGAGGCCCTTTCAGTCTTCCCTTAACAGCCCCCTTCTGGCTGCAGCCCATCTTCTGGAGTTTCCGGAACAAGAGCCAGCCTTAGCAGGAGGTTTCAGCGTATTTAGGGTCAACTTGTGTTTCCCTGCAGCATGTTAGGAAGGGAACCCCGGGAAGGCAATTTTTAGAGGAACTATTGTAGCGACGGTGGTGTCCTGCGGCACGGCGGGGCCACACGAGGGGTGGAGAAGGAGGTGGCAGCTATGGCATGTGGTGACCAGGAACAAACTTTTTTCTTTTTGCCTGTTCAAATTCAAGTCAGCCAGCGTCCCAAATAGCTGATCCCCAGGTCATAAACACTGGTTGCAGATGGCACGGTCTGAAGTTTGTCACCTGGGTAATCAACGTTTATTAACTATCTTGTATACACACAGCTTGACTTGAGGTGCTAGCGACGCCCCATGTCAGGATGTGTGACCTAGATGAGGTTGCTGCACAGACGAAATATTACCTGGTAATGTTAGCGTGTGCTATGGGTGCTAAGGGGCTGGGGAGCTAGACAATAACTCCAACAGGAGTTTAGAGCAGGGCTTCCCAGGTCTGATCTTTGGAACATTTGTCCGTCGAAATACACTGGAATAAAAAAAAGTGCTTTACAGCCAAAAACACTGGGGGCAATATGTTTTTGCTCCTTTTGGAGATACTCAATGTACGTGAGAGTCCTACAGGCCCTAAGACATCTTAGAGAGCCTTCTTAAGGTATTATTTAACTTTAATGATTTCTTACATTTGCCCATGAAATGCCCTTTTCCCCTCAAGCACTGTTGTGCCGTGGAACCACACTGCCCCCTGTGGTCAAAACCAGCCAGCACGCTTAACAAGGAGGACAAGCGGGTGCAAAGGGCCTTCCTCCCTGTGACCCGGGATCAGCCTCTGAGGGGCAGAAGTGCTTTGTCAGGGTTCATCGACTCAGCAAATGTGGGGCCCCTCCCGGATGCACGCCAGAGAAGGGGACTGTACCCAAACATGGTCCCCAGACAAAATGCCCCTCCATCAGGTGAGGTGACGGTGAGCTCAGAGGCATGAAGCATGTGGCCCCAAGGCCCAGTGGCAGCTCCCCTGAAGGGTCTGCCGCATCTCTCTGCTTCCCTGTCCCCACCTGTCCCTCTGGTTGCAGAAGGGATTAAGAGCCCCTTCTTACTCTGGGCTGCCCGAGCCCCAGGCTACATGATACAGCCTTCTGGTGAGCCCAGAAAACATGCCTTCCACATTGGGTCTGGGCTTAACAGAATCAAACTTCTCTTAAAAATTGAGCTTTCCCGAGAGAGGCCTGATGGACAGGAAGCTCTCAGGGCCCCAGGTGTGGGCCTATTCCTGTCCCTCCCAGGTGCCAGCCCCCCAGGGGAGCTTCGCCCCCACCTCAGGCCAGCAGAGGGCCTGGGCCGCTCCTCGCCCGGGGGGTTCAGGCAGCGACACTGCTGTGACTGTGTCCTGTAAAACATCACAGTTGAACTTCTTGGCGTCATGAGTCGCCCTCGAGTCTGGTGATGTGAACTCAGGATGGAGAGTCTCTGCTTTGTCACTCGCTAGCTGCATGATTTTAACACAGTGACTTGGAGATCCAGTTCTGATGTGTGGCCTCAGGCAAGTCACCCAACCTCTCTGTGCCTCAGCCTTGTCATCTATAAAATGAAGCTAAGAGAGTGCCTTTGTGCCACGTTGTCCGTGGATGTGGTAGGGATTAAATGGGTGGGCGAGGCAGCAACTGAGGTCAGTGCCGGCACGAGGTAAGTACGTGCTAGGTGTCAGCTGTGCAAGCCCAAATGTCCGGCCCCCTTCAGGTACAGCCTGCCCTGCCTTCCGGCAGCAGTCTCTCCCCCTGCAGGCCTCTCACTGGGGAGGCCCTGGGGCTCAGCTCAGGGCCTCTTTGCGGATGTGAGCCTTTCGGACATGACACCTGGGGGCGCAACTCACGCCTGTCACTGACCTTTGTTAGTACATCTCTGCACTTCTGTGACGACTTCTCCAAGGGAAGACTCTGATTTTCCTGAAGAGCAATTCATCTGATAACAATTTCAAGTGCCCTGGTCCAGCACAAGGCTTTTTTTCATTGGTGTGTCTGGGGCACCTTCCTCTCGGATCACACGCCCAAACCCTGACCACACCAAGCTCCTCCTCGTTCCTCAAAGCAATCCGTGCCTTCACAGACCCAGGCCTTTGCCCGTGTGGTTCCTACTGCTTGGAAAGCCATCCCCTACCTCTTCTCCGCCTGGGAAGCTCCTATCTGTTATCAGTTAGGCCAAGCGGCCCTCTTCCCAGAGGCTTTTCCCAACTCCAGGGTCCCCAGTCCCGCACACAGTAGGTGGTGGGGCCCTGAGTAAGGTCTGACTACTGGTGGGCCTGACCGAGCTGCACGGAGGATGTGAAATCCTGCACATAGCTTCCCTCCCCATACCTGCCACTTCTGGGCCTGGCTGAGCCTTGGACTGCCCCTCTGCACAACGGCACACCACCCGTCCGTGACCTGAGAGGGAGCGTGCACCCAGCCCCAGCGCAGCACGAGACCCCATGAGCGTCAGCTCCCTCACGCACCCCCGGGCTGCACCTCAGGCTTCCCTGCTTCAGGTTGGTAGTCGTTCCCACCCCCATGTTTGTTAAGGTGAAGATGGAAAAACATTTCCAACTAGCTTAGAGATCTTAAATCACCATTTTAAGGGAGGAAATAATCCCTTCGTCGTCGGGCATCCTGGAGGTGCTCTCCTGGTGGTCACGCCCATTCTCTGACGTTGCCGTCCTGCAGACTCAACACGCCTCCCGTGTTTCTCAGTCTGGTCTCCCCCAAACAAGGCCTCTGGCCAAGCCATCTGCAGGAAGGAGGGGGTGCGACCCCTGGAGGTTGCCCTTCTGCCTTGGCTGTCGGAGGTGAGCCCCCAGGGTCAGGCCCCAAGTTGAGAGGGGAGCACGGGCACTCTGCCTCCGGCTGTGCGGCCGTCCAGTCGGGTAACGCGCATCGTCCAAAAGGCCCGGGCTACTCGCCAGGAGACCTGCTGCTGCTTTCAGAGAAAATGACTGCATATTCCTACTCAACGTCTATCTCTCCGTGAATTTTCTCTCGAGCCAGCAAAGCTGTGCGGGATTCGGTGGCACACACGCACGCACTCGGCCCCCTCCGCTCTCCTCCTCTGACACACACCTGATGACCGTGGAGAAGCACTCACGGAGGGACTTCTCACCCAGTGACCCTTCTCCCCTCCTGTCTTCCACTTTCCTCCCTCCACCTTCCTCCCAGGGCCACAAGACTTTCACACTGGCCCGTTCCTTTAAAAGTTTATTTCTGGCCAATAAAAAAAAATAATTTATGTGACCAGATCAGTAAAGAAATTCTGACATGGGGCAGAGCTTAACTTTCGCTCCTGGCTTGTGCCGCGCGGCAGGACGGCAGCTGAGCGAACCCAGCCCTGCCGCGCCTTGTGGAACCAGGAGATGCCGACGCAGCGACTCACATGCAGATGCTTTTTGGGGGCTGGGGGTGGGCTCAGAGGAAGGCCAAACCCAAACTTCTTTTTCAGAAAAGAAATGTGTCTTCAGAGTGTTTTTGTTTAATCAGTCAACAGAAGCGCCGTCACATGCTTGTCCCTAATGGCCACAAATGTACCACTCCAAGCGGGTGCTCAGAAAGATGGAGACGCGGTGCCCAGCCTTCCCAGCGTGGGGCTCGGGAGCCCCGTAGGGGGACATCCTCGCCCGGAGCCGCCTGCTGAGGCCGCACCCGGAGGACACTGGAGGGGCCCGAGCGCGAGCACAGCTGTCAGGACCCTCGGCTTCTGAACCGACAGCCTCTCAGCCTGAGCGAGCACCTTCCTCCAATGCCTCGAGTCCCCAGTAGGGCTCGGAGGCAGCTGCTCCCGGGCGGCGGGGGGCGTGCTTCCTCCAGGAGGCTGAGAGCTGAACGTGCTGGTCGTCGGTGCTGGGGTCTTAAGGCCAGAATCCCCAGGGTCCCTGCAGGAACCAGGATCTCAGAGCCGGGAGAGACTCGGGGTTCACCATCAAGGATGAACTAGGCCTGTCGGTGCGAGGCGCCTGAGGCCCCCAAGACGCAGACCGCGGCTGGCTCGCCACCACTGCCTGCTGCCTGGTGCCCCCTGAGGCTTTGGCCTTGGGGTTATTTTGGTGGTGGGGTTCACTTGGGGGTTGGCGAATTTTGGTCATATTTTGATAAATTACAATAGGCTTTGGATGCCTGTAAACTCACTGCCTGATGAAACACCCAGAAAGCAAGCAGGGAAAGCCTATGAAAAGCCGCAGGGGATTTTCTGTGATAAAGCCCACGCCCCAAGCTCAGGTCGGCTCACCCCTCAAGGCCATGGTGCTTCTCTGCAGGTGGTCTGGGGGCCGTGACACCCGACAGGAGGGCCGCCCAGGACGCAGGGTACCTGTGTGCACCGTCCACCAGGTCTGCACCCGACTTAACGCCGCAGGGTTTAAACATATGCTGGTTGTTTAGCCAAATGTAGCTTTAGCATCCGTACCCAGAGACTTTTGAAGGCAGAACCAAGCAAAATCCAGACTCCCAGCTCACCGGGCAGTTCTGGAATCCAGGTCAGACTCCTTTCTCGACCTTCAGAGAGAGCAATTTCTGGGCACAAGGCTTCCAAGCCTAGCGTTAGCTCCCCTCCGGAGTACATGTCCACATATCACCTGCTCTGGCTTCACAGAGAGATGCATTTCTATGCTCTAGGCCAGGGACCACCGTCCCTTGAAACCATCCGACTCTTAGATGCTGTGCAATGAAAGCTCACACCCCAAAATGGACCTCATACCTGCCTTGGAAGACCTGGAAGCCCTCCTCAGGGCCATCGGGGACACCTGCACCAGCCCCTGCTAATAATGCCTCGACGCAGCACGGCCTTGCAGCTACTTTCCGAGATGAGACCAGGCCAGCGTGAGGCCACACAGACCATATGCTGAGGGGATGGCGGAGGGGGTGCCAAAGAAAAGCCGGCACCGCACCAGGTGATAACTAGGGACCTACCCCCAAAGTTCCTAGCAGCACAACACTCCAGGCAGAAGGACATTATAAAGGTCCCACAAAAATATGTTCGTGCCTGTTCTTTGACGTTATAAAAGACAGGTTCCATTCGGCTTGTCTCTGGAGGTTTTTTTCTGATATCAAATGCAGTAGAGGTTTTAAATGACTCTGAGGCAGGGACAGAAAACTCACTGCCTGCCTCCTGGGATGCCAGGAAGTGACAAGGGACAGGTCAGCCTGGAAGGAAAGGGGGTGGGCGGGAGGGTGGGCTATGGTGGGGCTCCCCGAGTCCTGCTAGGTGAGGCCATGAGCCCCTCGGGGCGCTGAGCCTATATGCCCACTTCTTAAGAGCCTCAGAAAGCTGCCTGAGCCTGTCTGTGGAGTATTTCTCTATCCGTGGGGCCTTCGGTTTTCATTCTGAAGTCTGAGGGGTACAGTCCAGGGCAGGGGTGAAAAGCTGTACTAGCTACACTCCAGGTGGGCCAGGAGTATGTCACCTTCTCCCTGAGAGGCCAGGGCCCCACCAGGACCCTCCGCTTCAGAGCGGTGCCTGCGGTCCCAACTTCCTACACTGTCTCTCCACTTGCCTTTCATTTACACTGTCTTTGCTTCCAGACTTCTGCTTGTCTCGAAAAAAAAAAAATTCTATATGTGGCACTTATAAGGCTCATATATGGGAAACTGTCAAAAGTTTTATTGTAGCTCAAAACCATGACACGGGTTAGAGACTGCTAAAAGCAGGACCACTGGGCAAGGTCTAGAGGTGACACCTTTTGAGGACAAAAACGTCAACGTTTCCCCGGGGCAGAACTGCGAAACTACACCGTGACCAAAATATCAGACGTGACACATAGTGTGACAGAGAAGTAGAGGGTGGCCTTCAACAGTGACCACCTTGGAAACCATGTGCCTCATGACCAGTCTTCCCACCACAAATTCTTTCAAAGATCTCGCTCCCCAGCCCTGCGCTCTGTCACAAGCCCATCATCTTCCAGGTGCCGCCTTGAATAAAGGCTCAATTTAAAAGAAATTCAAGGTCTTCAAATGCACTTCATGGAGAGGGAGGGGCTCTGAAGAGAGGAGAGAGAGAAGGGGACAAATATGAAATCTGGCAGAACAGCATCCAGAAGATGGACTTTTATCCCTATTTTTTCACTTGTAAGATGTAATAATAAGCAAAACTACCCCATGAGAGGTTCTTACTGATTTCAGAATGTACCTAGGCTTTAGGAATATTTAGACATAGGAGAAATGTCCATCTTGGGATGGAGGACATGTGATAGATTTTTAAGCAGATGCTTTCCAATTCCAAATCTGACTGTTTTGAAAGCAGAAGAGCCGATGCGGGACCTGGAAGATGGAGTCACCCGGGAACTGCTTTATCCTACCTGAATCCCCACCGCAAATGCTCAAGAGGGGGTGTTGTATTGACTGTCACCTGGGGACACAGGTTTGTGGGGGGAATTTGCATGAACTGAAACAGCCTCTGCAGAGTAAGGAGCCCCACACTTTATTACAGCCCCTGCTCACCAAGCCTGGCAGTTCCCCGTACCTCTGCCCTTTGGATTATGGAGGAAAAAAATAACCATTCCATTTTCTGGGCCGCAGAACACAAGATGGGTCTAGACTGTACAAGGAGCTTACACACGGAGGCAAGAAGCGTGCAAACAGGAGCGGGAATTCTTCAGCCTCTGGGTGAGCCAGTGCTCGACACAGAAGGATGACCCGGGTCGCCCTCCTGGAGTCCACACTGGTTTATGTTTCTGACTTTTATTAACCGTGTCCAACTCCAACTTCCATCTTCTCCTGAGAGGGAGAAGAATATCCATGACATCAGGGATTTCCCCAGAGTCATTTTTTTTTCCAATTAAAATTTCACAAAAGGCCCAGGAACAGGCATAGAGAAGAACAACAAGAGCAAAAGTGTCTGCGAACGACATAATACTGACTTCTCTTTTTTGGTAACAGTTCCCTCAACGTGTGCCCCTCTCTCCTGAGACATGGTGAGGCGCGAGGGGAGGCGGCGGAGGAGCTGTGGGCGGGACACTGTACCGTGTGACATCACGATCATGCAGCCGGTGCCCAGCAGGACAGAGATGTGAGAAGGGGCGCTCGGGGCTCTGGTCCGGCCCCCGGGGGAGGCAGGCAGGGAGCTTCCGGGTCATGCCCAGCCTTTCGGGACCCCTGTCCAGTTCTGCAGGGCAGTGCCCCAGAGCCTGTCGCCTGGGCCCTGGACTCAGCCTTCATCCTCCCTCAGCTCGGTGGGCAGGAATTTATACTGCTGCTGGCGGATCTGGGCCAGTTTTTTCCTTGCTTCTTCCAGTTCTCGCTCTTTCTTTAGCATTTCTTCCTGGGCCGCGATGATCTAGAAGGAAAGCAACAAGCTGGATGGACTGAAAACTTGCCAGGAGGCTGCCTTCTCCCTCTGCTGCTCTCCTCAGGAGCTTCCACAGCCTCTACTGCAGGAAGGTACAGCAGTGCCTGGGAGTAAGTATTTTTAGCTGGGGAGACTAGCCTCTGGGCCAGTGTGGTTTTGAGAGCAATGACCCCGTTGACCCAAGAAAATACACTGACTTCTGGCCACTGATTTAATAGCAAACACCTGCTGTATCCCTACGGGCTCTGGGCTCTGGTCTAAGCACTGAACACGGAGTGGCATTGTCTTCGAGGCGACGTGGTGAAGTACGCCCAGGTGAGTGTCCGTTTTCCCAGGGAGGAACCTGAAGCTGAGAGGTTTGGGTTTTTCTTTCCTGAAGTGCCTCAGCGAGTGGAGCCGGGCCTGGCTCAGGTATTCCTGAAGCTAAAGCTGGAATCCTTAACCACTAGATGGCTTTCATATATTTATTTTATGCTTCTAAGGTACGGTCTGAGGAGTATTAGTTAATAGCTACCATGAGAAAGGGTAAGTTCTGCTCAAGAAAGCCAAGCCATGGGATTTCTTTCCCTCGGGCCCTGGGCAGAGCCTTTACACTAGGCCACCGGTCACTGACGCTCTGAGGTGGAGGTTCAGAGCATAGTACTTCCTGGACTTATTTGATCAGAGACTCTTCTTCATGAAACTTCTCATGGAATTAGTGTGTCAAGAAGTAGATTCTGGTAAAAATACAGCCGGTATATTGGCAAACACAGGGGGTGGTTCAAGAAGAGCTAAGACAGGCACGGGAATAAGTAACTTCAGTAACGGGGCCTCAGCACACCACCCAGTGCTGGGAAGAAAACCAATCTCATATGATGAATTTATATCAACACAGACCCAAAACTGCAGGCCTGATTTCCTGAAGTTTCCTACTCACTCCCATGTCTAAGAATGCAATTCTGCATAAGCCAATTCTGCAACTACTCCTATCAAAGTTCTGGGAAGGGGTCACCACTCATTCTCTCTGTGGGGCCAAATGTCTGGAGTAGGTAGTATCTCTAAATGCATTACTTAAATGATGATATGGCTGTCCTGCCATTTATCTTCTTCCCCTTTCCTAACAGAATCCCTGATCTTTAGTTAGGCACATGGTACTCGGAAAAGAATACTACATTTCCCAGCCTCCTTTGCAGCTAGGTTGGTTTTGTGACTAAGTGCTGACCAAGGATACGTGGGAGGAAGGGATGCATGCACTCCAGGGTCGTGCCCACCCCCTTTTCCTCCCCCATGGCTGGCTGGAAAGCCAAGGTGGTTACTGAGCCATCTGAGACCAAATAGCCAAGGGGGCAACATCTTGGGGATGGTGGAGAAACGAGGCAGAGGGGCCTGGGTCTCACACAAAAGGGAGCCACGCCACCCCTAGATTCTGCAACCCGGACTGTTTCATGAGAGAGAAACTTCCGTCTTGTGTAAGTTGCTGTGACTTTGCATGTCTGCTGTAACACGCTGCCCATCCTGGGAGGAAACACTGTCTGGATTCAGTCACAAACCTGAGCGATGCCCCCTACGAACTTTGTTTTCACTACGACATCGTCATCATCAGCCTTGCCAAATGCTGCCTTCTGGGCTGCACGAACGAGATTGTCTGAGGCTCTTTTCACAGCATTTCCTGCCACCTGGAGGGGGCGGAAAACACATTGCATCATTAGAAACAGCCATTTGGATCCAGCAAGAACAGACATGAAGGTGCAGTTCATGAGATTATGACTCAATTTATCATCCAGTTATGACAGGAAGTTCTCCCTAGTTAGTATCCTTCCGTCTGTGCATCCATCCATCCACTGATTCTACCAACTTTGGCATCTACCTAATCTTAGGTCATTCACAGATGAATGAGATATTACTTTTGAGGGGAATTACAGTTATGTAAACAAATTACTGTAGCAACCGGATATGTATGTGAACCCGCAAGGGCTGCCTCCTTGGTCTAGAAAACCACCTTCCCTTGCCCTATCCAATTTAGACATACTCAGTGAAGACTTGGCTCAGACATCACTCTTTCTGTCTGCCTCAGCCCTCCCCACAGCCTCCCCTGGTGCTCCTGGAGCGCTCTGTGCTGGCTTCTTTGAAGCCCTTACCACCCTTGTGGTCGCCTCTGTCCTGCTTGGACAGTAACTTGAGGCGGGGCTGTGACCTGAATCTCTGCACCCCTAGCACCTGGCACAGTGGTGGCCCAGGTGGGTGCTCACTGAATGCTCTGTGAGGGAATGAAGGGCCATGAGCACACAGCCTACCCAAGCACGGGAGGGCGGGCAGCCCCACAGTAACTAGGGTCTTTACAGATGGACTTCTAGAGCCACAGCTGGGCTTTAAGACAAGTGTTCAAGAATGGGACGATTGCTAGGGACAGGTAAAAAAATAAAAAAAGCTTTCCCAAGTGAAGCCTAGGTCTTTAGAAGGGGTTGCAGCCCGTACTAGCTTACCCTGACTGACATGAAGCACAGCCCTGGGGACCTGTCCTCAGTCCGAGGTTTGGTATTTTCCCCTAATGGTTGTCAAGGGCTCATTAGACCTCCTGTACTTCCTGCCTAGGCTTCCTTAGAGTCAAGGACGTGCACTTGGGGCGAAGCCATAAAAAGTTTTTCTCAAAGTTAACTGGCTCATCTGGTTGGTGATCTGAAGTGACCAGTGGGGACATGGTCACTTCACGAGGGCCTGCACAAGAAGGGAAGGGGAAGCCAAAGAGTATCTGTCAGGTAGTCATCCTGTGCTCATTCTCAAAACACCTTTATGAGGTCAGAAGCCATTAGTTCATGTTTCTGATGCAGAAACTGGGGTTGAGTAACTTCTCTAAGACCCTGTAGCTAGTAAGCGATAGAGCAGGGACCTGAACATAGACCTGCCTAGCCCCAGAGACCCTTGGGGCCACTGTAAAGGCCGCAGGCATGACACCGCAGTGACCAGTTAAACCAGTAACAATGATAACAGGAGCGATGCTATGTTGTATCTGTGTAAATCCTTGCGACTACAAAAGCACTTTTATAAGCACTTTTACATTTCCTGACCCTCATTAGAGCCAGTGCAGGTATCTCTACCCACAATTTACAGATGAGGCGGCTACAGCTTGGAAAGTTCTGAGTGATTTGAGTAAGATCATGCGCTTCATACATGCCAAAGGGAGGACTGGTACCCAGGCCTCTGTAGCTCAGTATATTTTCCTCAGAAGTGTCCCCAAAACCTATGAACTTCACATCACAGACATGCAGCTCCCCACTCCCCCTGGGTTTATGCCAGGAGTCAAATGAAGGAATAGGCGCTGAGTGCCAGGGAGGGCCGGACAACAGACGTGCACTTGGGTTTTCAAAAGAAAATGAGAATTCTGGGTTCTAGGGGCATTGTTCAAACATTTCTTGCCATTTATGATTTTATTCATGACCATACAAATATTTTTAGCAACATAAACAATCTGCACTTCAACACTTACAATGAAAATTTAGAAAACTGGAAACAACGTTGAAAGTATAGGGAAATTCTGGCATAATCAGTGGATGTAGTAGCATGCAATCATTAAAAATGAGACTGATGGAGAATGGACGAGTTAGCTTTGCGCAGAGAAGTTATGAAGCCTTTTCTTCAAGGAAAAGACATGTATGATAAAATGTTAAGTGAGAAAAAGCAGAATGTCTCTTGCTAAAATCACAGCCAGACAAGACTCTTTTGTGTATAGATAAGGACAAGAAGAGAAGAAATGGTAACATTTGGCACCAGAAGATATCGAGGCGATGTGGTTTTTTTCATTCAAACATTTCCTTCATTGAGTTTAAAATACTTCTGTAACTGAAAGATTCAGGAAAACATATATGCACTGGGATGGACTTGACTGTCACCTTCAAAAGTATGTTCTTTGGTATCTGGAAACCTTAGCAACCGCCTCATAAATTCCTCAGTCCTTCCTCTCCCTTCCTTAGTGAACAGTGATTGAGGGCGTCCATGGAAGCGGCACCAGCTCAGGTGTGAGAGATGCAAAGCTAAAGATGTGGTGCCTGCGTCTGAGTGGCTCCTACCTTGTCAAGGACAGCTACAAGGATAAACGTGGTGGTTGCAGGTGACAGGAACTGTAAGAGGGGTCTGGCCAGGGGCTCTGGCAGGACAGAGGAGGGACTGACTGCCCAAAGCCTGGGGGGCCAGGTGGGCTTCCCAGGAGAGGTGACTTTGGAGACGAGACACAGAGGGTGAGTAGCAGTTTGCCAGGCTGGGCCAGGACATTCTGGGTGAGTGAGGACCCCAAGGCACGAGACTGGAAGACACACATGGAGGGTGTCAGTTTGGCGGGGCAGCAGGTATAGGATGTATGGCTGCACGTGGTAGAAAATGAGAAAAGTTGGACAGTTGACTGATGGAAGGCCTGGTGCGTCATGCCAAGGAATTGAGAGTCCCTTTGGGGGACACTTACCCGCTCCAACAGGAGTATTTTCCCACCAGCATCAGTGACCATTACCTGTAGCCGCCTCATGGCCTCTGAGTCCTGATCGGCCTTCACCTTGCAGGCCACAAGCAGCTGGGCCGTGGAAGCAGCGACCTGCTTGGCAGATGAGATGAGCTTCTCCTCACTGGCATGTCCCTGGACGGAGGCATTAGCTGCCTCACAGAGACTGCTGGTTGCTGCTGCCACCATCCGGGCCTGGGGACAGCCAACAGAGGAGTGACCCAAGGCCCACACTGCCCTCAGGGACCCCAAATGCAAATGGGAAGGAAGGAGAAGGTGACTCACAGCAGAAATCAGCCCCTGGGACCACTGTCCGTCATCCGCGGCGTTAGCAGGGATGGAGCCCACCTGCAGTGGAGTTTAGAAATCTGCAGTGAGAGCTGGAAGGTTCAGGGTGACCTGCAGCCCCTCACAACCCACCCTGCCCTGGAACTAGAGAGAAAAACATCTCATCAGACACACAGACCCACTGGCAGCTCCCGCCACAGCAAGGGTGTGTGAGTGAAGCGCCCTTTCTCGCGTGGGACCCTGGCCACCCCAAGATGCAGCTTTCCACCTGGACCGCCAGAGTCAATCTGAGGTGCTCCGAACGGCCTCCATTTACTCCCCAGGTATTGTGTTTCTGGGAAAATGGCTCAGGAATGTTGGATTGGGGCTGTCTTTACGAGCTTATTTTCTCTGCTGACCTTCCTCCATTTCAAACATGGGAGCTACTGAAGCCTCTTCTCTCAAGGGCCCAAGGAAACTTAAATCTCTCCTGATTACTGACTCTAAAGCCACGCTGTAATTTTCTGGCAGATGATGCAAAAAAGGGCGGTGCATCTCTTTCAGTACAATTGAGAGCAGAGCCTTGTCTTAAGGAAATACAGATCATTTCCTTGGGGGTGTGGGGAGGTGGGGAGAGGAGGAGGAGGCTGGAAGTAAGATGATCTCTGGTTCTATTTAGAAATTATGGTAGCAAGTGAAACGTATTCTGTCCAGATGCCGAGGGAGAAGCAATGGGAGGAAATGCCTTTTACACTGTGGAGGTGCCTGGAGGGGTCAGAGATGAGGATCTCAATTTCATTATGAAATCGGGGACTGTCAGCAATTAACAGGCACCATACAGGGCTCAACGTCCTGCATATACAGTTCACCCAAGCCCAGCTGAATCTCTTTTACCAACTTTCTAAATGCCTGGCCCTCCTTTACCAACTTCTTAAATGCTTAAATGCTTTAAGTTTCTTGGAGGACAGGGGCTTGGCCATAGTCACGTTAGATTCTGTTGTATCTAGCAATGTATCTGGCATATAGTCAGCCCTGTACCAATAAACTAGTTTTTAGGTAGAATGTTCTTCTTAGTGATCCATTTTTGGTCATTACACATTGATTGGTCAACAAGTACTTGACCAATAAGGTCAGTACTCTGCTACACCCATGGGAGTAAGTGAGAAGCATAAAGGGACAGACTGCAGGCCAGTTGGGGAAATGGATATACTTTAATATTGCAGAACATAGCCAAAGTATGTGGGTTGGATTAAGATAATAGCTAAGCTCACAGGAAACATTCCGGAGGAAGATGGATGGCCACTGGTCAGGCATAACTATCGCATTAGAAGTTCTTAGGCCAAGGTACCACCGTATCCATCTCTCTGCAAACCGACAGCAAAGGCTTTTTAATATCAGACAGAAGTGATTGACAGTTATGGTGACTCAATTTCCCAAACCCACTCCTATGACAGGATTTCTATAGTTCCTCTGTATTTTTTTTTTTTTGCAGTTCCTCTGAAAGATGCATTTTGGACGGGGTGGTTCCGTGTCATATGGGAATAACAGGACACATGGACTATTTTACAGTGGGAGGCCTTCCCGTATCCAGGATTAGTCCAATGCACCATTAACCCTTCGGATCATTGAAAAGGAACTATGCTTCCGTGCTAGTACAGACGGGGTCAGTGAGTGGGCCTGGAGCAGATCAAAGAAATCTCAGACTTAAACCCCACTGGCCTTTTGACCAATGGGTCCAGGAAAATGCCAACTGTTGAGTTGGAGAGCATTTGGCTGTACAGCCCTAAAAAAATGAATGGAGCCCCTGGAGTCGGAAAACGATTTATAAAGTCCCTGACTATGGTGCTTATATAGCCATCCACCAGGAAAATATCACAGTTCACATCTTTAAATCGCCTAACATCAAGTGGGAATATGTATGCCTTGTTCAGGCTCTGATGGCCGCCTGCAGTGGGATGCTTTCCTTAACAAGAAGCAGACGAGAGGCCTGGAAGGCAAACCCTACATTCTGTTTGTCAGCATTAAGCAAACAGAGTTTTTAGTCAGATGGGAAAAGACCAGCAATTCAGTGAGGGAAGGCAGAGCCCTGGTTTCTGTGGTCAGGCCACAAGCGTTTACCTCTTTTCCGTGGCCCTCAGGGGCTCTCTCTGCATGAACGACTCGGCCAGCGGGGTCTACCCACCTTTCCCTGGGCCACCAGCTCCCTCTGGGCTGCTGAGGCCGATTTGACCAGGGCACTTGTGGCAGCAGCAATGGACTTAGCAGCTTCCAAGATCTGTTCTTCAAAATCCAGGGTCTCATCTGCCTGCTATAAGCAAAAGAAGACAGTGTCACACACAATTCATGCCCACAAAGGGCACTTCTGCTGAACCACTTACTGCTGGTCACCCAGCTCTTCGCCCATCTGTTGCTTTTTGTGGACAAACCACCCCCAGGGTAGAAAGGTCTATGCTGGCAGGATGCTTCTCCATTGGCTGCCTCCCTCCGCCCCCCACTCTAAAAGGTACAAGCTGCCACATTGACATTCGATTCGATTTTAAATCAGGAAACTCTAAGACAGTTTTCCCACACTAGATTCTTAAACACAAATTCATTGCGAATAAAATACACCCGAACGGTTCTGTTAGCATTAACAACCAAAGTCAAAATAGTCATTAATCCAAGTCTAAAGAGTGGGTGGTGGCACACTCTCTCGGGGCTAAAGGCTCAAAACCAAGTTGAGAAAGGACAGATGGCTCCTGGGTGTAAAAAGCCTTATCTCCTGGGTAAAAACAAAAGCACCATAGTATTTACATTGCTGTGGCTGAGCTCAGAGTTCCACACCAACCACAGACCACCAGGTGGTGGAGAGGAAACCAAGGCGCCACGGCACCCGAGTAGAGCCGGTCTAGTCACCTGGCAACCCGAGGCACGGCTCCGGCTGGGGAAGAACACCGGCCGTCACCGTGTGGGTGCTGCCAGGCTGTTAGGGCTCTGCTCCGAACTCACCCAGACACCCCAGTGGCCAAAACCCCCTGGGAAGTTGCAGAGAAGCTTTTGCGAAGTGGGGCAAGTATAAAGGCCTTTGTCGTGGTCTGGGTGGGCCGGGACGTCACAATGCGGGCTGGCCAGACTAGACGACCTCCAACCTCCTGTCCGACACTAATGTTCTGTGAGTCTAAGTCAACATGGCTAAGCGCCCCTTGGGTCACAGAACGTTGGCGATATGGCTGGTACTGCCAGGCGCTAAGAGATGCTGGTCAGGTATAGCAATACTTGTGTGTGTGTGTGTGTCATACAATATACATAAAAGGTACCCTTTGAACCAGTTTTAAGTGCACAATTCAGCGGCACATTAAGTACACTTGCCATGTTGCCCCACAGCAGTATGTTATTAAGAATGCCTACTAAGTGCCAAGCATTTTGATAGGCACTCCCATGTACATGAGACCTATTTAATTCTCACCAGAAAAAGAGGGGAAAAAAATCCTACACTGTATATCCTTACGTTTACAGTGAGAAAATTGAGGCCCAGAGGAAAATTGAGGCCCAAGGTCCTGGGGCAGGATGAAGACTGTGAGCCAGATGTGAACCTAAATGTCTCTGATTCTGCAAGGATACATCTTACCAGCCTAAGCTATCCCTTAGGGCGTCCGTGAGGAATGACCCTGCGTCAGAGGCTCCAAGCCAGCTGCTAATGGTCCCATATTAAACACCAGACAGGATGGATATATGGATACAATTTCTTTTTCCAGTTCCCTATTCTTTCTTTGAACCACGTGGCTTTGAAGCCACATCTTGAACCATGAGAGATGCCAATCTCATTTTTATTTTCCAGCCCATGTTATCAAAATAACATTTCGGTGGGATCCTTCATGGATCTGAAAATGACAGCAGCATTTTAGAATCTCTGAGACAGAAGCCGTATATTCTCTCTCATTTCTGACAAAGTCCTGCTCGAGCGGCACTCAGACCATAAATGGATTTAGTTCAATGGATTCATTTTGGACTCCTTTTTTATGGGGTAGGGGGTCTATAGCAGTGGTGAGCATATAATTTCATAAAGTTTGTTTACTGAAATACAAAAATGACTCATTATAAGACACTGTGGCACAAATGCTAGTATACCAAGGCCCCAAAGAAATTACAATAGGCTCTGATACATCTGTATCTTTAGATACATACAGATATAGGTATCTGCTCAATGACCTTGAATTAAGAGCTTTTCTGGAAACTCATTCTGCAAAAGAAAGTCAAGCCTATAAGAGACTGAGGCACTGGTGAAATCACAGAATTTCTGAGTTCAGAGGAAACCCCCTTCTCATCCTGCAGATGAGGAAATGGAAGCCCATGGTGGCTTCTCAAAGTCTCCCAGCCCTTTGTCTCAGGTGGCCTGGACTATGGGCTCCAAGACTAAGTAAGTCTCTTCCACAGTGAGGAGTTTGCCTGTCAGCTGATTTCTGATTTCCCAAATTTAAGGATTCACAAGAAAGGAATTTCCTTAAAATCAAGTGCTAACGTAAGCACAGACCGATCTACCAGAATCATCTTGTTACAGCTGGTCTGAAAGGCCTCTCCCAGGTCTTACATGACCCTGGAGATTCTTTGGATAAAATACATGCTTGAATTAGATATTCAACTTGGAAATATTTTTGATACCCACAGGTTTTTCTTGCAATGGCAACTGTTGTAATGCCCTCTAATGCATTTTTATTTTTCTTTCCATAACATTTCCATCCTTTAAAATAGACATGGCAGAAAGCCTTATCTCTGGAAGACATTTTCTCTACTGAAAAGTACTGGAGAGATTCCCAGGAAAGGCTGACTGAAGCTAAATGGAGGGCAGCAGGGGTGGAGGGCTCGTTAACGTGTAGGCGCCACAGTCTGGGCAGAGTTGTGGGAGGAGACTTGCCTTTTGTTGGCTGGGTTGGTATCTCTCTGTACAGCAGGTTCCCATTAACACCAGATGCTACCCCCTCTCTCCTGCTGAAAACAGACATTTCCTCCTATAACCTCTAACCTAAGAGAAAATGAGGTCTCCCCAAGCCAAGGAGACTCAGTGAAAAGCCAAAGCACCCAGCCAGGGTCCCCACCGGCCTCAGCCCCCACCAGCGCCCAGGGTGGGATCGGGAAGAAAGGGGAGGGGAGGGGGCCACAAGCCTGGCCGCACTGCAGACACGGACAGACCTGGGGCTGGCCCGGCTCTCAGAGGGCTTCCCTGAATAAGAGGGCCAGAGTCACGACTGGGATGTGGTGACAGAACAAACCCCACTGTAGGTGGGAGACCAAGGGGAACAGGGAAAGTTGGTGCAGCTGCCACAAGGGGAGCCTGTGGAGGAATCCGGAGACCTAGGGCACTGTGAACTCCAACAGTGCTTTCATTAAGTGGACTGACAAGCTGGTGGCTGTTGCTCAGAATCACCAGAGGACCTGGGCAAATGCAGATTTTGTTTTAGTAGGTCTGGTTCTAGAGTTCAGCCAGAGGACAGTTTACAAGGTTAGGGAAGAAGAAATGCACAAAGTAAGCACCCCCATCGGTACCTGTCCGCTCCTGATTCCCGGGGGATGGAGGCACACGCATCTTTGCACTGGCCCCGCCATGTGAGGCTGGGTTACCCGCTGGACACTCTGCCTGCACCCCTCAGCTGGCACTCATCACTTATGACATTTAGTCACGCATATACAGATGCAAACAGTGGTTTAACGTTGTACAAAGAGGCTCTCTTAACAAACTAGGGCTGGGAAAAAGAGGAACAGATGTGCAAACTAAGACTCTGCCTCATGAAGTTGTCAGCTACAGCCTCTGAGTGCAGAATCTGCCTTCTCGTCCACTGTGCAACGTTCTTTTCCTTGGTTCCTGCCACTCAAAGAGGCTATTCGCCATGTCACCACTAGCTCCTGTCAATTGGCTTTCCCGGACTTTCTGGTAGACTTGAGCTGAGGATGGATTTCTTCTCACCTTAGCTTTTGGTAGTTTTGAGAAAGGTCTGAGCAACCTTTAGTTGTTTTGTGATGGGGTATTTTTCCTGTTGGTGATCTGCAGAGCTCCTCTTCTAAAAACTTAGAGGTCTGGTGAGCTCTCTCTCGGGAAAAGCCACACTCGTTGGCATCCTTGCTGCCCGTCTCCCGTGCTTGGGGGAGCACCCGAGACTGTTCTGCTCTAAGGTCTAAAGTTTCAGGAGCTTGAGGTTCCGCTGGGGTGGGGGAAGGAAAAGGAAGGTTGGAAGGCAGAGGAGAAAGGGGAAGCCTTTCCTCATTTTGTCTTTTGGCTGCCTTTCAGGGATTATGAGAATAAAATCTTTGCAGCAATCCGTTCTCTCCTATCTGATAGGGTTGTTTAATAAATTATAAATCTATGTAGAGCATAACTGACTCACAGTAAATGCTCAATGACCATAGGCCATTAATTTCATTATCATTTCCATTGCTGCATTTTTTTTGTGTGTGTGGCTTTAAAAATTGGTTTTTAGACCTTTGGGCTAAGCTATTCTGTTTTCTCTCTCAGAACCCTGTTTTCCACACATAATTCAAATACAAGTTCCTCCTGCCATTTCTGGGTTACAATATAAAATAATTATAAATAAACGCAAACCAAAGACAGATGAAGTGTCAAGTAACACACGATACAGCCTGGCGCAGTTCCCAGCTTCTCCCTCAACACCCGACCAGGAAATGGACAGTCTGGGGTTCAGTCACTGCGCTGCACTTTGGGGAATCCGCTGCCCTTCAGGCACCAATCAGTTCTCTGTTTGTAACTTGAGAAGCAAACTCCACTCTCCTTTAAACCATGCTTGGAAGGTGCTGACTAAAATAAGCAGGCACTACTTTTCCTCTCCTCCCTCCCTTTTGGACTCCTCCCCGGAGCCGCCTTAGGCGGCATCTTTACCAGCCTCCTCCACGACAGGTCCCTGGGACATGCCGAGCAGAGGAAAAACGTATTCTGCCCATGGTCCTTTTTCTTGCCCTTTTCTTTGTGAATTATACCCCTGTAAGCCTGCAGCCCCTTCCCCCAGTGAACTTGAAGGTGAAAGAGCCAAAGATACCACAGGAGATGGCCAAAAGATTGCTGACCTCACTTCTCTCTCCCTCCCTGAAAACCTCCTTTGAGCAGATAAATACAATGGTCGCTTTTCTCCCAACTGGCCCCAAACACCAGGTCACAACTCATGGTACCAGCCTTACAGCTTGGGATCGAGCTTTGTCCTGTGTTACTGAAAGTCTTGCAGAAAGCTGGCTATTAAAAACAAGGTCATATCACATTGGAAACTGAAAAAAAAATTCTTTGGATATGTTTTTTAAAAGTGTGGACATTCTGCATTTAATTTAAATGTCCTTGAGGGAAAAAAGGAGGCCAACACCAAGAACTCCCACCGCATAAGTGAGGCATCTTCCGGCCAGTTGGCAGCCCGAGTGGGATAGGCGGCCACAGTCTTCCTTTCCTGTAGCTGCTACCAGCCGGCTTCCCACTGAACTGAGAGGTGCTTGGGGACCTTAGCCTGCACCCACGGAGCCAACTGTGCAAGAGCCAGGGCAGCTTCTCTCTCGGAGGCGCCATCGGGGGGCTGCTAGGTCCACCGTGCCCACTCGCTCTAGTAGCAGGGAAATGTCTCAGAGTAACTGCAGCTGTCAGGAGCCCAGACCTGGACAGCTGGCCTGGTCTCCCCGAAAGCTCTAGGGAGACAGTAAACAGCCAAAATGGGTGACAGACACAAAAGGCTGCCAAATGGTGATGCGTGCAGCTTGGGGGGGGACCACCCTGGGCGTCCAGACGTGGACTCAATGCATGTTCAGGCAGCACCCACTGGAAAGGGTCCAAGCTTGCACATAGTATCTTGGGAGTGGTTTTTCCATTGTAGCCACTGCTGTGTTACCTTTTCTTTTTGTTTTATTGAAAAGAAATCCCCCTGAAATAATCTTTTAATTTCTATTTCTATTTGATAGAAAAATTCTTAATGATTCTGTCATGCTCTTAAAGAGTCTGGTAGGAAGCATAGACCAAGAAGAGAACCGAATTCCTTCAAAGATGCTCTTTCACAGATCACTGCCCTGTAGGCGCCTTTGATATAAATCCTCTATGTGTCTGAGGAGGTCTGACAGACCTACCGTCCTACACGGGAGGGGAGTCACCTGGGAACATGTCCTGGCTGCGTTCCCCACACACCTCTGCTTTTCACCCCCTTTATATCTGCTAGCCAGGAGCCAGCCAGTGGTGGATGAGCTGAAAGCCCCGTCTACCCACAGAGGAATTGCTGTATCTGCTCCTCCTCCTTCTGGAACATCTGGTTGCCTTTCCCCGCTCACCCAACTAATCAGTATAGCACGCTGGTCAACAGCAAAATTATTCAAAGAAACAAGAAAACCACATCAACTTTAATGAAGGGGATTAAAGTTAAATTAAATAAAAAATTAAGGCTTTTTTTCCCTTTGTTCATAATAAGTTGCTGTCTCTTTTCCATGACAATTCATCATTTTGGTCAAATAACTTCAGCTGGACTCAAAACCTCCAACAATGTTCTCTAGCTGCGTGAAGGTGGCATTGATTCCGGTAGCATCTTGAAAACCATCTCAAAGAGCTTGGTTTTCAAGGTGCTGCTGCTACACACTCACCACCTCTTTTCAGTGGGAAAGGACCCCAGGCCCAGGTTCCCCTTTACAGCCCCAGAAGCTGGGGCTCCAACACTGCACTCCCCTCCCGTGTTATCACAGTAACAGTCACAGGTGACGGCTGCTGTCGCCTGTCCCCAGGCATTCGGGGCAAGGAGGCCTAAGCAGGGCAAACTTTCCTGACCCACCTGTTCAAACCACTGGCTCACCACCTGGCCCGGGTATTGCTTATACATGCATACCCAGGAGAGCTCTTTCCAAGAGCACTTCTTTTCTGCTCCAAAAACCTGAGCTACTAACACAAGAGTTCTCTTTCCAGAAAGCAGTGCTCACAGTCTTTTGTGCAGAGAGACCAGAATGAATTCATACATACTTCAGAGGCTCTTCTATGAGCAAGGCATCAAAGCCAACCAAAGGCAGCTGTTATGAGCCAGAAAAAATATTTCATAATCCCAAACTTCCTGGTGCACCCAATTAGGCTATGGAATTACTTTCTGATTGCTGGCTTATTCTAAATATTATCAACATCTACTGACAAGTTAACCTAGAACAGGAAATCCAACAGACGGAGTATAGTCCACATTCCATTTTCCTTATTAGATATATTTAGTCCTAACCAAAGTTTGTATAAAGCCCAGTGACTCACCGTCCATACAGTTGGTATGGCTGATTTAGTTTGTACATTTTGTTACTAAAGAAAGGTACAGATAGTTGATTTGAGCTTGAATTTCTGCTGAAACATTAAGAAAATTACTAACTTCTAAATCAAAGATCAGGGTAAAAATGAAGTAAAATGAAATATAAATCTAGATGTGTTTGGAGTTTGTAATAATCCTGACCTTTATTCCGTGTCACAAACATGGTTGGAACTTTCCATTTTTCCACTGAGCATATCCCTTTAGGATTCATCACTGCACAAAACCAAGCTGTATATATCTCAAGCTCTTATGAAACCATCAATAATGCTTTGTTTCTATAATAAACAAAATAATCTAGCAATACGGATACAGGTCTTAACTGCTACAAGAAGAAATGGTATATAACAAAATGAAATGCACTCTGTCTTCTAAATCTACTTGTGAGTTTTTTTAACATATTCTTTCCTGTTGCCTTTAAACTGTATTAGGAACCCCCGGAGACAGGGCAAGACACTGTAGGAATATGTTTGATATATAGTTGGATTAAATAACAACCTAATATATCAAACATATCACACAGAGGCCTGCAGAAAAGGCATCCAGGTTTGGCTGAGCTTGAGAGCAGGCAGTGCCCAGGCTACAGCTGCAGGAGTGGCCCCCCCACAGCAAGCCCTCTACCCGGCTGCGGGGCACAGTCTGCCTGCAGGTGTGGAAACGGCGCCGGTAGTGATATCGTAGGCACATGCACCAGCGCTCACCGGCATGCTCATTTTGCCTTCCCACCATCTTCCCAAGCACAGGGTGCATTTCCACAGCGCAAATTTGTTATTTATATCTGGGAGATTCCGGGCAAAAAGAGGTGCTTAAGTTTTAAGGGCTTGAGCTGGGACTATACCGGGAATCAGCTTCACAAACCATGGGCAATTCTACTTTTAAATCAGGCAACCTGAGAAGGTGGTGAGCAAACCAATTTAAGCAAAAACCTTGCCCGTCCCCCAAACTATTCCTCAAAGCAGGGCAAGTGCGCCCTAGTTACAGAAGGGAAGCACCCCACACTAAGGGCCTGTGTGTGTGCAGAGTGATAGGGATGCAATATCAATTGCTTGTTTGGGGTCTCCTGGAGATTTATTTAATTAATTATTTTTTAAGGTGTGGAAGGGGATGGAGAGAACCAACCAACCTGAAAAGACTGGGTGATTTTGGTGTCAGAGGGATGTTCTTTTAACTGCAGAGATAAACTGCTTTACAAAGGCAAGATTGATATTTTACTTCATGCAAATTATTATCACAAAGCAGATGGTACTCCTAGACAGGCACAAAAGCTAAGGTTTGGGTTGATGGTTTTCTTCACAACAGTTTTACAGATAGGTCATCCATGTGGTGCAAGCCTTGGGTCACTGCGTAGAGCAAGACGTCAGGTCGTTCTAAAGCGCTCTAGCAGTACCAAACTCCCTTCCTAATATGATGATGGGAGCGACCTTAAGTAGGTACCCCTAAGAAGGCACTCAAATCAACATACACATCCACTTTCACTTTAATGGAAGGATTCCTGCATGTTCTGTGAAAACCCACACTGTAGATACAAAGGCTCAAAGACCCTAGGGCAGTGTAGGGTGTGTCCACTGGCCCACATCAGCAGTCATCACTAATTTTTTAAGTGCTATTATTTTTAAAACATTGTTCTATAAAAAGTTAAAATACAGACCCTTCCTCCTATTACTCCAATCCCACCATCATTCTTGCTCATTTCCCACCTGTCTCCTTTACAGGCAAGGTTTTTTTATGGAGTTGTGATCATGATGAGTTCATAATTCTGCATCTGGTTTTTTTAACTGTACATAATGCCAGAGATCTTCATATGACACAATCTATCAACCATCATGTGTCAGAGCTGCTTACTTTTCCTTCAGGGTGACACTCAGGTCACATCCAACCTCCTGCTGTTACTGCAGGAGCAGCCCTTCCACATGGGACCCTCCTCCTCTCTGGATTGCCTCCTCCGGACAGATTCCCAGAAGCGTGATTAATGGCCCAAAGGGTAGGTGCAAACCAAAAACTCCCTCTGTGGGACTGCAGCAGCCTCTCGGACACTGGACAGGCCCAAGGATGGGGACGGATGGGAACCGCCACCCGGAGCTCCCAGCCTGCTTCCAGCTCGGCCACAGCCCCTGAGGCTGGCGAGGCGGTCTGCCCTGGTTCTGCAGCGGTAGAGCTGGAAGATCACAGTGCTGCCTGTGGGCTTGTTACAAGGACCGGGTGAGTGAGTTAATCCACGCAAAGCACCTAGAAAACTGCTTGGCATATGCTTGGCATGCAGTCAGTGTGAGCTTTTGGTTTTTCTTTTCTTTTTGCTAAGACCATCGGCTCATGGGTATATGGAATACTTTTTATTTCAGGCATTTTCCTAGGAGGTAGCAGAGAACGGTCCTGGAAGTGTATGTTTGGTAATGGTGATACAGCTGCTGCTTATTAAGTCTAACTGTAGGTCAGATACTGTATTCTTAAAATTATCTCATTTAATTGTTATGACAATAACTTGTGGGGTAGGAACTCTAATAATTTTGTTTTTCAGATCAACAATCATGAGGTAAATAGAGGGCTGGGCACAAGGAAACCAGCATTCAGAGACAGAACTCAGAAGGACCCTGCAGAAGGACACAGGGAAAGGGTTTAGAACAGGAGATCTCAGAATATGGTGACGTTGAATTAAAACCAGGCTAATTCTCCAGGAGAACGTGCCAACTGACACAACTTTTGCATGAGCAGACGGAACAGAAGCTACTGGTGGTAAGTCAGACAAGGGAAAGGAAAAGCACACAAAGCACGAAGCCTCTACATCTTAGTCAATGGTGGTTGCTTCTTAGTTGAAAATCATTTTCCATTCATGATTCACTTGATTTATAAAGCAGAAATAAAGACACAGCCAGAAAATGGAGTTGCCCCTATACCCATACTGAGCTCTTCAGTTTGTGTGTGTTGACAGAAACCCAAAACATCTCAGACCACCCAGGACCCTCAGGTTTTCAGGCCAGCAGAGCCCATGATGACCCACATATCAGAAGCCAAAACTCTCCAATGACATCTTGATGAGAAATTTAAACAATACGTGTACTAGGTCTAGAGCGACTATCAGGACACCGGTTCTAAGAACCCTGCGGTCTTACGAACGTCCCCAAGTTCAACAGATCGACAGTCTGCTCACATCTGTGTCCCACCCAGCACTGGCCCCGGTACTGCCTGGGAGAGGGTTGGTGTGTTGGAATGCTGAGACTCCATCCTCTTGTCTTTCAGTTAAAAAGGTGGGATTTTAGGCATACTGAAACCGGGGGACACAACTTTTTTAAAGGGGAAAATTTCACTTCCTAATATATTTGGATCTTTGGAGGGGAGGGGAGTTTACAAGTACCAGCAGGGGTTCAAACAGACAGGAAAAGAGGTCTCCTCTGGTTCTCACATCTTGCCATGAGGGACAACCGTGGGCTGGGATGGGAGGTTACAGCTTCTTAACAGGATTGGGCCTTGCCCTGGGACAGCATCAGTTTACCATCCTTTTATGGAATAACTGTCTTTCTTACTGCCCGATCTTAAAGTATGTCCTCTTAACATATACTGGTCTTAAGTTCTGAACATTTATCTAGATGACAAAGATGGAGAAAACATACCAGCCAACAATAGTCTCCAGCAATACTGAAAGAGTTGAAACCTCCACTTTGAGGTTCACAGTTGCCTTCCATTGATTTTAAGGAAAGAGAACATAACATTGCTATTTTTCTGGAAGGCATTATGGAAACCAGAGAATTGGAGGATGACAATGTCACATCCATTCACAGGTATTTTCTATAGGAAACATCGAACACCTACTTTATATATAATGGAACTAGGTCAAGATTGTAGGTGCCCAGGTTCTGCCTCCAGATATTCCAAAGTTTTATTCTGGATGGGTAACTTGAAAGACCCATCATGGGTTTTTTCCATACCCTGGGCAGGAAGAGCAGGTATGCACCTGGCTGGTCTAACCTCAGGGAAGGAGAGAAGCCCCCTGCAGCACACCTAGCTCCACGTCACAGCCATCCACTGGAAGACCTAGGGACGTCAGACAAGCAGCCACACACGGACACTCACTTTTGGTTTTGCTCGTGGCTTCAGTTGCTCTAACTTCTTAGCAGCAGCCTCGATGGATGCTGCAGCCCCCAGTAATTCTGCTTCTGCAATGACGGTTGGGTCTTCTGGATCCACCCACTCTGTTCCTAAAATCAGTCCAAAGAGGGTCATTCTTGGTAGCTGCAGACTGTAGGGCACTGGCTTAATTACAAACAGCATCTGGCTTTGCATGCAGGGAAGCTCCACCTTCCTATGAGCTGCACTGTCCTGAGGGTGCTTCTCTCCAGCTCTCACAGGGAGCAGCTGGGTGCAGGTGACTCTTGTCTGATCCTGGTTTTCTAAATCAGTTGTGTATCCAGCCCTACACAGGAGTTGTCATCAGACAGCTTCAAAAACCAAGATCTTATGGACCAAGGCCAGCTTGATCCTTACTCTGATTTCTAACTTAAAGCTCATGAATACAAGTAGGCGTCCTCAGGAGACTTGAAACCTTGCAGACCCCACAGAGGTTTGTCATCCTTGTCTCCTGAGAACTCCTGAAGAATAGCCATTTACCTCAAGTCAAACAACGGGAAATTGGCGAGAGAACCTTTCCCTGGCCAGTTGATTGCTTCTACGTAACACAAACAAAGCACCCAAATAGCACTGTTTCCAAACGGGAAGTATATTATTTGAATGAGAATAAATACTCAAATGAAAACACAGGTAAAAATAAATGGCAAATGCCTAAAAGGGAAGTGAGTTCTAGATGGATTATGCCATTAAAGTAAAAGTACTTAAGACTTTTAAGTAAGAAAAGACTTACTTCAGGTGGATATTATTTTTTAAATCTAATGATGAGCATTGCTTTAAAAACCAAAAGCACCTCAGTGTATTCCTTCTGACTGCATCTGCCAAGAAAGGTCTTGGACTGGCTGCCCTGACGCCGCCTCGGAGCGGAGCCCCACAGGTGACCCAAGAGTCCAGCTTACCTTTCATGGCTTCTGCTGCCTGGATGAGCTCAGTCACGGCGCCAGCGACTCTCTTGGAGAAAGCAGCCAGCTGGTGCTTGAGTTCTGGAGTTGGTTTCTGAAGAATCTATGGGTGAAGAACAAGTCAGACACGTGAGGAAGACGGTGGGAAGCCACCGGGGCAGGAGGCACGCTCTTACAGGTGGGCGTGGGCAGAGTGAGACATCCTGGTTTAAGCTGCGACTTGGTCACCAAGTAACTTCAGATACTTGGGGAAAAGCATGTTAAGGCTCTGGCCTTCAGTTTCTTCATGTGAAAAATGAACTGGGCACCAGGGGTTTCTCTAAGGTCCCTTCTGACATATTTCCCAAATAAGGGAGATGAAGTCCCTATTTTTACTTTTATTTGTACAGAAAACAAATATATATGCACATGAAAATGGTCCAAAGTGTAAGACCATTCTGAGTGAGCGTGAAAGCCTGAGGCCACATGCCAGCTGGTGCTTGTGACAAAACAAATGTGGCACCAGAAGAAATGGGTGATTCAGGTAGGGTCTTGGAGACAAAAATCCCCAAGAAAGCAACCGCTGATTGATCAGGAACCTGGCTCCTGACAACAAAAAAAACCAATCTGGTTCTAGAGTTTGGCTGCAAACTCTCCTCCAAGAAGTCGTACGGATTTTCCTTCTTTTGAACTAGTTCAAAGGATTTTCAAATTTGTCTTTGCTTTTTGTTTTTTATGATGTTAAAAAAGATGTAGGAAATCTAACCCTGAATCTAAAGGACATCCTCAGCTGATTTCTTCTCAAGTTCACTCAAGAATGGAACTAAGAAATGGGACGAGTGTGCCTCACCGTCCTCTGCCGTGGATTCACATTCTGACTTACACCATCTTGCTCCTTCCTAATTTTGAAATTCCTCTTCCAACATGCTTTTCTGCATCTCTTCCGCATACTTCACAGTGGGAATCTACAGATTTAGAAAAGCCTTCCCTCAATTCAGGAGGAAAGCACAGCTGTTGTCTCTCTGGGCAGTTCTGGAGTCTCTGAGTAAGGGACAAAGCATGGCCTTCGGAATTGGACAAACCTGTTTTCAAGCCAACTAGTCTGAAACAGGGCAGATCACTGACCCCTCACAAACTGTTTTCTCATTTGTGAAATGGATAACGTCTGCTCCTTAGGACTGGCATAATGGTCAAGTGCAATAGCACATGAGCAGAATCTTGCACAAGGCATGGGACACAATAGTCAGTCATTAAATGTAAAATCTCTTCTGGGTGTCTCATACCCTGTTGCACCTGGACAGGTAGTGTACTCTTTCTTGGGAGTCTGGAAAAGACATCATTTGGACCCCAAAACTATAAAAGAGCCTGGTAAAAAACTTGGGGCTGGGGGAGTTAATGAGGTTACATTTTGACCAGCCCCAGACATACCAGTGCATAGAAGACATCATGTCATACACATGACGTAATCAAAGATTTTTGAGTATCATTTTACATGTATCTATCCCCATATGAAGTGTTCATGCATTAGAAGACAGTTAAGATGCCAGTTATCCTCAAGTCTCCGTACGATTCCAATCAAAATTACAAGATTTTTTTAAAAAGAAGATATTGACAAGATGGTCCTAAGATGTATACGAAAGGCAAAGGACCTAGAATATCTAAAACTGTTTTGAAAAAGAACAAACTTGAAAGTCTTAAACCACCTGATTTCAAGATTAATTATAAAGTTGTAGAAGTAATCAAGACAACATGATAGTGGTACATAGACACAGAGGTTAATGGAAAAGAAAAGAGTTCAGAACTAGATTCACACATACGGTCAACCCAATTCCATTAAAGGTTGAAATGGTACCTTTAATTCAGTGGGAACAGAGTAATTTTTTTTTTTAACAAATGGTGCTGGAACACTTGGATGTAAGAAAATGAACCTTGACCCTTTCCCGACATCATATGCATAAATTAACTAGAAATGGAGTATAAACCTAAATGTAAGAATTAAAGCTACATAGGAGAAAACAGGAAAATAATCTTAGTGATCTTGGATTTGGTAAAGACTCTTAATAGAGGACAAAACACATAACTTATACTTTAAAAAGTTAATAAACATGAACTTGAAAGTTTATGCCTTAGAACTTTAAAAACATTATGCTAAGTGAAAGAAGCCCATCACAAAAGACCTCATGCTGTATGATCCCATTTATGTGAAAAGTCCAGAACAGGCAAATCTATAAAGGCAGGGAGGGGATTAGCGCTTGCCTAGGGCTTGGAGTGGGAGTGCAGGGCACAAGGTCTCTTTCTGGGGCGATGAAAGCATTCTAAAATGATATGATGGTGCCAGCTGCAGAACTCTGTAAATACAGTAAAAACCAGTGAATTGTATGCCTTAAATGGGTAACTTTTGTCATATGCCAATTTTACCTCAATAAGGCTGTTAAAAAAGAAGAGTATTAACCTGGCACGTAGATGGAAGCCCAATAGGAAGTCGGCGAAGGGTAGCAGAATACGTCCCCCCAAAATATGTGCCTCTTGGGCATAAGGAATTTTTTGAGCTGATTATTATGAGAAACAGCAGGCACAACAGCCGCTCTGAAAACAGAGAAGTTACCCTTTGAAAGGGAAATTTACATTTACCCAGGAACTCTGTTGGCAAGGGTGTCTCCCTCTCTATACCAGGAAGACAAGGTTGACTCTAAGTCAGAAGAAAATCTTATTAATGAGAAAAGCACTAATTTAAAACTGCCTAACAACCTTATCCTTGTTTGCCAGGTTTTTCCTGGTAAATTCCTATGACTGGCCACCCCCAACCACACTCTAGCTGCCATGGTATTTAAGCTGGTTGCTTAGGCTGCCTCGATAGTTACTATTCCTTCCCTGGGTCTCTCCCGTAGATCCATGGGGTACACAACATGTTTCCTCTTCTGTTTTTTTCTCTTCTTAATCTGTTTTATTACATGGGATCTTGGGCAAGAATTCAGAGGGTAGAAGGAAAATCATTTATCCTCCCTACACTGGGCTGTAACCCTAAAAATAATTGATGACCTTTATAAACATTCAGTTCATTCTAAATGTTTAATATATGAGATATACAATATATTTTGTTTTTACTTTTCTATTTATCTGAGTCCTATCTGCTCATTTCCCCCCTCAACACTCTGCAGCACTGTCATTTTTTAAAAAACAATACACATTTGTCTCTACCATTGTTATGAAAATGAAGACAAGCCACACCCTAAGAGAAACTATTTGCAGAAAATATATCTGACAAAGAACCTGTTATCTAGAAAGTAGAAGTCTGAAAGTTCAATAAGACAAGAAACCCAATAAAAAATGGGCAAAAGATGCTGAACAGACAATTCATCAAAAGACAACATACAAGAGGTAAACAGGTACATAAAAAAAGATATACAACAATGTAAATTAAAACCACAGTGAGATCAGTATACCCACTAGAATGGCTAAAATTAAAAAGAATGATCATTAGCCAGGATCTGGAGCAACCCGAACTCTCATATACTGCTGGTGGAAAAGGAAAATAGTATAACCACTTTAAGAAAAAGTTTGGTGGTTACCTAAAAAAGTTAAAAATATACCTACCCTATGATATAAATATTCCACTTCCAGGTATCTAGCCAAGAGAAATGGGCACATACAGGAACAAAGACTTGTACATAGAATGTTCTTTGCAGCTTTATTTGTAATGATCAAAATGTGGAAATAACCCAGATGCCCATCACCAGGTGAATAAACAGTTATGGCATATGCCCATTCAATGGAATGTTACTAAGCCACAAAAGGGGACAAATTATTGATACACACATGGATAGCACTGAAAATAGTGATGTTGAGTGGAAGAAGCCAGACAAAAAGGAGTCCATGCTATATGATTCCATTTATGTACAAGTCTAGAAAATGCAAACAGATCTCTAATAAAAGCATATCACTGGTTATCTGGGAAATTTTTAGGACTAATGGATATATACATTATTTTGATTGTGGTGATGCTTTCAGAGATATACTCAGATATCAATACCCAAACTGCACATTTTAAATGTGTTTATTGTGTGTTAGTTATGCTTCAATAAAGCTGAAAAAAAAATTAAGGGTGTAGTGGGAGATATTCACTTAAATTATCAAAGTGAAGTTATTACAGACTCTGTCTTTAAAAGAAGAACGTTGTTGGAGAAAGAGAGAACCACTTCTGCATACACTGTGGCTCTAAGAAAGGGAATGGCCCTATGGTAAAGGCCTTATTTAGATAAGTCAGGAGGAAAGGTGTTCTATTTTTAACCTGCTATTAAGTCAACATGATTTCTAATCACACACGAGACAGAACCGTATTAAAGTTCTGCTAGTGGAAGCAAGGGTAATTTTAACCCTGTCAGGGATCTCATACTGTGTCTTAGCAATACTGAGCTGTGACTGCTGCAGAGGCCAAGGGCCCGCCTCTTGCCCTGCAGTGTAAGTCCTCTGTAACAGACCAGCAAATAGCCAACGCAGGACAACACTGCTCAACTGGGCAGGTCCAAAGCTTCATAAAGCAGCTCCCAGGGCAGCAGCGAGAGGGCTCAGCCTGGACTAGATCCTGTTTGTTGATTGCTAACTGGATTCTCCAAAGAAAAGGATTCCCCGAGCAGGGATCATTGATTTTGGAGTCTCTAAATTCCAAAAGGACCTGCCTGGGCATTTGGGTCTGGGAACCCCTTTAAGAGCTAAAGGAATATTATGTGTATATGTGCTGATGTTTCTTTGATGAGGCTAAGAGGAGGCAGGAATGGGCTTTCAGCTCAAAGGAGCCCAAGATCCATGGAAGGTTAAGAATGCTAAAATCATGATAGTTATTTGTGCCTAGGTAGAGAAAAAAGGAGAATGGGATTGGTAAGGGATACAAAATTATTGTTGATGTATTTCTTTAAGAATAAAAGTGTAATAGAGTGCAAAAGCTTGGTATCTCTGCCTTCACATTGTATCTGTCTCTTCAGCTGCCTAATCTCTGTGTCAAAAAGCTTATGTTCAGCCCTGCAGCCCTGCACGTAGGCTTGTTAATCATCAAAAGGAATTTTGCTCATGACTTAAGATTGATGCAACGGGCCCCTCACCAGAAACTCGCCTGGCCTGAGGAGATCAAGACCTACGTACAAAGAGGACAAATGGACTGTCAAGGACCCACAGGAATGTCACAGCCAGACCCGTGTCAGTGAAAGGCCTGCAGTTAACTCATCAAGGACGAGGAGTTCCACGACCCTCCTCAGACCCTTGCGTACATCCACATGTCTGAGTTCGTTGTCACCTCCTGACCTCACCTCCTCATGCTCCCCTCGCCGAATATAAAAGAAGCTTGAAATCCCCCCTCGGGTGGTTCTTCAGACATTAATCTGCCATCTTCTTTGTCTGCTGGCTTTCTGAATAAAGTCACTTTCCTTGACCCAATACCTTGTCTCTCAACTTACTGGCACGCTGTGTGGTGAGTGGCGTGAGGTCGGACTTGACAACCCAAGGCTCTGAACCAAATAGGACAAAATATTTATTAACAAAATTAGCTCATTAGAGACAGTAGGCACCTGGATGTTGAATATGGTCTTCTATTTTCTAACTAAAACTAAAATATACAAACTAGGCAAAAAAGCTTAAGAAAGCTTGAACTGGATGAGCTAAAGCGGCACGACTTTCTCCTTTTCACGTGCCTACATTTAAGAAAAGCGGCTCACTAAGGAGGTTCCCTGCCTCTTGTACCACCTGAAAGCGACCTCAGATCATTTCCATGAATTGCTGGACACCTCTCCAAACCTGAGTTTCTACTTTTCTCTTTCCCCTTTTGTAAAAATCAGACAACTACCTGGCTTTTCCTCAGATTTCAGGAACCTTACAAACTCTCCGTGAGCAATTAAGGCAAGAGGCCGACCTTTCGAGTGACCCAGGAGGACTATCTGAGGGTCTCTGCTTGCAGTTCTGATTTGGGTTGACTTTCCTTTCAGAATGAGACACTGTGGTCATCCAATGACCACGCGGTCTTCGCATGAGGACCAAGAATGAGGAGGAGGGCAGGATGTGTGTGAAAATCTCTGTTTTAATTGCTTTTTAAATTCACCACCCTCAAGTAGCTAATCTCAGCATTCTTTTCTTCTGCGCTGAAGATAATTTTAACACGAATCTGATGTCTTCTCTACACTGGCAATGTGGCTCTCATTTCTCGATTCAGTCTCGAAGTGCCCTTAGTACCAAACGCTACTTTCCATGTCTGTGCGTTTCCCTTTTCCTCATTTCTCCGCTGCTCTGGCCTCAGCAGTCTTGTGGCCTGTGGGCCCTCAGTGCAGAAGAGCCTTCCTTGATTTTAATTAGCCCCATTTTCACCCAGATTTCTTTCAAGTCTGCTTTGGAGAAGGAGTCAGGGCTAATAATGTGAAATGTGAACTTATTTTTAGCTTACTTTTGTATTGACCACAGTTACCTGGGTGAAGAATGAAGTAATGCTGCCTTAGAAGACCTAAAACACTCAACACCAAAGGTGATTTCAGTTGAAGGAGAAGGCGGTGACACGCGAGAATGAGCGCAGTGCCGGGAACAGATGCAGTCTCAGGTCTGTCGCTAGCAGCTGTGTCACCTCAACCAAGGGACCAAACTTCTCTGTTCTCAGGTCATTCCTTTGCCCCGCTAGCCTTGCATGGTTGCAGAATGAGAAAAATTCCAGTACCCAGTAAGTGAATAGTGTGACAGTCCTCTAGGTACATGGGATATGCATCTGAAAGCAGCCTGCTGGGTCTTTTTATTTTTTGAAGTTTGGGAAGAAGCAGAGGCTCTGACTCAGGGGTTGGGGAGACATCATCAATTCTCTTCTGAAAGTGTCTCTAACTCCTGAACACACTCTCAGGCCTGCCTCAGACTTCCCCTAATTCTGTGGCTACTGGGACTGCAGAGGGACAGACGCATACTGAATATGTTTCTTGGTTGCCCAGAGTTTGCCTTGCGGGTGTGGGGAACCAAGCCGCCCTAGGGACTGGCAGTCGGGTGAGCCCTAGGCTCCTGTGGGCAGTGGCCCTGCGCCCACGCCGCATGCCCCGCCGGGTCTTCCCCATCAGCCTTCTTGTCCAGCTCCACGTGAGCACCTGGGCTGGAGGAAGGCCATCAGAGGAAGGGAAGTGTTATTCAAGGACTGAAGGAAGTCACAAGAGGCTAGTAGGTCGCCTGTAGCACTGGTGATGCTTCTAGCGTGTCACAGAGGCTGCTGGGGCTCTTCCAGGAGCATTCCCTCTCTATCATTGCAAGATGGACTGGGGTCCTCCTAACACTCTCAGAAGTGGCTCGGCCCGTCCTGCCCTCTTCCATGTTAGTCTAGTCTCTCTGGTACAACGAGAGAGCTGGGCTCTGCTGCATTCACTCGCAGCTACTTCCAGACTCCACTTGGACCTCTGTGCTGGAGCAGTACAAGGTGGTAGAGCCCAGTCCAGCCCCAGCCTCACAACGTTCTATGAGGGGTTTTCTTGAGGAAAGGATGGTCTGCACCTGAATTAGGCCCTCCCCAGCCCTGGCCAGGCCCATGCCCCTCCTCACCACCAGCACGTGCTCGAGAAGGTCCAGGTAGCCGAGGGCGCACTCCGTCCCATACTGCAAGGCTCTGGAGCGCACCTCCTCGCTCACATCAGGGAGGAAGGATGCTTGCTGGAGAGAGAAGGGAACACTGACAGCTTAAAACGGGAAGAGACAGCTGGTGAGTGGACCAGTGGGGTCTCCTGACCAGCACTGCTGAGTAACCCTGGACCCAGAGGCAGGAGACTGCGGTCCTGGAATCGCCCCTGCCTCACCCTCAGGGACCTCCCGGAACCTTCCCTGACTCCTGCTTAGACCAGGTGGTCCTCCACAGCCTGCTCCCTCCCACCTGTCTCCACAGCAGGTTGCCTGCAAGTTCTGTCTTGCCTTTTTTAGTGCCCTGGGGCCGGACAAAAGCAAGTGAATCTGGTTCCCCTTTCCCTCCTTTCTTTTCCTGCTGCCCCTTCCCCCGACCTTTTATCGAAATGTAAGAAATTCCACATGCACTAAAAAAGTTCAATTAAGATTTATGACTAGAGCTTACAACAGGAGACATACTGTCCTAGGGCCAGCACGCTTTGACTCAGCAACACAGGAGTCCTGGAGACCCTCCTCTGTTCACAGGCTGATCACGACCAGGTCCTCACTCTGTGGCCTGAACACACTGCAGCCATGAGTCTCCCAGGCAGGGCCCTTTGGCCCCTGGGAAACTCAGATAGCAAGCTCCCCAGCACCCTCAGAGGCGCCATAAACAACTCATCTCACATTATACATGTCAAGATAAGCAAACCAGGACATATGGTTAAACAGCATCTTGTGCTTTTTTCTTGCCCTTGTGACCTGCTGACTTGAGTCTTTCACGATATATCATGGGGTTGCTAGATTAACTACAGAATGCCCAGTTTAATCTGAATTTCAGATAAACAATGAAAACATTTTAGCATTAAGTATAAGACACCCTATTTTTTATTTGCTAAATCCAGCAACCCTACTATTTAGCCTTTTTTCCTTCTACAGCCTCACTCTGAGAAGAACTTGAGGAGGCTTACAAAAATAGATAAGAGAAAACTGCACATAAATCACAAATCGGGACACACATGAACCACACGTCAGGATGAAAGGTCAAGGTGGAAGGGGAATAGTGACCAGTTTCCACATCTCTGCTGCTTAAGCCACTCTCCCCAGGACTGGTGGGAGCTGATGGAAACTGCGGGCTTTCCCTTGCCTGATCCCCCAAACTCTGCTGGAAGGAGTGGGGATAATTCCAGTGGCCGGCTCCTGTCATTTATGAGCCTGGTTTACTCATCTGAGGACTAGTGAGACCACTACTACATTTCACTCATCCTCGTTCCCTTGTGTCTCCAGTGTGATAACAGAGCCCCTTGTCTGGTTTGGTGAGATACCACTGGGGGAAGACACAGGCCATGATGCTATTTAATGTCACTTCCAGGAGGTAACGTGCAAGGTCCTCATCTAGAGGTGGTGGGAGCTAAGGGCGAGGGGCTCTTCTCTGCTGCTGGTGGCTCTGGGAAAGCATTCTGGCAATAATTAAATGTCACACCATTTGACCCACTAATTCTCCTGGAAGTCTTGCATAGAAAAAAGAGATATGCCCAAAAATGTTTGCAGTAAAGTTTATGGTTAAAAAAAAAATTCAGACAATCTAAATATCCGATAATAGGGGAAAGATTATGTTCATTAATAGAGTATTTTGTAGTTATTAAAGATCAGTTATTATGACTCATAACAACATAGGATCAGCCCTAAAACATTAGTTGTAATAGTAGATATAAAATCGTATCCAGTGTAGACATATGCACATGAAAGTCAGACCAGAAAGGAGATATTAGAATGAACTCAGGATGTAGGGAAGTCCTTGCCCCACCTGAGCAATTTGTGTAATCTTCTCTTTTTGATAAAATGAGCCAGTAGGTAACTTACTGCGTTTCCATTTTACCCTGGCTACCCTGCTCAGCTCCAAAGATGGTGCTCAAATACGGCACCTTGGCCCTCTGCTTGGTGTGTAAGGGTTCTTTTCTCATCTACCACTCAGCATGCCTGGTTTTCTGTAGATTTCTTATTGATTATCCCTTCTGGTAAGATACCTTATTTCCTTTCTTCAAGGAATGAAATGTAAATGCCAGTAAGTCGGCCCAGTAAGTTCTATCCTAGCAGGAGTCTCAGGGCTCAGCAGTGATACTTGTCATCAAGCCTGGCTTCGGCATGTGAGGCTTCTGGCTGTTCCTCTGTCCTGCAAAGTCACGATGTCCTGACCCAGGGCAGGATGAAAGGAGGGGCAGAGGCTGAGCAAATGGCCCCTGTACCTAAGCCTTAACCTCATCCCTGGAAAACAGGGGCGCATGTGTTAGAAAGAGACTTGAAAATCTGAGCTGACTTTCCTCTCCACCTTAATTTAATTTCTCCTTTTCATTTCATGCCTGTAACATGGAGCCCAGACACCTGTCCCTCATCAACTGCAGTGACCTTGAGCTGCAGCCGGGAGGCCATGGGCAGCAGAAACAGACTGGACCTGAATTCAGAAGGGCTGGTTTCAGTTCTGGTTCTGACAGTAAAACAGCTACATGACCCTGGCCACGCCACCTCATCTCTCCACATCTGTTTCAAAATTCATGACGTTAGAATGATTCCGTTTGCCCTTCCTGCCTAGGTTGAAATGACAGAATATACACGACAGCCCTCCCAAACTATGAGGGGCCCTGCATGCACCCCACAGTGGCATCCAGGCATATCTTGCTAGGTAAATACTGTTCTCTGGTTGAGGCTGTAACCTCTTGGGAATTATCACTTCTGACAGAGCAGATTCCATTAAGGATGTTAAAAGTGCAAACACTTGGGGTTTCAGGAGAGCGTCTGGCCCATCACACACGGTCCTTCATGAAAGTGGCCCCACGCCTTGGACCCTCTTCTCCCTTCCACGTTCTACCCTCCCTCATACCCAGGAGACCGGTAAGTGGCCTCACTGGGAAGTGCTGGTCTCCCATGCCAGGCCCCTGCACTCCTGTTCAGCCTGGCTGCCTTCCCTTCCCTGTGCTCAGTAACCCCAGCTCATCCTGCCCCGTCTAAAGGACCCGAGAAGCCATCAGCAGCACCTTGCATCAGCTCCCCAGACAGCTCACTTCACCACAAAGGATGGCTCTGTACCCTCAGGCCCCAGGCTACTGTAGCTGCTTTCCAACTTCTGAGGCTCACCCCCACCTGCTCTCCCTGGCGGGGGGCCACTGGCCAATCACTGACCTATCAGAAGTCAGAGTTCCTCGGACAAAGGCTGGGGCGGGAGACAGTGGGGTGGGGGCTCCTATGGCTCACCTGCCTCACAGATAGGAAATAAAGCGAAGCTCATGGACTCAGGTCTCCCGGCTCCCTCGCCAGGCACAGGCTCAGGGGAGCTGCCCTGGTCGTGCGCCCAAGGGTCAGAGGAGCTCCTCCAAGGTGTCGGCACAGACAGCCAAAGGGCAGGTCCCCAGCATTCTGTGTTGTCCTGGTAGCTCACCTCCTCACCTGATTGTGGCCGTGTGCCTCCTAGCACAGAGTGGCCCACCTACAAGGGCAGGAAGGGGTGCCGGCCAAAGAGGGTGCAGTTTTCACTTGGGGGGCCTGAGCCCAGATGCCACAGTCCCTCTTTACTAGTGGCAGGAGGGCTCTACCACACCTCTGTAGGAAGGTGTCCTGCCTGTTTAGGAAGATCTGAGAGGGAAAGGGGAGGGTTCAGTCACCAGGCTGACTCCATCCCCTCTCAAACACAAAACTGTCCTAGGAAGTCATTTCCCATGGGCAGATGTGCACACAGCTTCAGCGTGTATTTTACTGCAAAGTTTAAGATACCGAGCTGCTCCCTTCTCTGCATGGCCAGCCTCTCCCTTCTCCAGACTAAACCAAACAACTCAATCACGGCAGAACACTACCTATCCAGCCAAATCAACGCCAAGGTCTTTACCTTGCAGGCCGTCAACATATCTGACACGGCTTTCCGGCTTAGATTGGCGGTGGCGATCACATCCTCCTGTCTACAGGAGTTCCCGGCGGCCACGGCTTTGGCTGTTGCCATGGTGATGCCTTTCGTCATCCTTATCGATTCTTCAGGTGATGATGTCTTTTCAGGTACCTCTTTTGACTGGAACACCTGGAGGTCAGAAATAGGAGAGGTCAAAAACAAACAAAAACAAAACAAAAAGGGGAAGGAAAACCATAATTTGTTCTTCTCTGAGCTGAAGTCTGGAAACTGAGCCACAGACGGGAAGAAACTGTCAAATGGCAGGAAATTAGAAATTTAATTTCAGTACAATCATATCATTCCTGCTTTCAGGATTCTGGCCTGGATAAGCCTCGCACACCTGTGCTCAGCATTCACGGGAACAGCATGGTGAGGGAGACATGTCTATAGCGCCGACCCCCTCGTCCGCAGAAACTGACACTCAGTATTTGCAAACTAGCCCGGGAGAGGCCTTGGGCAGCTTCCCAGTCTTCCCGCCCCACCCCTGCTGGTGCTTCGGCAGCTCCCAGAACCCCACAGCCCTAGTGCTGGTGCCGGGGCAGGACTGCCCTGGACGTGTTACTCTGGACTCACCTCCCTGTCTTTAAGAGGGTATGGGGCTGGGGGAAACGAAGCATTCATTTTCTTTTATTCTTAGCTTGTCTCACAAATATAGCTGCATAATTGTGTGGAGGCGTTCCTGTCGAGCATGCCACAGTGACACTGCGAATTATTCCACAACACACACACACTTTAGAGAAGCTGAAATAAATTAACCATGTCAAGGGAATGTCCCACTTTAAAGTTCCACCTGTCAGTCAAGCCAACCATCTCTGCATCAAGCCCGTCTGTCTCGTCTAACATGAGTGAGTGGTGCCTTGGCTGTGTGCTGGATGGGCATCGACCCTGCACACGAGGGCCCCCAACCAGTTGGGGCTGCTCTGACTTCGGCCCTAGGTAGCCATGTTTCAGCAGGGCAGTCTGCCCTGTGGCAGAAGGGAGGGCCCAGCCAGCATCCCCATGACGTGCCAGCCAGTGTCAAACACTACCATCCCATTAAAAATGGACAGCTGCACTCGGCTGCCCAGGACCATCCCTGAACGCTGCCCGTACCCAGCCTGCCACCCCGACGTGATCCTCATGATACACGCTCCTTCGGAAACATCTCATGTCCACCGAAACAAACAGCCTGGGCCAGTTCTAAACCAAAACCAACCTGTTATACTTAGGTTGGCCATGTGTCTATCATTTCCCAGAAAACCTCCAAATTTCTGGAAATCTCAGAGAAGTGTGCACTGGGGTCAGCCACTGAACACGGGCGCCTACGGGAGGGGACCGCCGGCTCCTTACCGCGAGCTCCTGCTTCATGCATTCGATCGTGGCCTCGAGGGCCCGGGTGCCCCGTGTGGCCTCATCCTCCACCGCCTTCACGGTCTTGAGGAGGGAGGTGACGTTGGCCACCATCACCTGCATAGGAAGAGGCCGAGAGAAAACAGGGAGTATACTGAGGTCCAGTCCCTACTCCTGTGAGTTCCGATCTAATGCTGTGGAGGAAAACCAACCCTCTTCAAGTGAAAAGGCGTGCAGACACACATTCTCCCGACAGTCTCGTGTGCGCCTCTCTCCAGCGCCCCCTCCTGCACGCCTGCCCCCAGCTGGGGCTCCACTCTACCTTGGCAGCCCCTTTAAGCTGGTACATGGAGGGGTCGTCTGCGGGCTTGCTGGCAGCTCCCTTGGTGGCACTGATGAGATCTGAAAGGGCCTTGGCCACGTCTCTGATGGCATTGATCAGCACCACCTGGAAGAGAGCACATGGCGCAGGTGGGCAGGACCTGGCACTTGTCCCTGTGGGCTTCACGGAGAGCACACGCCTGAGAACAGGGTGGCGGGGCGAGTCGGTTTGGGAGGCAGGTCTCCGAATCAGCAGACCTGAAGTCCGCAGCGAGGCAGAATCCCCAGGAGCCAGCCCTGAAGTTCCTGATGCAGGCGTCTGGGTGTAGATCCAGAATCCAGACGTAAAGAAGCTCCCCAGGGGAAGCAGACACCAAGCCAGAAGGCAGAACCTGGTATATTTAGCCTGTTCAGACCCCTCCAGTGGGCAGCTCTGTGGACAAGCCGCCTGTGAGAAGATGCCAGCAGCTAAGCAGATGCCTGAGAGGCAATAGCGCTCACTGGGCACTGAACTGGTGACCAGATAACCAGAAGCACTGAGAACAATATGCAGGCCTCGTACCCTGGCCTGCGTGACCTCCAAGGCAGTCTCCTGCACCTGCAGCTTGGCTGGTAGGACTCTGACTCCCTTGACAAGCTGCGGGCACTTGGGTCTTTCTTCCCCACTGGAAACCCAAACTCCTTCCTCCTTCGGGGCCTCTGCTCTTTCTCTCTGCCTGGAGCCCAGGTCTTATCATCATTCAGGTCTCTGCTCAAAGCCTTTCCCGAGCAGCCTAGCTACGGGCCTCCCCTGCTAACTCCACCACTTTACCCCATTGACAGCACTTGGCAGCATGTGGGACTGCTGTACTATTCGTTCACTTATATGCTGTTTGTCCCCCTCTCAATCTCCACCCCAGTTCGCATGTTAGCTCTGGGAGGGCCGGCCTGGACCTCTACCGTGTTATACTAGAACAGGACCTGGCCCATCACAGACACTTACTAGATATGCATGGAATGGATGAATACACAAGTATGTTTTCATGCAATACTAGATAATACTTCTGAGGCCTGGTGCACAGTGTTTGTGGGAACTGGGGGGCACCCATTCCCCTCCACCAGGCCACCCATACCTGGGTCATCAGAGCCCAGCATCTTCACTCTTGCAAATGAACAGAGACCAAGGCCATCGTTTCAGTGTGCTGAACTCGGAACATGACGTACCAGCTGCTCTTTTAAGCAGAGACCACAATGCTCATGTCATGCTCCCAGAGCCTGGACGTGGCGGCGCGGGGACTGACTCCGGTCAGCATGAGCCCAAGGGCTGTGGTCCCAACCTCCACATTACATTAGGCTCTGCGGCCCTGGCCATCACCCCGCCCTGCTGTGAGCAGGAAGTGGGTGCAGGGGGGCCATAGGGGAAAACATACTGGGAGCTCTAGTCCCAGAGCCGTGCTGTGACTCACAGCCTCCTGGCCCCTCCCACCCTCACCGTCTCCACCGCCGGCCTGCTCAATCCCAGGGCGCACGGAACCTCTGCCGACCGCTGCAGCCCCAGGGCAGGCCACCCCGTGACAGCTCGTGCGGGAGGGCCGGCGTGTGCAGACCTGACACTGGCTCCTGCGGTCGCAGTGGGGAGGGCAGAGAGGGCGAGGGTGGGCTGCCGGCTCCCGCGCACACTGTCCTGACCCCGGCCCCGGGACGGCTGCCCAACAAGTGGGGACATTTTGTGTGGGGGTATTTTCCACCAGAGGTCTCATTAGAAGCTGGGGCTTTTGGGTATCTAGACCATCTGGGAGTTATGGCTCTAAGCAAGTCAGTACATTTCTCTGCCCATCCCCATCCTCTCCTGCCCATCCCCGACTTCTCCTAAAGCGGAGCCAGGCTTGGAGCTGCCTGATGTGTTTTCAAGCTTTTCCTTTTTCCGTGGGGGTAAGAAAAATACTGCGGGCAGGGATTTCTGTGAATGCTCTGCATTCCAGAGACCAGCCAATCTGAGCTCTGATATTATCAAAGAGAAATGTAGCTGAAGGGCTAAAACAGTAACATTCAGAAAACCTGGAGCTATATTAAATGCTTAGGTTTGAAAGATCAATAAACCACGGTCACTGTCCTCAAAGAGCTGATGGTCCAGGCGGGGCGACCAAGGAACAGGCAGATAACTTCAGTTGCAATCGCTAAATCTGAAGCAGAGCCCTTCCTGCCCCTCCATTCCTCTCTCCTCTCCTTCAGAGCCAAACGTCTCAGCGGCGCGCCCCTACACGGTGGCCTCCTCTTTTCACCCTCAAGCAGCTCTTCTGCTTGTATGAAGAGCCCTTCCTGAGGCACCTCTCTCTTCCTACTATGTCCTAAATGGTGATTCCTCAGCCCTGCCAGGAAACCCTGCTTCTCTCACTGTGCTCGGCTCTTCCGTGGCCGTGGACACTGTCTCCAGGGCAGCAGCCCCGGGCACACCCCACACCCGCGCAGGCTCACGCCCACTCAGCAGTTCTACCTGCATGTCTCCCTGGCACTTCCGATTCCATGTGCCCCGAACTGAACTCATCTCACGTCCTGGCCCAGGCCAGCCCTCTGGCCACAGAGTTCCAGCTGGAGCAACCAGCCAGTCACTCATCTCGCCTGAAGCGTGCAGGCATCCTGGTGATCTCCAAAGGCTCACGGTGCTCAGTCGCCCACCAGGCCTGGGCGAGTCCTCCTTACACATCCCTCCCGAATCTGTCAGTGTGTCTCCACCCCCACGGCCAGCACCACTGTCCATACCACTATCTTGCCTAGACAACGCTTCCTACCAGTCGCCAAACCAAAGACACACGCACATATCATTTATTTCAAAAGTTCCTATTTGCCTTTGGCTTCTTCTGAGGCCTGGTGCAGTGTCTGTGGGAACCTGGGAGTGGGGAGGCCCATTCCCCTCCACCAGGCCACCCATACCTGGGTCTCCGGGTCGTCAGAGCCCAGGCTGGCGGCCCCCAGCTTGACCACCTCGGCGAGCTGGGTGATGGTGGCTGCCGAGGACTGTGCCGCCTGGGCTAGCTTGTCTGGAGTGCATGCGGCCCCTGACACCAGCAATTTCGTGTCTTCCACTAAGGCCTTGGCTGTCTTCAGAATGTTTTCCCTGAGAAAGGGGAGAGGGCAGAAGAGAGGGGGAAAGACAAAGGGCAAACCTTTTGTTAAAGGGCTTTGAAGGAGAAGGGAGATATGCTCCCCCCTTGTCAGGGCACTCTCAGCTTCTGCATAGGATAATTGGGAGAACCGAGGAAAGTCAGCCCACTATTCATAGCCAATTAATAGTAAAACTTCAGTTAAAGACTCAGGCCCCCCAGATGGGTCCCCTTCCCCGAGCCCTGCAGTTAAATGAGAAGTCAGCCTCTTTCCTGGGGTCCCCACTACCCCTGAAAATATTTTATAGCTGCAGGAAACCGTGAGGACACATGGGTTGGGGGACTCTGCCCAGGACATCAGAGCTCAAGGCTCAGTGTTCTGGAAGGGGTGACAGAGTATTGGGAATCGTCTCCCTAACCTGGCCCTGGGACTGAAGAGAGCAGGAAAGGTGCCAGACGTCCGGTGAGAATATGGGGGGTCGCTGGCAGCAAACGGAGGCCGTGGCGCCAGCTTCCAGGAGTCCGGCCGTGAAAAGCCAGCCTGGGAGGGACCCGAAGCAGCCTGAAGCCCCGCCCCCTATTCAGCTAACAGCTAAACATGCCGCCCCGTCCACTCCGAGCCTCACTGGGGGTGTTGAGCAAATAAGAGGCACAGCTTTTTAGCTTGGGAAGTAAAAGATCAAAAAGTAGACCTCGAGTGGAACAGGTTGGATTTAGGCTGGACCACGACTCTATGTTTACAACTGGCAGAAGGGGCTTATTTTGATGACGTCGTTCATTTTCCCCACCTGAGCATCTTGTTGAACTCCAAGTGGGTAACTACCTTTCTGGCTCCTGAGCAGCATTTCCAAATTCCATCAGGGCAGCCCGAACCTCTCTCCACCCAACAGACCCCAGGAGAGCCCCCTCTCCCGTACCTGTGGTCTGCGAAGGTCTCGTTGTTCTCTGCATTCAGGGTCCCTGCAGTTGCAAACATGATGGTGGTGTCCAGGTCGGCGATGATCCCGGACACAGCAGTGGCGGCTGTGATGCATGCCTGGGTGCCTCTGTTCCCGGCCTGCAGCGCCGACAGCACCAAGGACACCTGCAGGCAGAGAGGGAATGTCAGAGAGAGTGAGGCGACGGAGAAATTTAACCCAAAGGTTTGAAGACTCAAAAAACACTAAGAAAAAACCCCACAAAAACCGAAGAGGAGGGAACTCTTTCAAACACATTTTATGAGGCCAGATTTATCCTGATACCAAACCAGACAACAGTACTACAAGAAAGAAAATTATAGGCCAATATACCTTATGGACACAGATGCAAAATATTCAACAAAATATCAGCAAACCAAATTCAACAATGAAAGGATCATACACCACGATCAAGTAGGATTTATTCCAGGGATGTAAGGATGTTTTAACATCTGCAAATCAGTCAGTATGATACACCACATTAATAAAATGAAGGATAAGAAAATCATATCTCAATAGATGTAAAATAACATTTGACAAAATTTAACATCTATTCATGATAAAAACCCTCAACAAAGGCATGGGAAGAATATAGCTCAACACAGTAAAGGCTATCTATGACAAGCCCACAGCCTAACATCACACTCGATACTGAAAAGCTGAAAGATTTTCCTCTTAGATCAGGAACAAGACGAGGGTGCTTACTCTCGCCACTTGTATTCAACACAGTACTGGAGGTCCTAGCCAGAGTAATTAGGCAAGAAAAAGAAATAAAAGCATCCAAATCAGAAAGGAAGAAACAGAATTGTCTCTATTTGTAGATGACATGATTGTATATATAGAAAACTCTGAAGACTCCACCAAAAAAGTTAGAATAAATGAATTCAGTAAAACTGCAGGATACAAAAACAATACACAGAAATATGTTGTATCTCTATATACCAATAATGAACTATCAGAAAGAAAAATTAATTAAACAATCCCCTCACAACTGCATCAAAAAGAAATAACTAGCAATAAATTAAAGCAAGGAAGTGAATTCAGCTGAAGAGGACACAAATGGGAAGACACACCATGATCATGAACTGGAGGAACACTGTTAAAATGTCCATACAATCCAAAGCAACCTACAGAGTCAACACAATCCCTATCAAAATTCTAATGGCATTTTTCACAGAACTAGAACAAACAATCCAAAAATTTATATGGAACCACAAAAGATCTCAAATAGCCAAAGCAATTTTGAGAAAGAGACATCACACTCCCTGGTTTCAGACTACACTATAAAACTGTAGGAATTAAACCGATTTGAATACCAGTGTTGCTGTTTGCTGGCTTTATGACTGGGCGAGCCAGTGCGCCTGAGTCTCGGTTTCCCCACCTGTGCTATGGCTTCTTCCCTGTTGGTCTTGTTGGGACGAACAAGTGGGGAAAAAAGGTATGTGAAGTGTCTAGTATGGCGCTTACACATAATAAGTGTTCACTAGAGGGCAGACAGTATTATTTATTTATGATTATGTTTCTGAAACCAAAAAGAGAGATAAAGGATTAGGCTTTTGTGAAAGGTGTAGCCATTTCTGTCCACTCCCATGGGGTCTTCTGTAGAACAGCCCTCTGCTGACACTCATCACTCCTTCCCTCGGCTGCCCCTTGATTGGAAATTCTTCGTAGGGAACCCCAGAGGGTATCTATGAATGTAACCTCTCTACCCCTAACACTCACTTGAGTCATTGCCCAACACTGAGTAATAACCCGGGTGACCTGGGGGTCCAGCACATTGGCTAAGGTGTTCACTCCAGTGTCTTCTGTGTCTGAAACCATCTGCTGCTACCTACCACCCCTCAGTTACTCCGTCACTGTTCCTAGAAATACTTTCCTGTAACACAAACCCGACCCCACCACACGCCTGTGAACAATTCCTTCTTGGCTGTGGAGAGGAACTGAGCTCTCTTTACAACCAAGTTCAACTTCTCTTACCTCCCACCACATTTCTGTCACATCAGCCAGCTCCATACTTCCACAAACATCCCCTGTGCCCATTATAAGTCTGCTCTCTCCCTGCAATGCCCCTCCCTCCTTTTCTCCGGCCACTGACCCACTCATCCTGCAAAACCCGGCCCCAAATCCCTGCTAGGATGTCTCCCCGACTCTCCTCTTCCAGAGGTGGCTGTACCTCTCACAGATTCCCTGCCCTCGTGATGGCCCTTTACCAAAGCATAAAACAGCACATGTCCAACTAGCAGCTGGAGGTTCTTTGAAGCCAGGAGCCGCCCTGTATGCAAACACCATCATCTCCAACTATGGCTGACTCAGAGAGGAGCCTGAAAATGTTTTGTGAATGCATCTTTGTAAAAACACACTGACCAGGACAGAGAAGTTTCGGCATCAGTGAGAGGCACAGAGTTAGGGCTGCTCAGATCTCAGCAGAGATTGTGGACATAGCCAGGCCGGAGAGGCAAAGGGCCCATCTCCTGAGCCTCTGCCATGTCCCAAGACCAGCCTACAAGGAATTGTTCATCTTCCTCATTTGCCTGATCCACCTGCCCAAGTTAAACATCCCACCAGGAAAAGACGAGTCAGACTGGCACAGAGCTTGCCTGGGAAAGAAGTCCGGGTTTTAGAAAGAACTCACAGAGGACAGGTGACAGAGGTCAAGACAAATCACCAGAAGTCTGGGAGGGCCATTCTCAGCCAGGTTGGAAGAAGAGTCTAGGAACAGTGTCCCTGTCTACTGCAAAAGGTATGCAAGTCAGCAGGTGGTTACTGAACATCTACGAGTCACCAGGGGAGAAGAACATGAAGGTGAGTAAGGGGCTCATAGATGGTGGGAAGTTACACACACAACCAAGACACGCAGGGAAAGCGTACCAGGGGGAGATTAGAAGGGCAGGGACATGCAGCAAGAAACCACTGAGACGGCTAGTGGCTGTGGACGAGCCAACTCCCAGCCTTTGATCCTTCTCCACGTGTCCTAAATCAGGGATCCTCGCTGGAAGCAGTGGTAGGATGGAGGCCAGTCTGGAAGACCACGTTGCTTGGCCACACTGGCCGACATCATGAAGCCTGGACAGCCCTCCCCAACCCCTTCATGCTCCTGTTACAAGGTCTTCTACTGGGGAACTTGGCAAGAGTAACTTCAACAACAAGGAAGGGCTTTGAAAGGAGGAGAATGCCTTCCTCCAGCTGAGAGATTTATTTCCCCCTCCTGCGGAGTCTAGGGAGGCCTGGACAGGGCTTTGGGCTACAGGAGACAGCCAGGCCATTGCTCGGCCTCCGTGTGGGGTCACGTACAGGGCAGCCTCTGTAGCTGCAGCTTCCAGGTGAGGGGTCCCCCGCCCACCCCCAGGTCCTCGGGCCAAGCCTCTAAACAGTGCAGAGCTCTATGGTCCGCGGGCCCGCGGGAAGCAGAGCCAGCAGAGCGGGACGCCGCAGCCTGCACTTTAAGTGGCCTGCGAAACAGCGCCCTGCAAAGTGACTCAGAAGAAATAAGCAAAGCAGAAGATGCGCATACTAGGGAGAAGAAAGAGCTACTGGGAAGGAAGGGCCTTTAGAATGGCACATTGTTAGCCGAGGAAAACTTCCCAGGAGAGTGTTGGAGGACGATTTAGAGAACAGCAACTGACATTATTAAGTGTTGACCTGTGTGTCTGGCACCGTACCAAGCACTTTTATACATATCACGGCACTTAATCCTCACGACCCTATGGGCCAGGGATTAATTTCCCTATGAGGACATTGAGGCCGGGAAGGGTGAAGTAGCTTAGCTGAGACCCTAGAGCCCATTCACTGCGCACAGTTTCCTCTACAGCTGCCGTCAGTCAGAAAACATCGTGCGGGCTCCTGCTCTACCACCTGGGGCCACACGACTCTGGGCGAGGCGCTTGGCCTTCCCTCACCTCTCTGACCTGTCTGGGAATAGAGAGGTTGCAAGAAAGGAGCTCTGGATTTTCTTACCCAGTTCTCAGCACTTGGAAGCCTTCTTGAGAGGGAAGCCCAGGGGGAAAGGGGTGCAGGGAGGGGCTCCTGGCGCTCACCTTGGCTCCGATGTGCTGTCCTGCCCGTCCTGTAAGGTGGGCTGGCCGGGCTCTAACCTGCATGGGACAGTCCCTCTCATGCTCTCAACTTCTCAGGGCCTACAGACTGCCCCCCAGCTCCCTGATGTACCCTGTCCCTGGGGGGACCTGGGTGGGAGAGAAAGTGACCAGACCTGGGCTGGCTAGATTGTTTTTGGCTTAGTTTTCCACCTTTTTTCTGGGTCACAGTGGGTCACAGCTAGCCAGTGTGGTTCCCACAGCTGTGTCCACCCAGGGGCTCTTCCTTACCTTCTCCGTGACCGCACGGGCGCACTCGATGAGCTCCCTCTTGGTGTAGCTGTCCGTGGGGCACACCTGGAGGGCCCCTGCCTTCTGCACGAGGAAGATGCAGCCGTGGCCCAGGTCCTGCACACGTGTGCGGATCTGGAAGCCGATCTGTAGAGGTAAACCCAGGGTGGGTAAGGAGCAGCACGATGGACTCTGCCATCGAGTCTTTTCCCTACGTGGAAAATTTCTCCTGTGTCCTATGGGAGCCCGGCTAGGAAAATTCCACTGCTATTAGGAGTCTGTGCTTGGTGAAGTACGGAATTTAGTTGATTTTGCTTCCCTTTTTAGAGACTGTAAAATGCCCACAGCCCCTAGTAAGCAAGCCTGCATCTCATCACCCCAGCAGATGCCTTCCTGGTACTTGTCACCTTTTCTGTACTGCTTATCTGTACTGGAGCCACTTGATAAGAATGCTAATTTGATGAACTCTCTGCAATAACTGTTATGCATTCAACAAGTGTTTACTGAGCCCCTAGTGTGCGTCAGGGCCTCTTCTAAGCAGGTGATGCATTTAATTTCATCTATCCCTCACAACCACCTTAGAAGGTAATTAGAAGTTCAAAATGTGTAGCTTTAGCATGAGGCATATTTTAAAGCACTCAGATTCTTTCCAAGTTGGTATGTTTACCAACCAGAACACCACCTTCCTCAGCTGTACCCCGTGGTGACAGCAACCGCAGGGGCCAAGCTTCCTTTCTAACAGGTCAGGTTGAGGTACATTTTCAGAGCTACAGGCTCAGCAGGCATGCATTCTTCTAATGACCCCTGAGCTGCACCGTGCATGAGCCGCCGGCGGTCTCTTTAACGTACAATGAATTCCAAGTCCACCTCCCAAAGTCTGTATTCATCTGGCTGCTTCACATCAGTTTTCATTCTGGTCTGATCAATACAGCAGCCATAAACAACCTGCCCTCCAGCCTCGGTAAGCAACTAAAGCCAAGACAAAAGAATAACTTTAAGATTTAGTTATTATGTGTTATTTTCAAGAATCCACAATAGTAAGTAAGAAGCTGTGGTTTATTCTTCCAGCATCTGTCAAGAATACTTACTAAAAGATCTCGGTATTGTGTATAAAACCTGGGCAATGTGGGCCACCTGGATGCCACCTTCCAGAATCATCCTATTAGTCAGATTTGAGGAAGGGTGGCTGGAGGGGTGAATGGGCTATGAATGTTAACTCTATTACAGAGACACATGCTGCGTTTAGGGAAAACCCCATTAACCCTTAAAGGCCCAAAGGATGTTTAAGTCCGTTTAATAGAAAATTTTCCTGATCCAGAAAGGTGAGTTTCTGCTCTTTCGGGTGTTTTCTATTGTATATGGGGGTGGGGTGCTGCAAAAGTTTCACAATCGGGCAGGGATTCTATGACCACCTCCATACAGAATACAACATGAGTGCCACCCAGGGGCCTATCCCCAGCAGCTCTGCAAACAGGTCTGGACAAGTGCAGCACCAGGGCTGCCCCTGAGGTGGGGCGAGGCACTCGGCCCACACAGCAGTGATGCCCATTAATACAGTGGTCTGCTGGGCACGTCTGTGGGTTGGCAGACGAGGCCGAGCTGAGGCCGGGCAGTGCCCCTCGGAAGTTTTAGACTCAGCCTGGCTCTCGAGGCTTTTTGGATCCTTAGAGTTCAACCCCAAGTACTCAAGAGCCTGAGCCTGTGCAAAGGCAGGAGCCCTGCTGCTGGGCACGGCCACAGACCTCTACGTAGACGGGTGCTGCTGGGAAGTCAGGTGAGGGGCAAACGGGGAGGAAACATTTGCAGAATTTCAAAATAAAATGACCTCACCAGTTCAACCTTCCCATTTACAGATGAAGAGACTGAGGCCCAGAGAAGTGGTGCAATGGGCCCAAGATCATACAGCTGGTCGCTGGCAAAACCAGATGAGAATCCAGTCTCTAATCCCAGCACAATGATCTAGTCATTAGATGGGCGCTTTTCTACCTTCTTTTTCCTTCACTTAGCAGCACAAAGACCCCTCACCCACCAATAGAATCTCATGGAACCTCAACATGTAAAACTGATAGAATTTATGATTAGTACACTCATCTTTTACAAGTTCAAAGTCAACCATGAGACTGAGTGAACCAAAGTTTAAAGGTAGGTATTATGAAGACCCATCACCATCTCAGCCACCAGCTCATTTCTGCATCCTGCTCTGGTCGCAGTGTTGAGATGATCCTGTTGCATGTGTAAATGAAGCAAACAGGAGGTTTCTGGCAGTTTCCTGAGTGTAGCCGGCAGGGCAGAAGCTGCATCGGCTGACGTCTGCACAAAACCACCCGGCGGCCTGGGGGAAGGCACTGGGGGCCCCCAATGGCTACCATTTGGCCGAGAATACATTCAAGAGTACGTGTACATTTAAAAATAGTTCAATTATGTTTAAAAAGTGAGCCTTGAGTCAAACATGCAGAACTTTTGAAGTGCCTCGCTGGGTCAGGGTTCTGAAGAATAGGGTGTGAAACCATGGTGCTAGGAAAGACCCAGGCTGGGGAGAGCCCGCCGGTGTGCTGCTCCCGTTCCCGCAGAGCCAGCCTGAGCTCCCCGTGGCAAGCACAGGCCTCCCGACTGCTCCAGGTCACCCAGCGGCGGGAGGGAGAGGGAGGCGCTCCTGAGCCGTCTCAGGCAAGGCAGATGGTGGGAATACATCCTCAGCGACACTCTCGTGCCTGCTCAGCCCCCTCTCAAAAGGCTGTGCTATAAAAACACACCCCAATGTCCTGACGCTCAGCCCCTTTCTTGGAAATGACATCATGTGTGTAGCCAAGGATCCTGTAATGCAGCCATGGAGCTGGCACCGGGGTCACCAGCGACGCAATTCCGGTCAGGAATCACCGAGCAAGACCGGCACCAGAAAGCAAAGGGATGGGATTAAAATAAGGCCACGGGTGTAAAAGTCCTTGTGGTTCTTGGTTAACCAGGGCTTGGTCCTGGCAGCGCATCTGAGCCAGGTCACAGTTATCTCCTAGGTGCCTGGAGACCCCTTTGGGGTTCAGACATGTCAGCCTCCTTTATAGACTTGGCTGCATCACCCTGTCTGCACGGCATGAAAGAGGGATGGACGAGATGAAATTATGAAGGACAAGATATAATAGGCTTCACTCGTTTTCACAGTCTAATAGGGCTGAATGTAACAGGAAGGAAGGGATCTCAGGACCCCAACCCCACACCACGTGGGCTGCACCAAGGACCAGGGACCTCGCTTCCAGCTCTGCCCTTTCCTGGCCACCAGACTCTCTGGGCAAGCCAGCTAACCTCCTGGGCCTTCTGTTCCTCTTCCTATGAGATGGGACAGAACCTGCCCTGCCCACTTCCCAGGACTGAGGGACAACCAAACGCACGGTACATATGGAAACATCTCAGAAAGCAGAAAGTCAATGTTTACTGTTGTGAAAAAAGGCAGCTTAGTGTCCAGGCAAAAAGCAAGGGTTTCGAGAAATGCCCAACAAACCTGGGTTCAAATCCTGACTTTCTGATATAGTTACTTGTTATTTACTTACTTCACTTATTCCAAAAAGCTATTTAAAGTAGCTTCAATACTAACTATTGTAGCTGTGTGGACTTGGACAAGCTCCCTGAGCCTCAGTTTGCTCATCTGTGAAAGGGGGAAGAACATGAAGAAATCCCAGTTAGGAATCTCAGTCTCACACACTGCAGCTGTGAGGGGAAACGGGTGGGCACCCAGAACAGCATCTGGTGTGTGTGGTGTGGACTCAATAAACCACTCTCATATTCTAATTCTTTTCCGTGGACAAGTGAAAGAGGACAGGAGTCAACACACTTCACTGCAATTTCACAGGACAGTTCGCACCACTGGAGAAACATCCTAGGAATGGAATGCATTTTTAAGACTCTATTCAAGAAAGGTAAGGGCTTTAAAAATGCTAAGCGTCTCAAAACAATGCAACTTCTCAGCAAACATGACAGCTCCCAGGGTTATCAAACTTACCACCACTGTGTATTATAAAGAAACATTGCTCAATGACATTAAAACTTGGGGTTTTAAATTGGCAACTTTATAAAGCACTACTTGAACCCCAAGAAAACCCCTCATTTCCTTTCTTGCCTAAATAAAAGTAAAAATGAAGACTGTCTCCTGATTTTGTACCTTGAGGGAAATTAGAAGCCAGTCCTTTATGAAGTTTTGGATCCAATTTCAATTGGAGGGATTCTAAGAAATACTGATCATCTTGGCTGCCTAAAACTAAACAAAACATACAGATTTTTCTCAGGCTTTAAAAACAAACACATCTGAAACCAGGTCCAGTTTAATTTGCCTGAGAGAGCTTGTGAAAGTTGAAAAGGCAGTAACGGATATAATCTGACAAACTACAGTTTTTTCTTCTTTGATAGAAAAAAGAGGGAAGGAAAAAAATAGTGCACAATAGAAGAACATCACCTTCCCACCTACGGAAAGTGTCTTGGAGCGGAACGTTTTAGAGAATTCTGGAGTAGACACCCATCTCATTAGGGGAAAGGGCTACGGTTCTCTCCAGAGGCTCTTGGCATTATGTCCTTACCAGCTTTGAAAACATGCAGAGTTACAAGCGGTTTTGGCAGTTTCTTCAGAGACAAAGCTATAGTCACTAAATCTTTCCCAAGCATTTGCTTATAGGAGTTATGGCTCACAGGATCAACATTTTTCTTTTTTAAAGGGGAAACTAATCTTAAATTGCAAAGTTGCCTAAAGGTTTTCACTTTTCTGAGGAAAGTTTTCACAGTGACATTAACCTAAGTTTGAATTTTCCAAGAAAGCAGCAGCAGATAAGGCTCCTGCTTGATGTTCAGTGGGCAGGGCTTTGACTTTTCCTGTAATTGTCACATTCTGGAAAAGACTGAAATGCTGACTCTGCACAGCAGACCACAGGACTACATACAGCCCATGGTACAGCTTATTTGCCCTGGATATAAATATTTTCACATGCTGGGATGTGGGGTCCTCTAGGATATAAAAATAATTCCACAGTAATGGAATAAAAAACTGCATCGCTTTAGGGATCTCCTAACCTTCTCAGTTTTCCCCCAAATATCTGTCTGGCAAATGCACACAAAGAATTTGCCTTAGCAAGCTGCCGGTAATTTATATTCTCTCTGCCCCTTTTTGCCCCAGGCCACACTGCTGTCTGTGTGGAATGTAAAGTGTATCTCAAGAGGCAACGGTGAAAAGGGAAGAACTTAATGAAAACATCAGCTGCTACAAGTGCAGGGCCAAAAACGAACTTGTGCTTTTAGCGATACATTTTTTTCCCGACTGCTTTAGCATTATTTATTTTGCCTCTATGGTCTGCATTGCAGTAAGAAAAACTGCTTGTTTCACCTATGGGGTGGGTAGCTCCTAAGAACTCAGATGTGGAAAGGGTTCCATAGATCACTGGGTCTCTCCACTCAATAACTCAGGCAGGTTAACATTTAAACCAACCACGGCAGGTGGATATAGGTTCCATGTGTAGACACTGCTGGAGACAGAGCACCAAACCTCCCCTTAGGACCACAGTCCCAGCTTTCAAACCCGCAAAGCCAAACACTTCTTTCTTTGGCTCACTTTTCCTTCCTGTAACCTAAGTTTATGAAGTTCAGAATTACATGTAAGTCAAATGAGCTATGAGCCCAAATGATCTTACTAAAACAGGAAGTCTATTTTTCAAACACAGTGGGCCTCTGTAAAGAGTCAACTGAATCCTGGTGCAGGCATCTGATAGTTTTCTAAGTAGTGACTTAACAGACTCATTACAAACGGAATTATTCACGCTGTAGTCTTTTAAGTACTCAACCATTCTAAAATCCCAAACACAGGCACTGTTAGAAACCTGAGTCATCCCATGCTAGATATACATGTATGCGAGCATATATATATGACATTCCTGTTTGCGTGCACGGTCATGACATCCATTAGAAAGTGGCTTTGAGACTTCATTTCTGTACTGTCTCTGGGAGTCTTTGAAAGACATGCTTAGGCCTAATTCCCTGGAGAATCAGCACCGAATAAGCCGGGGACACAGACCGTCATTGCAGGGAAAAGGGAAGATCAGCCGCAACCTTGACGTGACGGCCCAGTTCATTTAGGAATGTCAGGTCTGTGCAGAAATAAACGGCTTGCTGGACTTCACGGGACATAGTTACCTCCATCTTCCCAG